>CM073760.1:41314064-41925124 GCA_037127475.1 Arma custos
ATAGTCTTTCTTAAAGAGAATTAATAATTTATTGAATTACATTTTACCTATTCAGGTTCTATTGTCTGATAGAAGAAAAAAAAAAAAAAGACACCTTTAAAAGACCAAACAGATGGCATCACATTTTTTTTTGTGAATATCGGCTTGGATTGAAATAATTTGCAGTTTTTAAAATTAATTTGAGATACAGCCTTTTTAGGTCTAATATGATTTGACTACTTTCTAGAAGATGTTTAGATAAATTTTCTGCTACCTGTGCCAATTGTGGCGGCCAACGCCCTGCCAATTACAAAGGTTGCCAAACGTTGAAGAACCTAATGATTCATTTTCAACCTAAGGAGTCAATTTTCCTAAGGAATGTTAATGGACTGATGCAATACAGGACTGGACTTGACTTATATTTACATGAAAAAAAGGACAGATATAGTACTTATCACTGAAACACACCTAACTTCACTAACTAAATTCTATATTCCAGATTATACTATCGATCATCCCGACAAAACGCCACAGGGTGGCACTGCCATTATCATAAAATCAACATTAAAACAATCCCATTCACTTACCTATCACTCTACATATACACTCGACTTGCATAACATTAAATACAAAACAGAAAAACATCACATTCGCTGCTGTGTATTGCCCCACTAGGTACGAGCTTACTTCTTCGATGTTTTCTGAATGTTTTAACATTTAGGTCGATGATTTATCGCAGGTACATAACAACGCAAAACATCAATGCTGGGATTCAAGGTTATGTACAAGATTAGAAACTTGTGATATGCTCTTCAAGAACTTTTATTTGACACTTCGACCCCAAATTCTCCCACTAACTGGCCTAATTCTAGATGTAAAACCGGGGTATAGGCTTCTAGATGTAAGTCCGGGGACTTACTTGACTTTTTTGTAACAGGACTAAGAACAGTACAAAACACAATAAATATGAGCCCTGACCTTTGTTCCGATTATTCTTTAGTGCAGATGATCCTGTATGAAGAGCCTTCACACACACAAAAAAGACCTGCCCTCACTCAGGGCATAATGGATTGGGATTTATACAGAACTTATCTCAATTCTCACCTCTCAATCCCAGTTACAATAAAAAATGAAGAAGAATTAGAGGAGGCAGGGGAAAAGTTTACTATGAATATACAAGACCCAGCATGGTTATCATTGAAATTCAGGCATAGAAAAGCAAATAATTTACCAAGTTACCCGCAGTACATTCGAGATCTGATCAGACCCAAGAGAAGAAGTCTTAAAACATGGCAAACTAACAGACAACCATCAGATAGACGGTTGACGAACACATACGAACATACTTGCACATAAACGCTTTCAAGAAAAACTACACGGACATACAAACCCATTAATACAACTAATGGCCACTACTCTCATGCCAGAGAACACTAGGAGATTAAAAAGAACGTGGATGAGGGATTTGTTGCCATTTAATCAAGCCAAGGGTACTGTTCTTCTTCATGCCTTTTATGTCATTGTATTATATTTTTAGTGTCAGCCAGTCTGCAAATTGTCATTGTTTTTTTTTTTTTGGCAGGTGTGGATGAAAATATAAAGAGAAAAAAAAATATATAGACTCAGAAATAGTTATTTTAGCACCAAAATGTAGAATCTGAATTAAGAACCAAATTTCAGAATCTTTCAATAAAAAGACAGAATTTCATAAATCTAGGATTTTAAAGATGTGTTGGATAGATAAAAATGCATCTAAAATAACTTACCTGAAACTATATGGTTGGAATCTTGTTTTAAATAATTTGGATCAATATAATCCCCGTATCTCTGGATCCAAGATTCCCAAATAAGTCGTTCACCATGTTTTGTCCAATATGATTCCCAATCTGGATCTTGTGGTGATGTTTCAGATAGATCTGCTCCACTATCTGAATGAGGGGCCTCCCTTGTTGAATCATCAGTTGAGCAATGTGAGGCAGAACAATAACAGCTTACACCATCATCCTTAAAAAAATTAAGCTTAATATAATGAAATTACTTCAAGCAAGAACATTAGTTAAAAACAAAGGTGAATGAAATAAATAATTTCTGTCAGTAACTTGAAGATAAAGGACATTATATCTTTTTTTCTACCAATATTTCATATATATATACCATCTTTCAACCCCGACATCTTTTACTTCGCTGACATTTCACCCAACGACATTATTTCCTCTGTTCTGAAATCCCACTCCAACTCCGCAGTCTTTGATGGGATCCCTGTCAAATTGCTAAAATCCTGTCTTACCGATATCATACCTGTCCTACTCTTTATATACAATTTTTCACTGCAAAACGCAGTATTCCCTAACTCTTAGAAAAAAGCTATATTCCACCCTATTGACAAATCCTCTAACCCTGTTTCACTTAAAGACTACCGCCCAATCTCAATTCTCTCCAACCTTTCCAAGCCTCTAGAAAGAATAGTCCAGTCACTAATGTCAAATTTCCTCGAACAGTCCAACCTCCTCAACCCACTTCAATCAGGTTTCCGTCCCGGTTTCTCCATACCATCTGCACTTACCAAAATCACCAACGACATACATACCGCTATGGACGACAAAAAACTAACAGTGCTTATCCTCCTTGACTTTTCTAAAGCTTTTGATTCTTTGGACCATTCTATCCTTTTCAGTAAACTCAAATCACTGTCTTTTTCTAACAGCTCTATCCATTGGTTCCAATCTTTCCTCTCTGATAGATCTCAAGCAGTTTCCATACCTAATCATCCCCTTTCCACTTTCCTCACTCTTTTCTCAGGCGTGGCACAGGACTCAAGCATCTCTCCTCTTCTGTTCAACTGCTATATCAATGATCTTCCTAAATCTGTTCACCTCTGTTCCCACCATCTATATGCTGACGACTTCCAAATATACTTATCCTTTCCTCCTTCTGAGCTATTAATTGCGTTCGCCAGTATTCAGGAAGACCTAGATAGGATCAGTGCCTGGGCAAAGCTGAACAAACTGGAATTGACGCAATGAAAACTCAGGCCATTGTTTTAGGTTCCAATTCCCGCCTTACATCCTCAAATCACTGTCTATTCCCTCCCAACATTAGTCCTAAATGATCATCCTATCAGTTTCAACCCCTCCGTTAAAAACCTAGGCATTACCATTGACCAAAACCTTTCCTGGAAACCACATGTCACCCAAAATGCTTGAGATAAAACAAGATCCCACCTTCCCGATCTCTATATTCGTTCCCACCGAACCAAAGCATTCGAACGTTCCTTTCTTGCCCGCTCCACCACTTTGTGGAACTCAATCCCTTCTAATATCCGTCATAGTCCCTCTCTATCGTCATTTAAATCCTTGCTTTTCCAACATCTCCTAGCTTCCCAAAAAGATGCTCTCTAAGCAGGTTAGTCACTTGCTTAGATTGTAATGTATTGAAATTCATTGTGCTATTTATTTATTTTAATTTTGTCTTTTACTGAAACTATTTTTAAAACTATACATCATGTAAAGAATTTATTGCATGCTAGCTCATGCATTTAACAAAAGCTATGTATTTATCAATTCTCTTTAATTGCTTAATATCTTGTCAAGATTTGTACTGTTTATTTCCTATTATTATTTTTGTTTAAATATTTCTTTTTAAATTGTTGTTGTCATTTTTTATACGTTTTATGATTTGTAACACTTAGCCTTCTGGCCAGATAAACATTGTTTCTTTTTCTGTTCATATTTGTTATTCTAAAGGGACATAGACCCAGAATACAGTTACTTTTATATTCTATTCTAAATTAAGCATTCATATGCTCTAGCTTTAAGCTTAGATATAGATGACAATATCCTCTGACTTTTGTATTAGTATAAAATCAATCTTTAGCTTGCAGACAGAATTCCAATGTCCTTTTCTAACAAAAGAAGCAAGTAAAAGTTTTAGCTGTTCAGTCTAGATATAGGAAATTGTACTCCGCACTCCATCTTTAAAGGCACAATTGCCATATAGCTGGTACTTTCGTTTATCTGTGCCTTCAAGGCTTCTAAAAATAATTTAGTAACACCTTTAGCTGTTGTCATTATACCGTATTATTGCTGCCACTATTTATTCATAGGTGAACAATATTTTTATAATTCTTTTTTTGTACATATTTACTGTATCTTTGTAACTGTCTGTTATCTTGACAAACCCCACTCCCTTTCAATAAACATGTCCAACAAAAAAAGACATTCAATAGAACCTAATACCCCGTCAAGATGAGGAATATCCCTCTGCATGTGGATCGAGCAATAAATTATCTGTCTGAACCATGATCAGAAGAATGATATTATTCACTAGCTTATAACCATACCAGAAAAGTACTACAAGGAGTCCATCACTACAATGAATTTCTAGTTCTGGTTATTTTTTAGTTAATAGAATATTACCTCCTTTTTTGCCTAAAAGTTTTGATAAAAAATATTTTTAAAGAACATAAGCATTTATTTTAAGCCAATAATTTCTAATTTGCAATACCGTATCCCAATCTTATTTTTATAGTTTTGCAGTAATTCATCATTGTCCCACTCTAGTTTATAATACACATTAAATTTTATCATTATTATCCTGCTGTAGGAAAATGTATGTTTAAACCAATGATCATAAAATACAGCCGATATCCTTTCACTAAAAAACTACATAAAACTCAAATCGGATAGCAACCTGTAATCAGAAACCCAGTACATAAAGCATAATTAATGGCTCTTCCATTCAAATAATGTACTTCCCTTCTGTTAACGAATCCTCCTCTGACCAGTGAACTTCTTGTAGTGCCGTGATGTTTGGAAGCCCTTAACTCCTCCGCAACCGATTTTAAAACACCAACTGCATTAAAATAATAAACCTCTTATGCTCCCCTCTAAAGCATTCCCCAACCAAAGACCTGACTTCCAAGGATTTCTAATGAACATCCCCACATCTACCATCTGTGGGTACAGATTTTATTACAGTGGAGCATCGATTATCCAAACATTCAATTAACGGAACTGTTTTTGCTACTAAATTTTATTAATACTAATAATAAATTTTATTGCTACTAAATACTATTTTAATTTACTGCTACTAAAAAGAATTAGAGATCTAGCTGCCATGAAGAGGAAGTCAACATTAAAGCAGACAAGTATTAAAATGTTCTTAAAGCCACAGAATTAGTTTTGATAAATTTTTAATATCAATTTTTTTTTTATTGAATTTCGTTTATCCGAACTACCTCTGACACCTGATGACCAGTTCGGATAATCGATACTCCACTGCATTAAGCTCTCATGACCCACCAATAGTTCTTCCTTAAATATGTATGAGCTGACAAATAAAGAGGATTGAGATTCCTAGTTCGGGAAAAAACATATAGTGAGAAGAACCACAAGAGCTTTCCATACACCTAATTTTCAGCAGAATGTGTACTTGACAACTGTAGAGTGTAGTCCCAATAAATGAATACTAAATCAATAATTGAACCCATCCAAATACCAATACAAAGTAAAATAAAACCAATAAAACTTGAAGTTATTTCCAAATACCTAAGTCATACATATCTTATGTTCATAACATAATTATTTGGCATATACAATTTAATTCAATGCTATGAATCTGTTAACAAACATGAATATAGTTTAAATAACTATAAAAATACTAGGCTAGAACTATAAGAATCAATTAGGTTATTTTCATAACCCAGAAAGAATAAATGATTTTAGTATATAATAAACACATAAAAACTACCAATGAAATAAGATATTAATATATTAATAACATACATGATCTCGCTTCTTATTCTGAGCTGATCTAGAAGGATGTGATTCTGTAGACGAATTAAAAAATTTAACAGAGTGCTCTTCTTCTATGGCCCCTCTTTCTAAGAATTCCTGGTAGGTTTCTTCACTTCTATGTCAGGAAAAAAATCATTTAATGTAAGAACGAACAAATTAATTTATCTATACACTTTAAAGAATTCGTTACCCAATAATAACCCTGCTACACAAACAATAAACATGTTCACTCTCAATACTATCACTTAAATTAACATAAAATTCAGCTAAATGCTCATAATTAGTTTCTTCAAGCATAGTCAAATTATTAGGATAAAAACTTATGAAGCTATTTCATTAGTTAATTATAAGCCTCCTGAACAGACACCCTTCATAACCCAATCCAATATCCAATCAACCTGATTGAACACAAAAATTTTGTGACAAAATGTAAATTCCACCATCTAGCCTAGGCTAACCAGGACATTTCAAAACAATCTTTCTGTGCAGACCCGAGTCTGAACTAAGTTATGGACCGATCATGGTACGATCAGTGTTGGAACGACAAACTTCCAGTGTGGGACTTGAGTAATTCACTAATTTTAATTGCACTGTTGTAATAATTAATAACTGTACAGTTTTATTTCTGCTTTTTTTACACGGATATTTATACACTCACTGTATCAGTTTTACTTAAACTATAATTAATCTCATTAATTTCCTTTCTGTACTTATGTATTTAGGGTAACAATTACCGTATTTAGGAATTCAGAATTGCAATAGTCAGTCACCTGATGCCAGTTCAAAAAATCTTTTTTTAATAAGATGGAACCATATTTTGTTCTCCATTTTATTTTTTATTTAAATTGTTATATTTTCTTTAATTTCTATTTTATTTTAAATAAAAGATTCGTTTATTCATACTAAGGAATATTTATGATTTTGTATCTAGCAGATGATAATGCATCATCAATCATATAGCTTCATTAAATACTAACTTATTTACTCATGGATATTTTATAGTTAATCTAATTTTTATTGTCAAATGCTAAGCCAAACCCACTGTGACATTCGGCAACAGTCCAATACATAGGACTATCTGTCTGATAGTTTACTGATTCATGTTGGAACGAAAGAAAAACTGCATTGCGCATGCTAGGTTACTCTTGCCTGTATATTGGAATAAACCTATACATAGAGCCAAAACAACTAGAGTCTAGGGAGTAAATAACAAGGAGGAGTTCGGCTGAGATCGGCTCCCTTCGGATTCCCGAACCCATATCCACCAACTAGTAGCAAGTGTTTTTCCGTTTCCTATCTTTTAATTAATATAAATTTTAAGATTTCAATATGGGTTTTCCTAATTCATAAAAAAAACACATAAAAATGGTTATTGTTCACCAGGAATTCTATGACCTATTTTGATAGCAAATCCGTATTTTTTATTGACAAAATATCATTATAAGAGGTTGTTTAATTATTTAATAATCATATTATTTTTCTTTCATTAGAAATAATAAATAATAAATGTAATATTTAATACTTTGGTTTTGTATAATAGTGATTTATCCGGAAATAAGTGCTGCAGAAGCTCCTCAATCACGCTTTTTTGTTATTTTAGTCAATGACGCTAATTACTTCATTGTTGTCTCGCCAAGCGGCCCTTGCGGATCTAGCTTACAGCAATTAACTTTATTATTTCTCACTGTATCCAATCTTTAATATTTTTCTTATATGTTATTTCTGTTATTTTATTAATATATTTTGAAAACTATGATAATGTAATTTGCCAAGTATGTTATCAAAATATGTCATAGAATTCCTGGTGAATAATAACCATTTTTATGTGTTTCTTATATGAATTAGGAAAACACATATTGAAATCTTAAAATTTTTATTAATTTTTTTTTGTAATTTCCGAAGTATGTACTGTGGGGGGGTTTAAAATATATTAATATATTTTAACAACTATGATAATGTAATTTGCCAAGTATGTACAATGTGGGGGCACATGCCCCCGTGCCCCCCCAAAAATCCGCCCTTGATAGTAAACAGAAGGTATTAAAAGATAGAAAACGGAAAGACAGTTGCTTCTAGTTGGCGGATAGGGGTTCGGGAATCCGAAGGGAGCCGATCTCAGCCGAACTCCTCCTTGTTATTTACTCCCTAGACTCTAGTGCCAAAACATTGTTCCCACTAAACTGGCAGAAGTGGACTGAGCCGTTCAGGAGTGATTTTTGTGTGCTCTACTCTTATTAACTTCGATGCTTTCGAATCGAAAGTTTCGATGCTCTTCTCTTATTAACTTCGATGCTCTATCTAATTAACTTCGACAATAAGGTGTTTAAAAAAGAAAAAAGGTCTGGCCATTCAGTTACAGGCTTAGAAGATTATTCATCTAGATAATCCCTTCAGTTTTATTAAATAAATAATTTTTTATTGATGAAATACCTATCTTTAATTCTTGTCCTATAGGACTCTACAAAACAAAAATGTTTAGAAATCCTATTAAATTGAGATCGTGGTCTCATTGTCATTTTAATTAAACATAGCTTTCGACTTTCGTTTTCTAAGCTCACTCAAGAGATATGGAAACTCTTTTACAAAGGGGTCATATTCAGTTTAGATCAATGTCTATATAATTTTAGGGTACTCTTCCAATCTAACGACGACCTATCCCAGCGCCCCAAGTGTCAGTTTCCTTAACTACCTGCTACTGTTTCCGTAACCTTTCTTAGTCCTTTGTTATTGTTTGTGTCAAGTGGACGTTTATTTGTTTTCATGTTAATTATACAATATGAGCTGGAATTTAATGAAGATTTTTCGCGAGGTGATTGATCAAAAGTCAGCTGTGCTATTTCTACAGGAGCGGGACGTCATTCCTCGTAAAATGTCTTGTAGAAAGGGACATAATATGAAACTGCAACTGAATATTGTTCTTTTTAATGAACATTGTTTATAATTTTTGTAACATATTGTTCTTTTTAATTAATATTTTTTATAATTGTTGCTAGATATTGTTTGTTTAATCAATATTGTTTATAATAAATGTTTTATTATATCTTATTATTTATTTTCTATTTTAAATATTTCAATTTGAAACATAAATAATTATATTTAACTACAATGTGATGTTTTTTGGTTAATTATTTTGATTGTTCTGTATATACGACACCGTTTTGATGTGATATTGTTATTTTTAATGAATTTTGTTTATAATAAATGTTATATTTTATCTTCTTATTTATTCAGTAGTTTATATATTTTAAATCTAAAGAGAAATTGTGATATACAACTAAAATATGATTTTTTTTTTTTCGCCCGGGCAAATCGTTTCTCTTTAAAAGAAAAATAGCTAAAAATAAAAAAAAAATCGTATTTTAGTTGTATATCATCTCCTATTTCATTTCCCAAGAATCCTCTTGTATGATAATGAAAGAATACTATTTCAAATATATTTCAGGCAGGATAACCTGACAGGGTCCAAATAGTTGAGGTAAGTGCCAGAGGAGCGTGCTGGGGTAGGTCGTCGTTAGATTGGAAAAGTACCAATTTTAGTTATTACTGCTTTAGACAAACGCTCTCAAACTAGCTGGAGTCAACAGCAATAATAATTGAAAATGCTCATAAACAATAAATTCTGATATGTATATGTGGAAGAAAGTAGTCCGGGCAGAGGTCAATGAATTTCTCTTAGAATTGGAGAGAACTTTATTTAGTAGCCAACGTTTCGACCTACTTTGTAGGCCTTCTTCAGGGCTATATGCAAAATACAGACAATTAAAAATAAAAATGGTACAAATATATTAAAACATAGTAAATATAAATAAACAAAAGTATGGTGAATACCGGCAATTGAAAATAAAAATGATAAAATTGCACAGCAAGGTAAATATAAAGGTTGTGGTTTGGTTACGAAGGATGATAGGTTTTTTTTGTCTTAGTTGATGTTTTGACTCAGGGGTACTACGTACCTCCACTAAATATAAAGGTTAAAATGTATGAGTGTATAAAATGTATATACGGAGTGCCAGAAAGGTAGTAAAATACATAATGAAGAATAAAATAACAATAAAACAGAAAGTGTTGAAAAATAAAAAATAGGGTAATAAAGATAAAAAATAAAAACTGAATATAAAATGGGAATGTAAAAATGATATGGGTAAATGTAGAAAATTATAAGAAATACAGTAAGAAATAAACCTCCAAATATTTATAGAATGTAGCTTACAAAAAATATTATATATTTAAACTGGTAATAATTTTAACTGTGCAAACTTTCTAATTAATTTTAAAAGAAAATTTAAGTAATCACAAAAATATTGAAATAAAAGACGACCTAGGAGATGTGTATGACCTAAACATTCAATAAGGTTAGAATTAGAAATTATTTTTGGCTCAATGTTCACTTGTATTTAAAAAAAGGTGATTGCTTTGTGTATTTAATTTTACACAATATTATTTCATTAGATAGGTGGTACTCAAGGTAAAATCTCTGAATTCGAGCATGGATAGAGATAAAATACCCATGCTTAGGTTTGAGGTTAACTTAGTAAAGGGTAGAAACTAAAAAACCTAAATAACCATATCTCTGAAATTTCCCGTCGTACCTTCTACACCTTAAAGCGTCTGAATAATCTTCGTCACCTGTTCCCTTTTGAAACCCGTAGACTTCTAGTTACTTCCTTAATTTTCCCTTATTTGGAATATTGCTCTACAGTGTATGGGGGGGGGAGGTATCTCTGGGGATTTCGAAGAAAAATTAAAACGGTTGTTCAATTGCTTCGTTCGCTTCATCTTTGGGATCTTTTCCTTTGGATGAGTTCCCGGCGCGAGATCGGGGGCCTGATGGTGGAGGGAACCTCGTCTTAGCCAGTGGAGTAGTCGTCGGCGATGTGCTGGTTTCTGCAGTGGTGTGTGCTAAGGTAGCAAACTTGTTGGAGACAGCGGTAGGTGTAGATCCCTTATAAGCAGGTCGCCTGACACTGAATTTCTTTGGTACCTGCTGGAAGCCATCTTCTTCAGCGGGTACTCCTGGCCTCTTCTTTCCTCTGTACTCGTCCGCTACTTCCGTAGAGACCTCTTCGACAGGCGGTACTTTCGTGGCCATGACTGGGAAGGACGTGCAGGTTGGACTAAACCGGACGGACCAGAACGGCGGCACTGTGTGGGGGGGGGGTCTTGCCCGCGCAAGACTGCCCGTTTAGCTGTTGAGGTGGACGAGGATGATCCGTACGCTTTCGGCCTTATATACCCGCTCGGGTCCATTCGTCAATTGTCGGGTTCCGTCGTTAGTCAGTCGGGTCCCTTCGTGTTCTAAAACGGAGTCTACTTTTCCATAAACACGATTGACTGGATTCTGATTGTTCGGGCTCAGGTTGATTGGCTTTTGACTTGTTTACCTCTTCTTGGTTAATCTGTTTTTTCTTCCTGTTCTCTGTTTGTTTGTTTGTTCATTTAACGTCACTTCTTGCTGCTATGGCTAATCGGACGATGCTATTTTGGGAGCTCTAAATTTTGCCTATCCAGGTTTAATTAGGAGAGGAATTTATAACGAGGACCTGACATCATACAGGCTCGGGACCCCCCGTTTAACGTCCCTTCCGAAGGACGGCGTAACTAAGGATTTTTTACTCCCTTTAAAAAATCCTAGGGCCACCTGCCGGGCTATGAACCCGCGATCTTGGGCTTAGTAGTTTGTTACGCTAACCACTAGGCTACAGATTGTCCCCTCCTGTTCTCTGTTATGTTGGGGAGCCAGAGCTTACTCAATTTTTAACCGTCCTCCCTGTTGAAGTTATCCGGTAGTTTAATTATTTCTATTTCTTCCATAATTTTTCTTTCCGTAGCTTTGTTACATTTCTTAGCCACTCTGACCTTATCAAATTCTATGGCATGATTTGTGGGGAAGAAATGTTCAGCCAAGGCTGACGTCTTACCGTCCATCTTCTTGACACTCTTTATATGTTCTGTGAGTCTAGTGGAGATTTGCCTACCGGTTAGTCCTATATATTCTTTTCCACAGGAGCACGGAATGCTATAAATCTCTGGTGTCCTGAGTCCCAAATCGTGTTTCGCGTTCGGCAGGATCTGATATTACTTCCTGTCCGTGGTGTAAATAGTTTTAATTTTTAACTTCTTTAGTGTTTTCGATATTTTCTCCGTGGTGCCTTTGACATGTGGGATCAGCGCTGTACTCTTGTCCTCTCTACTTTTTTCTGTATCATGCGGCCCTGTCCTTTAGGCTTTTGTGAATTCCTTTCTTATTATGTCCTCTTGATAGCCATTCTTCATGAGGGCTTTCTTTAGACGCCTTTCTTCTTTTTTAAAGTGCGCCGGTTCTAAAATCCTAAGGGCTCTCGTCATCAACGTTCTAATTACTCCATGTTTCTGTGCCAGATGATGATGTGAGCGTTCGTTCAAATATCGGTCGCTGTGGGTCGGTTTTCTATATACCGTGTGCCCCAACCGGTTTTCTTTCTTTTCCACACTTACATCTGGGAACGGGATACTTTCTTCAGCTTCAACTTCCATAGTGAATTGAATACTACTGTGTATCCCGTGTAAGTGCTTCAAGAAGTCATTTAACTTTTCCATCTTATATAACCAAATGACAAAGATGACGTTCACGTATCTGAACCAGTGGGGCGGTTTTAATTTTGAGGATTTCAATGCCTCCCGTTCAAAATCCTCCATGTAGAGTTCCGCAATGAATGGACTTAACGGCGATCCCATGCTTGCACCTTTAATCTGTTTGTAGTACTTGCCATAGAACAGGAAGTATGACGATGTCAAGCATAGTTCTGCTAATTCTGCGTCTGTTTTACCAAGTGCCTTTTCAACCAGTGGTATTTTGGTGATGGAATCCACTATTGGACATAAAGGTTTTCCCTCTTTGTGTGTTTTAGGGAGGCCGTAGATTCTGGGAGTAATCCGGTGTTCACGCTAATAAATCTGTTTAATCATAATTCAAACTTAGAACGATATGTGTCAGTCTGTATAGTGCTGACATCTGCCATCAATTTCTATAACTAATAGCGCTAATTTTTTTCTTAGAGCGTATTATCTCATCCCCACTGCTTTTTAAACTTTAGTGTGTAATGTGCGCGTCTGCCGACATTATTGGCTGCCTATTTGAGTCCATTTTTGAAAAGAAGAATTATATTTATCAAAATTATATTACTGCCGCCTATTTGTGCTTCCAAACTCTAGTAAGAAGTTCATATCAGTGAAAATTCTAGTAAAATACAGTCCATGTTAAATATACGCGTACCTACATCTTTAAAAGCTTCCTACCACGAGGTAAGTGCCCTAATTTTTTGGGTTTGTCTTGGCCAAGCTAAACACTGGGAAATTGGTGCCACTTTTTGGGGAACGCCGCTGGAGTGGTGTACTACGCAAATTATACCAGGTTGAATTTATTAATCTGTAAGTTATTTTTTTTATATATTTTATGTATATTTTTTTATATATATATCTTTTGTATTTCGCTGCCGAACTAGCGCAAACGCCGCTACATGAACCCAAATTTTTGGTCCTCCGGGCCCGATATTAATTAGAATATTTAATTAAATATATTAAATTCATTTATCTTTGTTATTCATTGCGAGTTATTTCATGCACTATATATATATGTATAGTACACTATAAAATATATAATATTTTTTCTAATTCCTATTTAATTTTAAATAAATCTTTTTCTGCATTATTTTTTTAACTCTTAAATAAAAATGTCTGAACAAGAAACTATTGAAAAATTAACAATTTTAAGCAGCAAACGAGCTGATATTTTTGCTAATGTAACTCGAATATACGATGTGATTAAAACTTTAACGATTAATGATCTTTCTAAAATAAAATGTTACACAGCTAGGGTTACTAAATTTGAGGAAAAATTCGAAGATATTCAGAATAATATTCAAGAGTTGAATTTTTTGCTTCCTGATGCAAAGAGAATTGATACTGCTCAAACTCAAAGTTCATTTCTAGACGTTGTTGTTGGCATAGAAAGTATCCTAAGGGATTTTGAAGCTCAAAGAGAATCATCTTCTTCACAAACTATACCTTCAGTTGCTCCTTTAGTGCACCCATCAGCCGCCTTTATGCTTCCTAAAGTGCCGATTCCTACCTTTTCTGGTAAAATAGAGGACTGGCCTGAATTCATTTCTTTGTTTGATTCTCTTGTTCATAATAACAGATCGTTACAAAATTCTCACAAATTTCAGTACTTAAAATCTTCTATTAAAGGAGATGCATTAGCTATTATTTCTGGGTTTCAATTGACTAGTGAAAATTATGAATTAGCATACAACGCGTTAACTGATAGATTTCAAAATAAAAGGCGTTTAGCTGCCATGTATTTGAATAAAATTTTAAATTTTAAACCTATTCCGTCATCTTCATTGTCGAATTTAAAAGCTATGTTGAATACTTTTAATGCATCTGTAAATGCAATTAAAGCTATAGCATTAGAAGATTTGTCAGATTTCATACTTTTTTCTATTACTTGGAGAAATTTAGATGCTTCCTCAAAGCGAACTTTTGAAAATAAACATAGTTCAGATAGTATTCCCTCTTATCAACAACTTATCGATTTTATTACTCAACATGTAAGAATGTTAGAGTTGAATGAACCTTCGGACAAATCAACACGTATTAATAGTAATAATAATTTCATTCAGAAAAATTCTAAAACTCAAATGTTAATGGTAGAGTCGAATACTCCTATCCCTCACCCTGTTTCCAAACACCCCTCACCTACTGTTAAGCGCATTAAATGTCCTAATTGTAGTGAATCTCATTTATTAAGCAATTGTTCTAAATTCATTCAGTCTTCCATTGATGATAAATATAAATTCTTAAGAGAGTCTAAACGTTGTTTTAACTGTCTTGGCCGCCATTCACGCATCCAATGTACATCTACAAATGTCTGTAGAATTTGTAGACAAAAACATCATTCTACATTGCATCCTGCCGCCTCTAATACAACTCCTGCCGCCTCCAATACAACTTCTGCCGCCTCTTCCGCCTCCATTGATAAAAATAAGAATAATTCTGCCGCCGTCACTGCTGCCTCTGGTTCTTCTGACGTACAAGAATTTTCATGTGCCTTCACAGAAACTGCATCCAATCTTAAAAACTCTAATGTTGCTCCTTGCTTCCAACAAGTGCTGTTAGGAACAGCTAAAGTTTTAATTGAAGATTATAAAAGAAATTTGCGTCCTATTCGGGTTGTATTAGATCCTGGCTCACAGGTCTCAGCTATAATTCAATTTTGCGCCCAAAAATTAGGTTTGAAAATACAACCTGTTGTTTGTTCGGTTTCCGGTATTGGGCAAGTTAATACACAACCTGTAGGTTTTGTTGACTGTTTTATTCAGTCTCCAATTTCGAATCATAAATTCCATCTCAAAGCTTTAGTCTTATCACAAATTTCGAATTCGCTTCCTTCGATTCCTGTTTCTGATGAAACAATTAATAAATTTAAACATCTTAATCTAGCAGATGACACTTTTCATATTCCTTCAGAAATTCACATGCTCCTTGGAGCTGATATTTACCCCGATATTTTAGTTCAAACATCTGAATCCCCTACTCAAGGTTATCCTTCTGCTATATCATCGTGTTTTGGTTGGGTAATAGTAGGTCCTACTAGTGCCGCCTCTTATAACTTAAGTAATGAAATATTACTCACAACTCATTCATTAGCAGATGTGATGAAGCGCTTTTGGGAGATTGAAGATTTTAGTACTAATATACCGATAGACCCCCTCGATAAAATAGTTGAAGATCACTTCTCATCAACTCATTATAGAGATTCCAGCGGCCGATATTTTGTTTCCTTACCTTTCAAACCGGATGCTAGCCCTTTAGAATGTAATAATAATAGATCTAAACAATCTGTAATTAAATTAGAATCCAGATTAAGAAAATCTGACCAGTATGAATCTTATTTAGAATTTATGAATGAATATGTCTCTCTTGGGCATATGTCTCCTGCACCTACCCCCTCTTCATATGTAATTCCACATCATGTGGTTAATAAAATATCCAATGGTAAAAACAAGATAAGGGTTGTTTTTAATGCGTCAGATCCCGATTCCTCTGGTCTATCGTTAAATGATCGCCTCCTCCCAGGCCCCAAATTACAAAGAGATATTACTGATGTTCTCATGGCATTCCGTCTCCATCGTGTAGCTCTATGTTCTGACAGAGAAAAAATGTACCGCCAAGTAATGGTGTGTCCTGCCGATCGATGTTACCAACATATTTATTGGCGCCCCTCTATTGAATCTGATTTAATTGATTTCGAATTAAATACTGTCACATATGGTGTCACACCTTCCGCCTTTTTAGCTATAAGAGTTCTACATCAGCTTGTCCAAGATGAAGGCTCTTACTTTCCAGAAGCTTCCGATACTATTCTGCGTAGTACTTATGCTGATGACATCATAAGCGGAGCTGATGATGTTGATTCAGCACTTTCTTTACGTCATCAATTGACAGAACTTTTAAAAAGGGGAGGTTTCTCTCTAAGTAAATTTTCTAGTAGCCATAATAGCGTCTTAGAAGGGTTGTCATCTGAGCGTATAGAAACCAAATTCGATTTTTCAAAAGATGAGAGCGTTGTTAAAATATTAGGGCTAACCTGGGACCCCGCTACTGATTCCTTTATGTTTTTTGCCTCTCCGTTTGATTGTGAATTTACCAAACGCAATATACTATCTTATATTGCTCGTATTTTTGACCCCATTGGTTTTCTTGCCCCCGTCATTATGAATTTAAAACAAATTATGCAGAATCTGTGGTTAGCTAAAGTTGATTGGGACGACCCTATACCATCTGCTATAGAGAATGATTGGTGTCGAGTTAATCAAAAGCTGCCTGATATATCAACTTTAAAAATACATCGTCCTGTTTCAGATGAAAAAGCTGTCTCCTACTCTCTAGCTGGGTTTTGTGAATCCTCCGAAAAGGGATATGCTGCCGCCGTGTATATTTGCTCCCATACCCTCCAGGGTAATTTTAGCGTCCTTTAGAAGGCGAAAACTAAGCTCGCTCCCCTTAAAACTACTACTATACCTCGTCTCGAGCTCTGTTATTGAGCGAATTAATTAAGTCTGCTTCTCAAATAAAATTATCCGCTCCCTTAAATAAAATTCAATTATTTACTGATTCCACTATAGTGTTGTTTTGGTTGCTGACTCCACCTCATTTGTTAAAAACATATGTAGCCAATCGTGTTGTAAAAATTTCTGAAAATGTTCGAGATTGTGTTTGGTCTCATATTGCATCTAACTTGAATCCTGCCGATATGGCCTCTCGTGGCGTTATGCCTGATGAGTTTCTTCAGTCTTCTACTAAAAAATTATGGTTTAATGATGCTCCATTTCTCACTCTAGATTCCGCTCAATGACCTAACGCATTTAATGAAGAGTATGAAATTTCATCTCTTCCTGAAGTAAAATCTCTTGTTACTGTCTATCCTGGTAACCCTCTCACAGAGTGTATCGAGCGTTATTCAACGTTCAATAAGGCCAGAAGAGTTTTTGCATATGTTTTACGCTTTATAAAAAATTCTAGAGCACATAAGTTAAATTTAACGCCTCTTCAAGGCTATCTCACTTCTGAAGAATTAGATGCAGCTGAACATAAATTAATTTTCATCACTCAATCTCATTATTTTCAGAATGAAATCACTTTATTAAAGGATAAAAACCAAATTCCTAAGAATTTAGTTTCCCTTACTCCTTATCTCGACCCCCAGGGGTTCCTCAGGGTGGGCTCTCCAGGGGGGGTGGGAAGGCTCTCCTTTTCTTCTTTGGGTGAAGCAGCCAAACATCCAGTTTTGCTTCCCAAAACAGCTCACTCATCTAAGTTATTATGTAAACACTTTCATATCAAATCACTTCATTCTGGACCCAATACTGTTCAGGCCCTATTGCGCACAAAATATTGGATTTTGTCTGTTCGTGGTCTTTTGCGTCGAATTATAAAACAATGTCAAACTTGTTATCGTTTCCGTGCGAAACCGTTTCAGCCCCAAATGGCTTCATTACCCGCCTCCAGAGTCCAACCAAGTCACCCCTTTGCTTCTACAGGCGTTGATTTTACCGGCCCCTTCTCTGTTAAATCGGGCAACCCCCGCAAACCACGCATTACTAAAGGATATCTCTGTTTGTTTATCTGCATGTCTACTAAGGCAGTTCACCTGGAATTCGCCTCAGAGTTATCTACTGAATCCTTCATTGCAGCCTTAGAACGTTTTATTGCGCGCAGAGGCCTCCCAAGTGAAATACTTTCCGATAGAGGACGAAACTTTATTGGCGCTTCTCGTCAGTTAGACCAAGTGTGTAACTTTCTGAAAGAAAATGACTCCAATATAGGTAATTTTTGTGCCCAAAAACAAATAATGTGGAAATTCAACCCCCCATACGCCCCCCACTTTGGCGGTCTACGGGAGGCAGGTGTGAAATCGGCAAAAAATTTACTCATAAGATTAATTGGTTACACTCCTCAATCGTTTGAAGATTATTCTACGCTCTTTGCTCGCATAGAAGCAGTTCTGAATAGCCGCCCTCTCTGCCCCCTGTCTAATGACCCCAGCGAAGCTGTTAATTATCTCAGTCCAGGACACTTCTTAATTGGTTCACCCTTAATTTCTCTTCCTGAAATTCCAATTTCACCTTCAGTGAATATTCGCTGCCATTGGCAACAAGTGCGTCAGAAATTACAGTTTTTCTGGGATAAATGGACAAAAGAGTATTTGAACACTCTGATTCAAAGAAAAAAGTGGACGTATAGTAGTGTTCTACCTAAGGAAGGCGATATTGTATGTATAAAGGGTGTCAAGACCTCTCCTCTAGAATGGCCTATCGGTCGTATAGAGAAGCTGTTTCCTGGTCCTGATGAGGTGCCTAGAGTTGCTTCTGTAAGAACTAACGCTTCTAAGTTGCTGACAAGAGCTGTTAGCAACTTAATACCTTTACTACTTGATCAGTAAAGTTTACCTTCTCTCCTTTTTGTAAATAGTCATTTGTTTTCTTTTGAAGTTGTAAGTGTTTCCTTTAGTTTTGTTCTACAACTGAGAACGTTTAATTTTCGAAAAATTATTATAATTTTTGGTGGGCGGTTATGTTCACGCTAATAAATCTGTTTAATCATAATTCAAACTTAGAACGATATGTGTCAGTCTGTATAGTGCTGACATCTGCCATCAATTTCTATAACTAATAGCGCTAATGTTTTTCTTAGAGCGTATTATCTCATCCCCACTGCTTTTTAAACTTTAGTGTGTAATGTGCGCGTCTGCCGACATTATTGGCTACCTATTTGAGTCCATTTTTGAAAAGATGAATTATATTTATCAAAATTATATTACTGCCGCCTATTTGTGCTTCCAAACTCTAGTAAGAAGTTCATATCAGTGAAAATTCTAGTAAAATACAGTCCATGTTAAATATACGCGTACCTACATCTTTAAAAGCTTCCTACCACGAGGTAAGTGCCCTAATTTTTTGGGTTTGTCTTGGCCAAGCTAAACACTGGGAAATTGGTGCCACTTTTGGGGGAACGCCGCTGGAGTGGTGTACTACGCAAATTATACCAGGTTGAATTTATTAATCTGTAAGTTATTTTTTTTATATATTTTATGTATATTTTTTTTATATATATATCTTTTGTATTTCGCTGCCGAACCAGCGCAAACGCCGCTACATCCGGTGTGACCTGGTCAAACTTCTGCCTGTTTCTAGTTTGTTGTTTTTTATAAACTGGGCAATCTTTCTGTTTATCTTACCAGTTGGATCTTCTTTGAGTACCTCATAAGAGCCATCATTCAATAGCTCTTCTATTTTTTTGATGTAATCTACTCTATTCATCACTTCTGTACAGTTACCCTTATCAGGTGGTAACGCTAAAATATCCTCCCGTTTCTTCAATGCTTTTTCTTCTTTAACCGTCAGATTTGACTTTGGTGGTTTAGCCCTCATTAAAATTCTAGATAATTCCCCTCTAATCTCTTCCGCAATCTTTTAACGGCGGCTTCAACTCCACTTATGATTTTCTCTACCGGTACTTTCTTCGGGGCGATAGCAAACTTCTGCCCTTTTTCCAATAGGTTTAACGTATCCTCAGACAATACTTCTCCTCTGAGGTTCTTGACAGTGTTCCCATCGCTAAAGAGTTTTTCGGTCTTTGCTCCAAACGTAACTTCTTGAATTTGTAATTTTGTTTTTATTGTATGTTCCTCTTGGTATGCACTAAACCAGGTGATTTGGTCGACTTTATTCCAATCTTCTTCGACTGAGTAATAAATGTTCCTAATATAATTTACTTTTCAGAAACGCCAACTCCTTTCTGGTATCCGCGATCATTACTTTTAGTATAAGGACCGACCATCGGCTCTTTGCGTTTTGGATTATGTTTGATGAATTTGCTATGCCATATATATATTCTTCCGCAGTTAGGGATGACCTTGTCATCCCTACATCTTGTTTAACCAAGAAGAGATAAACAAGTCAAAAGCCAATCAACCTGAGCCCGAACAATCAGAATCCAGACTCCATGTTCATGGAAAAGTAGACTCCGTCCTAGAACACGAAGGGACCCGACAATTGACGAGCGGGTATATAAGGCCGAAAGCGTACAGATCATCCTCTTTCAAACAACCTTTTTTTTTTTTCCCTACCTGCCATTGCTGGCATAAGGGGTTTCGGCAGTGGCGGGTTGATACGTTGGGTATACGCACGCCCACCACTGCCAAAAAACAACTCTTTATGTATTAAAAATCTTATTATACAAACTCCTGGGGGGATCTGTATAATTATGGGGGACAATAAAATAAAAATGATCATCTGTGGTGCTTCCCAGTGCACGGATGTGCACCTTACTGTTGGGGCAGCACCTTTAGGGCCTCCTGGCCGGTCTGCATCTGTCCTGTGCCGTCCAGCCTCCCCGGTCCGCCGCATCCCTCCGGTCCGCATCCGGCCAGTCCGCATCCTTCAGTCCTATCCTCCTCCTGGGGGCTCATCCTCCGGCGAATGCTCTGGTGACTCCTCTGGTGCCTCGCCGGGTGGCCGTATCCTGCTGACGGTAAAGTGCGCAGGACCGACCACCTCCTTCCACCCGTAGACAAACTCCCTGAAATGAGGGTAGTTGTCCTCCTCCACTAGGCGGCGGAAATCTTCCTCGGCGAGGGCGAAGATCTCGGTTTTCCTAGACAACCTGGCACGGTGTCCTTCCATCGCGGTGTAGGAGAGCACACGTGCCGTTTCTGGGACTCCACAGGTGGGGCACCGGAGGTCGATTTCTCTTCTATACTCACTGAGCTTTCCCCGGAACCCACCGTGTCCCGTCAGCATCTGCGAGACCCAGTAGTCCGGGAGGAGCCATGTGGTAGCCAATCTCGACTGGACGGTGGGGAAGAACTTCCTCAACATAGAGCCCTTCTGGCTCGTCACCCACCGTCTGTTCCACTCCTCTATTGAGTCCTCCCTCACTATCTTCTTCCACAAGTTCGGGGTCTCGCCGATCCTCTGACGGAGTCCCTCCGGAAGCGTCCCCAGCCCCTGCCTCTTCGCCTCATACTTCAGGGCGTCCTCCCTCAGAACGAGGTCCAGGGGCATAGCTCCGGCAAGCACCTGCACCGCTTCGTGCGACACCGTTCGATACGTCTTCGTGACCCGCAGCAGAGTCAGTCTCTGGATCGTCGCCAGTCTCCTCTTCTGCAGCTGCGTGAGGTTGCGGCTCCACGCCGGGGATGCTTACCTCAGGATTCCCAAGACCACGCCTTTATAAATGCGTCACCCTATCCTTCAGATATCCCAGATGAGGAGTGGCGTCGAAGTTTCTCCTAAACTTCACGCCTAGATACGTCACCTCCTCACCTAGTCTGACCCTCTCTTCTTGGATCTCCATAATGATAGGGTGAGCCCTGTCAGTGGAGCCTCTGAAGAGTATGGTCTGAGTCTTGGCAGCGGCCACACTCAACTTCCTCCTCACGCACCATTCCGCTACGAGACTGGCGCACCTCTCCGTTTGCGTCTTCAGTCTGGCTCTGCTGTTCGCGGCCACGATGACTGCCAGGTCGTCGACGTAGGCCGTGGCAAGGAACCCTTCCTCTTCTAGTTCCCCCAGCAGCTGGTCGAACACAAGTTTCCACAGGGCCGGCCAAGGACCGACCCTTGTGGACATCCTCTTTCGATCTTCCTCTCGACCTCGTAGTAGCTACGATAAGAGCTGACACTTTTTTCACTGAGGTAGCCACTCTCGAGGGAGTACAGGTTGCTAGGGGCGTTGAACTCCTGCAGCCACTGGAGTACGCAGGGCAACCACACACTGTCAAAGGCGGAGGGTATGTCAAACAGTACTAGCATGACATACTTCTCCGCCCTCTCTTCCACGTCCCTGCGCACTCTCAGCAGTGCATCTGTTGTTCCCTTGCGACGGGTCGAGCCGAACTGCCGTGGATGGCTCGCCGCATCGAGGACCGGCCTTAGGCTGGTGACGATCAGGCTCTCCAGGACTTTACTAATCACCGGGAGGAGGCATATCGGCCTGTACGCCCTAGGTGTCTCCTTATTCTTGCCTCCTCCCTTGTAGAGGAGTCTCAAGTCCGCGATCTTCCACCCTCTCGGAAACCGCCCCTGGTCCAGACACTCATTGAAGATAACAAGAAGGTCATCCTCAATGAGGGGGGCGCTGTTCTTCAAGATCGCGGCGTCTATCCCGTCGAGTCCTGGAGCTCTTCTGGTCCTCTGCCTATCCACGGCAAGACGAAGGTCCCATACATCCCATGGTGGACACAGCTCGGTACCTGGAGGGCACACCGTGGTGCGTCTTACCATTCTATCGTCTTCCGTATCCTGGGACGGATCATCCCTGGGGTATGTATAGTGTATATACATCTCCGCAGTCTCCTCTAGGGTGGTTGCCTGGGCATCTCCCACTCTGATAGCCACCATCATAGTCAGCGGCTTCACCTTGCCCAATGCCACCCTGTACGGGATTCCCCAGGGATTCTTTTCCGATTCCTTGACGATGAACTCGTACCAGGATACCGTCTTCTGGTGACACACGCCGTTTCGGTATGCCCTGTACCTAGCCTTTGATTCCTCTCGGAGTGCCGGTCTCCTCTCCTCTTCCCTGCACTCCTGGTACCTGCGCCTGGCACTGTAGTACTCCCTCTTGAAGAGCGTCAGGGCAGGCGTTCACCATGGAACCGGACACGCTCTCGCTCTGCGGCACTGGAGGGTCATACTGGCCGCTTCCATGATGACGCCCGTCAGCTCCGCCACTCTGCGATCAATGGCTGACTCGCCTTCCATTGGCGCCATCTCTTCCCATTCTCAATCGACCAGCATACCCTCCAGTTCACTGGAGAAAGCTCCCCAGTTCGCCGTTCGGGTCACGAAGCCTTTCTCTACTGGCAAGACTCCGCCTTCCTCCTCTACCACACTGAAGGCTATGACCCGGTGGTCGGAGCTCGTGTCAGACTGTAGGGTCCAGTCCGCAATGCGCCTCGCCATGGTGGCCGTGGCGAGTGTAACATCGATCCAGCTCTGGCCCCTGGCTCCAACGAATGTAAGGCCAGAGGGCTCGTTCATGACCAAGAGCTGGCACCTCGCCACGGTTTCGTCCACTACTCTTCCCCTGGCGTCTGTGCGCACCGAACCCCAGGCCGTGCTCCAAGAATTGGTGTCGGAACAGACCACCACACTCCTGTAACATTGTGCGATGGCCTCCACGGCGGACACGTTTTCTTCTATCCTTTGCTTCGGCGGCATGTATGACGACACGAGGGCGAAGGAGCCCCTTTGGTCGACGTGTTTTCATTGGCCTACGGTAGGGATCTGGACACTCTAGTCCAATCACCCACTTCCTTTTCCTTCTTCCTCTTTCTTACTGTCTCCTAACCTCCAAAGCGGTCTCTCGCTGATTTTTGCTATGTATAATGCCAGCAGCCTAGTGCTGGTTTTTGAGTACACACCTTAAGCAGTCTCAGCCCATTTTGTATTCTTAAAATACCCTGGGTAACAGAAAAATGTATATTTTTGTATATATTGAATCATGAAGATACGTATTGTACTTTACTTATTTTATATATTGTATCCTGAATTGTAAATACTATATTTCAATAAACGAGATTCGAAAAAAAAAAATATCATCCTCATTCTCTTTTCAGCCCTGAAGAAGACAGCATCATGGCTAGTGAAAAATTTATCAACACGGTCTAAACCAGAAGAAATCAATAAAGTCTATTGTAATAATAGTGGCCCTGGAAACTTAAAAAGAGTATTTAAATTTACTTATGTTATTAATTTTATTCTATTACACCTGATTTTGATAATGGTAAATTACTACTGATTGTAATTGGTTTAAAACCTGAATTTTCAAAATTGTGATAAATGGTTTAACTAAATGCCTATTGTTACTAATTAAGTGTGACTATTATTTCTAATTTATCTTGACAATGAACTTATTATTAAGAGGAAAATTTAATCTAATGAGAAACATAAGAATAGGTAAATTAATAAATATTCCTTAAACTCTTAAGCGAATTAAGAAAAGGGGATTATTTAAAAAATTTTTGATAAGGTATTGCACAGAATAATTTAAGCTACTTCATGCTCTATGATATAATTACTAATTCAATTCCCCTTTATGTTTCATACTTCCTTAAAGGTTTAAAAAAGATATATAAAATTTAAGATTTAAGTCTATGTAGTATCTGGTTGGAAATTTGATAACATAGTGACATTTATATTTTTAACTTTACTTCACTACATAAAGCTTCAGGTGGTTCTTGGCTTCCCTGACATTGCTCCCATTAGTCGCCTCTACACAGTGCTCTCATCTTCTAGTTTCTCATATCAGGAGCTGCCTGGTCCTTTTCAACATCCTGGATCCAACTTCTGTGAGGTCATCCTCCTTCTCATAGTATCATACATAAATTTACCGAAGAATCTTTCTCTCAAAGGTTTTATAAGAATTTATCGATATTAATCGTAGAGCTAGAGCGTACTGGACTATATTTTTTCTTTAGGTGTATAAAAATACAAAAAAACCTTTAGTCCAAATTCATCTGCTACATCTATTTTCTATAAACGTTTCGACCCAAATGGTCATTTTCAATATATAGGTTTCATGATCATTCAACAACAGTATAAAATTTCTGTAGATTAATAGATTGAATATTTGAAACTAAGATGGGTGTGTTCTATCCCATAATCAGTTGTTAAACTTAATAATATGGAGCTGGGAGTTTGTCCAGTCTTGATTAGTCCATATATTTTTATACACCCAAAGAAGAATTTATTGTGGAGGTACTGAGGGTCCACATTTCCAAAGAATGACCTAACGAATGTTTGGTGCAACGTTTCGACTTCTATATCTATGAAATAATATTTGATTGTAATTATTTTGTACTTGATTAATTAATTAATTTATTTCATTAGATACTCATAATTAAAAAATGAATGCCAAGCATTCTGCACAAGTTAACAACTGAGCTAAAAAGAATGAGGGAGACGTAGATAGTAGTTAAACAGAATCATTTGGATAAGTAAATTTTTTTCTTGGTAAATTACATAAAAATAGATAAAGAAAAAACTTGATACTCCCTTTTACTATAGGTATATATTTTAGAAATGCTAAAGGATATAGAAAAAACAAAAACAAATGCATAATAAAACTTTTAATACTTCACCAGGCTTAGAACAATAAAGCGAAAAAAAAAAGAAGATATACAAATGTATATAGATATATATAAAAGATATTGTCATAAATAAATACATTTATCCAACAATAAAATAATATTATAATTCATATTTTGATAACTCAATGCATACAAAATACAAAATACTCAGTTGCATACAAAATACTCAGTGTTTTCTCATTAAAATAATGTTAACTTAATTTAATTAATAAATATCCTTATTAAGGCACACTGAATAAAATATTTCTATATTTACATTTAAAAAAATTAAAGTACAGAAATATAACTCTGAAATCTCATGTCATATGTGACATAGGCAGTGATTTTCCCTGATCAGGTTTTAAATCCAATGCATATAATAACTTATAACTAGCCAGCAATTCTATACGAGGTAGTGGTAATGATTTATACTAAGTTTACATCACTGGTATTTCTAACAATTATAAACTAATAACATAGAGAAAAGAAATGAAAAAATATAAATATAAAATACTAATAATGAAATTTCATTGTATAATGAACTAAAAAATTTGGAATGAGAAATCGCAATAACTGATTTAAAAGTTTTTAAATTGTTCCATATAGCAGCAATAGCTATGTATTAATAATATAAAAATGAGTTTAAAAAACCAATGGCTATTATAATTTTCGAAGGCAAACATCGTTTACAAATTGAATTATTTTATAATAAATGATACCTTTTGGCCGATTTTAAAGGTTGTTGAAAGAATATGTAGGAACTTACTAAAACTAACATTATTCTTTACAAAAGAAACACCAATTTCCTTCTGTTTCTTTCAGCAACATATGGAATCAAAAGTAAGAATCTAGTATTGCCAAAAAATTCAGAAACTATGTTTGACTATCAAGTGCCTCAATTTTCTGAGATATTTTATTAAAAAAAAGATGGCCGGAGTGGAGATCAAAAACTGAAATCGTCTGCATGTCTTTTGACCTCCACCAAGATCAGTTTCTTCTTCATTTTTGTACAATTAACTGCTAATAAGATTAAGATTTAAGATTTATACAATGAGATTTGGCGGATTTATAACCAATGAACATTAATACATATTTTCTCTTTGGGACACTATTGAATCTATATTTATCAATATTATTTAATCTTTATACAGGTCAACCCATTTATAAATTATGCCTATGCTAATTACTACAGTGATGTAATCCATCAGTTATATTTAACTGTTTATCAAACTGAAGTTGAATAATTATCCTAAACCAAATTTTGTCCTAAATTTAAGTTTTTCGATATTTTTTCTTTTAAAGAAATAATTTCTTGATAGCAGAAATTACAACTTAAAATTTTCCTAAAGCGGTTTCTTAAAAAAAGTGTAATATTCATAAGTACTTAACAATTATCTTTTTGCATAAACTTAATTTGATTAATTATAATAAATATATATATTAGCAGTGTTATAAACAAAATACTATATCTTGTAACAGTAAATTACACAATGAACTTTGCTTTAAAATAAAAGCCATAAAAAAACAGTATCCTTTATATAAGGGTATGCTATTTGAACAGTTCCCTACTTGATCCAGTTATTTTTATTCATGATTATAAACTTAGTTTCTTTTATCTTGATTAAAATATATGATTTTTTTTGTTGTAAATTAACCAATTTCTTAAATATTGTTATTTCAAGATAATTTCAAATGTTTATCATAAGATTAAATTTATCAACACTAGATTCTATTATCTCTTTTTAAAACAAGTTTGTTGTTGACCAATAATGCACAATAAGTTTAAGATGACTGTTATAATGGAAAAGTCTTAAATAATCCAAATTGGTTACACATTTAAACATTGGAACAATTATGAACAGTTGCATAATAAATGAAAATTTATAAGATATTTTAGTTATAATTTATAGTAAAAATCTAGAAAACTGTACACATTAAAAAAAATGTAGGTGTGTGATAAGGTTTTATCTTACATGAGATGCTAAAATAGCTAAGTTAAAAAAATGTATGATCATTAACAATCTTTTTGTAGTTTTAAAAGGTTTGTGACAGTTATGCAGAAAATAAGGTGGGTGGAAAGCAAATCAGATAGGTTGCTTTTAAATTACAATGGTTTTGTTAGCTTTTCTTGTTTAAATCATCGTGCCAAGCATCACATATCACATCAAAATATCACTATTATATGTATGTCTCTTCATAGAAAGACCAAACAGTCAAGAATAAATATAATGTTGGCATCAATTCAACAGAAACACGAACTGTTAATTGGAACCTTAAGAGTATTTCAAGGGGCTAGAATGATAAAAAAAAATTAATTATTTTAAATTGTTCACTTAAAATCACTAAACTTTTAACCAATTAAATATTCAATTTTTGAAACAGTATGCTGCACAAGTTATTATTGATTAATACAACATATTTTTTCCATATTAACACTACTTGTGCCCACCATTATTATTTTCATTCAAAAGATTGTTTATACTTGGAAGTATCCTTAAAAATTGGTTTGTGATAAATCTATCTACATATGAATAAAACATTCTGGTAATTATTGCTCTTCAATCAATGCAGCACAAAAGCAAGTGAAACAAAACATGAAAAAATGAATCAAAAAAGTTATCATTGTAAGAGTAAGGAATTTAAGAAAATGTGATGTCTAATCATCACTATTAGTTAATTCTGATAAAGGACAACAAAATAAATAATTCATTACTTTTTTTAAATTCAGTTTGGCAACCATTTTGGTATTAATTTTGTTTAAATAATTATAATGAGAAACTAATATCATAAATTGAACAAGCCCCTTTATTTGTTTTATCAATTGTTTAATTTATGAAGATAATCACCAAACATTAGTAGATTTATGTATATATAACAATTCTATCCATAACCTAAAAAGTATTACACTCTTCTAACAGGCTATTCAAATATTTTCACTCTTATTAACATTGGAAATTAGATAAATTAAAAAAAAAAAAAGCTTACCACATTTTATATTTTTAAAAAGTAAATAATAAATGATTTTACAGAACAAGCTATTAATTAAGAATATCCCACGAAAATAAATAAAATTTAAGAAAATAGAAAAGTGAAAGAAAAGACCAGTAAGCTTTGTATTTTGCTTTTAAATAATTTTAAACATTATTTTATTTTAAACATTTAACATTTCAGGCACTAATTGAGCATTCAATAATTAATAGAGTATTGAATAATTATCACAGTTATAAACGATATATTAAAAGAATAAAACATAGCAAGAGCTAAATTGAATTTTTCAACTATCCTAATTTTGTACTGTTGTAATTTAAATAACTTTCTGTATCAGTAGCGAGCACTTTCTTAAATAATAATTGTCCAATTGATATAATATAAAAATTAAAGCAAAAACAGATTGTGCTTATATGAAAAAAAACAACATATAATTTATATAAATATACATTTATCAAAATTATAAACAATTAACCTAAAGAATAATAAATATTGAATCATATGTACAAATTAAAAATAAGAGTATTTAGTGCTATTATGGCACTCTTCACTATGATCTAATTCCCTGACTTAAAAAGTAATATACAATTTAATTTTATATATCATAGGTACAATTATAGATGAATATTTACAAAAACAAATTTGATTCAAAAATTGACACATACTTTTTAGTTAATGGTTACAAAAGATACAATAATGTATTTCATTAAATTTCAATTATTGTAACTTGAAAGTACGTATTCATTTTGATTTTCAAGTGGCACATGAATGTAAAAACTAAATATCGGTCTTTAATTCTTTACTAATATTATATTTATAAATTGGTTTCATAAATAGGACTATTCTACATATGGCATAAAAAGGTACTAGACATAATTTAAACATAACACACATATACACATACACACACACACACACACATTATAAAAGGCACAAATTTACCAATAGGCACATAAATTATAATTGTCTTTTTTTTTTTTTTTTTTTTTTTGACAGCATCATTTGATCAGTTTTGTACTAAAAGAATAAGTTGATACTGAGATTAAACCATTATATATAATCAAAAGGCACATTAAAAAATCACTTAATACTATTTTGGACCCAAAAATGAGCATTTCTCTCAAATATTATCCTTAAAATAATCCTAACAAGGAAGAGGGATTAACATCCTTATATATGATCTAATATTTTACTTATTATCTTTGTCTTTCACAAATTACCAATTATTAATTAACAACACATATACAACAATAAACAGCTATTCATATGGAGGTTTTCATACATTCTAGCGATACAAATATCATATGGCACCAAAACATTATAACTTAAGCGTAATTTATATTAACTGTTTTTTAATCAGTGTAATTATGTAACAGATTGATCTGCTACTGTTTACAAAAATGTTCTTTCTATAAAGGCACAAGAAATATAAAAAACAAATCAATAATAAGAAAAGAAAATATTATAGATTCTCATAAATAAATACATACATTAATAAAAAATAGAACCATTTATGATGATCAAATTACATCAGGACTAGCATGTGGCTTTTGATATTAAATTTATCATTATAAAAATAAATTATTTTGTATAGATATGTGTGTAACACACTCATATAAAACAACTCCATATAAAAGGTTGTTCATCGCTAAGTTTGTGTTGTTAAGAAAAAAAAAAACTAAGGAAGTATTTCACTGGCTTTTTTTAGTGCCTGCTCACGTAATTCAAGCATGTCCAACTTTTCTCTATGCATTCGTTCAATATGCCTTGCAACATGCATTTTTTGTTTTGCTCTGTAGTTACAATAAGGACATTTGAATTGAGGTTCTTTTCCACATTCCCATTTTTGATGATTCCTTAGAGACGATTTAAGTTTATAGTGACGTCCACACTTCGTACATTCAACTCCATCATTTCCATAATATCCTATTTAAAAAAAGTAATAATAATAAATGTATTTTTAAATTTTAGGAAAAAAAGAATGTAAATATCAAATTTTTTAGTTAAATGGTCAGTTATTATCACATAACAATAAAAAGCAAAAATGGTTCATAAAATGACACGTAAAGTATAACTATACTTACCACCCGTTGATACACCAGATTGAGCTAGATCAACCCCACCACCTTTATCACACCAAGTCAAGACATCAGGTCTCTTTGTATCCAGTTTACCTAATCAAAAACAATAATTTTTTACATTTACTTAAACAACTAATATAATATTTAATAAATATGCAAAAGAAATAGTTCAGAATATAGCAGGCATTTGCATATATGTTTTGGCATAATTCTAAAATTAAGTTTTACTTTTATCATTAGTAAATAAGTTTGCAATTGTTAATAATAAATTTTATTGATATATTGTATAAAATAAATTAAAAGGAAATTCAATCTTTAACAATTGAAATAAATTAGCTGCACCCTTCATCGTAAACCTACGAATTTCTGCCCTACTGAATCCTTTAATAATATTCCACAGATCCCTGTCGAACAGATACATTACCTAGGGCTCCATCTGGACAAACGTCTCACTTGGAATCCTCATATAAGACTAAAAAGACAAGAAACGGCTCAATGTTTTCGCCTACTTCAACATTTACTAGACAAGCGCTGCCCAGGGTACCAATTAATTACAAAAGACTCATTTACATGACAGTTATCAGACCTATTTGGACATACGGAGTTGAGCTTTGGAGCTCTACTAAACCATCCAATTCATCCCGTATCCAATCCTTACAATCCAAAATCCTACTTAAAATCCTCAATGCTCCTTACTATGTCACAAACCAATTCATCCACCATGATCTGAATATCCCATATGTTGCTGATTTGGCCAAAACTAGATACCTATCCTTCCATGACAAGCGCCATAGAAACTTGCTTCCCATACTATTCCTGATAACCCTCCGAGGCGTCTGAAAAGAAGATGGCCTCAAGACCTTCTACTATAGAACTTTATTGGAGTGCTACCGATGGGTAGTTTCTCCACATGTGTTTTTTCCATGTCATATTGTTCATATTAGCAGATTTACTTGTTGTAATGTTATTATAGTTGTAAATATCAATAAAATAATCTACTAAAAAAACAATTGAAATAGTAAAGGAAAAAAAACGAAAAATAATACAAATGAACTGCTGAAAAATATATATATTTTTAATGAACAAACTAAAGTAATAAAGGCAAGGCATTAAGAAAGAGTTCTGCTTTTTTACATTTTGAAAATTGATGACCAATCTAGAGCATGGTCATTTTAGAAATAACAAAACTCTTGCATTTAAAAAAATAAGGAAAAAGCATTAATTTATCAGGTATAAATTAATTAAACTTGAAACGGGGAAATTTTATTTTAGACTTAAAATTTCAGTCAATACTTTGAACAATACCTATAAATATGAATGTTCCAGTTTACAATTATTAAGACAACTAAAATAAAATGTAATTATGTAATTTTAAAAACTTCACCTTTTGATATTTAAAATATATCATTATATTGAGGTTTAACCTTAATTTATAAAAATCAAATTCTGGTGCTACAGTTTAGAAAAGCCATTAACTTATAGGTAAGCATGACTATTTTAATCATGAAAAAAAAAACAGAGGAAGTAATAATTCATTTACTCAAATAAGTAACTTTGAAACAAAATAAATTAATTTAATTGATTTGTGTAAAATTCATTGATCGCAACTCCCAACCATTTTCAACCTTGTTCGATACGATTTATTAAAGCAAATATTTATTTGAAGCTATAATAAATGTAACTTGTCGATTAATCTGAAATTTTTATATTGTCCAATCCAGGTAGGGTTTAATTGCTAACAAACAAAGAGTTAGTAGCTTAGAGAAAATAAATTTATTTTATGCAATTCAGGTTTTTAATTGGGTGATTAATTTCTCTTTTAGTTAAATATATTTATATTTAAAAAGAATACAATCAACTGAAAGAGGAATTAATCATACAGTTGAAAAAGTGAAATATCCCGAGGGAAGAAACAGATCTTACTGAGGTATTATCTCTTGCTAAAATTAATAAAAAATTCATCACACCTTATTTTCCTGTAAGCAAATTAATGTTAATCTGTATTGAACTGTTAAATGATATTAAAGAAATAAACACAAGTTTTGTGATTCATTGATCTGGTAGTTTATAACAATGTAAAAATGAGGTACCGACAAACTCTTGCATTTTATTTTATTTTATATTATTTATAAATATAAATTTTTTTTAATATAAAAAACATTAGTGATCTACTAAGTGCCTAAAATCAAAATAAATTGCACCAACTTATAATATGTAAATTTTCTTAAAGACAGCCTTTCACAATATTTTAATTAATTTTATGAACAAGCTCCTGATCATTTTAGGCCATTTTTAGTCAGCCATATTTTCTTTTGTTTTTAATATTACAGAAATGATTTGCAAAGCTAACTTTCATACTACATTATTTACTATGTCATTATATTAATTATTTTATGTTGAAGAAATTGGTCCGGGTAGAGGTCACTGAATGAAATTCTCAAGTAATTTCAGAAGATATTTATTACCATGATTTATATTTATAGATTTATATTTTTTTTTAATTTTTTATATTTAGATTTATAGATTTATATTTATTGATATTTACCATGATATTTATTTCAGTGACCTCTACCCGGACCAATTTCTTCAACATAAATTATCACAGGTCAACAATTATTATCAATATTAATTATTTTACAATAATATTGTACATTTTATTGGATAGAAAGATATAAAAGTCAATATCTAGTATATGAGGCAAGGTAAACATTAAATTAAATTCGTTAGCTTCAATTCACTTAGCAGGAAGGATGAACAATGTCTTAAGGTATTCGAAAATAAGGTGTTAAGTAGAATATTCGGTCCAAAAAAGGGATGAGACCACTGGAGAATTTAGATTACACAGCACAGAATCGCGAAGCTTACATCCGATCATTCAAGTAATAACGTCACAAAGTTAGGATGGGCTTGTAAAGTTGCTGGGCTTAGTAACGAAACAAACTCCTAGAAAGTTAATAAGCAGTGTGCCCATTGGGGAAGGAAGGGGTAGACCGAGACGTAGGTGGGAAGATTGCATTAAGAGTGATCTGACGGATTAAGGTTTGGGTAGTGATCCGAGGACAGAAGTTTGTAAGCAGAGATTGGTGGTACTAGCATCGAGCCTACAAATTCGTTAAGCCTTATTATTATTATTAATTGTAATTTTGATGGTGATTATTTTCAAATATTTTTGTTTTGAAGAGAGAAGGTTTGTCCTGGCCGGGATGCAATATAACACTTTTGTTAAGAAGCTAAATATATATACAGTAGAACGTCTTTAATCCTGCATTCTATAGTTCGGAATAGTCCGTTTGTCTATTGCCGGCATCTACGGCAATAGACAAAAATTAAAGAAATGCCTTCACAATCAACATTCTAAAATGAGCAACTTGACAGCTACCGCCGACACTCAAGAGTCACAAAGCGTCACGCTCGAATGCGTCTCGTGATCATAAACTGTTCGTGATAGGCAAATACAAAAAACTCAAAGCATTTAAGAAACTTGCACATCTACCAGTACATTATGCAGCTCAAAGTAATGCTTGGAGGATTGCAGAAAAAGACTGGTTTTTCAAGCCAAGTTTAACATGAAAGATGAAATTTTTAGTGCAGCTTTGTCATGGAATGATGATGTTCACAATGAAACAGTTAAAAGATCATGGCGGAAACTCTGGCCAGGTGTTATGAACCATGACGATATTCCTAATGAGAATGATCCGATCCTATTGAAGATGATAAAGACGTAGGCCTACAAATTAATCTGGTAGAGATTAAAGAAAAAACTAGTGATAGAGAAGAGTTGGTCGACTGTATCTTCTAATTCAAGGAAGAAATAGTTGGGGGTGCAGTCAATGAAAACATCAAAATAAGGAAAACTTATTTATTATGTGCCGACGTTTCGGCCTACAATGTAGGCCATCTTCAGGGCGAATAAAACAACTTGCAGGTTCGGCCGCTCAGAGACAAGTGTCTCTTCTGTATCTCTCTCACTTGTCTCTGAGCGGCCGAACCTGCAAGTTGTTTTATTCGCCCTGAAGATGGCCTACATTGTAGGCCGAAACGTCGGCACATAATAAATAAGTTTTCCTTATTTTGATGTTTTCATTGACTGCACCCCCAACTATTTCTTCCTTGAAAAAACTAGTGAAATGAGTGAGCTGAGAAATATTCCAAGCACCGAAATCGTTGAGTGGATAGAGATTGATAAAGTCCTCTCACCATTTGAAGAAATCAGTGATGAATCTATAGTTCAAAAGTTCTGAGTCAAATAAACAATACAGTATATCCGAAGTTATGAACTTGTATATAATAAAAAATGATTTTTTAAATAAAAAAAAATAGTTTTAAGAAGCAAGTAGAATTAGATATTTTTTCCAGCCATTTACCAGTGCTGTTTCTAAAAACCACTAATAGTACAGTACTGTACTGTATTCAAATTTATTTCATAATGTACTGTACTTAAAAAATGCATTTTAATATTTCTCCTGTACTTATATATTGATTTATGTATATCGTTTAAATAACCCATGTTTAAATAATAAATACATACAGTAAAAGTTTTTTGTGCAATTGTGTTATTTTTTTATATGACTCCTGTTTGTATTTCTATGAATAATCTCCTTAGTCCGGAATTTTCTTTAATTCGGCAAGCGTCGAGTCCCAAACGTGCTGGATTAAAGATGTTCTACTGTATATATGATCAGAAAATTAAAATAAAACCACACGCCTTAACCTGAACTGTCTCTTTTCTCTTCAAAAATGGTAATAAACCTTGTTAGGTATAAGATACACATTGAAGCTAATATTACTTTATTGGAGTTATTTTAAATGATAAGATAATTTAGTTAACTTTATTATTATTCTTTAATAATATTTGCCTCACATAAGGAAATGACATTTTTTATTTTTAACATGATAGTTTGAACTTTAGGAACTAAAATGTTTAACTGCAAAATTCCAAATTTTTCACCTGGGGTTTTAAATTTATTTATCTATATTAACTATGAATATGATTTAATGAATAATGATCCTTAAAAACTACAACAGCAATATATATTTCAGTGAAAAATTACATCAATGTACAACAACTAACAATTTTGAAAATTATTTCAAAACGATTACAAGTCCAGATAAATAAAATGTTCTCAAAATACTGGATCGATAAACCCTGGTCTCTAAAAATTTAAAAGAAATAATTAAGATCACAGATTGGCTCGCCTTATTTTAAAATGCTTTTACTTTTAAGTATTGAAAGAAAAGTCTCAATAACAAAATTACTGTCATTCATCATTATTTAAATGTTGTAACTATTATTTATTAATTATTTCAGTTTGGTATTCATTTTGTACTAATTATTAATTAGAATAAAGAGTCAATATTCTGTTCTGTTGATTTGAAATCTGATGAAATGTAACCATTATGTATGTACCATTATATAAGATATTTATTAAATTACCTGTGGCACTAAGTGATCCTTTGAGAAGTGAAGGTTGCATGGATGCCCAAAGGTCCCAAGTGACGAGGGACATAGGTGTTCCATACTTGGTAGTAGTACCTGGAACCAGAACCAGACTAAGTCACCTATCTCCTCCGATCGATGTAAACCACACATGCCTCTTCTAGCTTTACTTCAACACTACTTAGAAAGAGGATAAAAGAAAAAGAGAAAGATGCAGAGAATGAAAAGTGGAAGAATTAAAAAAAAAATTCAAAACAAAAAAACAACTAAAAAATACGCAATCCATGCTTAAAGTAGAAATACAAAAATAGATAAAAGTAATAAAATGTTATGACATGCTAAAGTAAAGATAGTTGTAATTACCAGAGCCAAGAGATGTGTACACAAGGTGACTTCCCTTTATTCATGGTTAACAATGAAAGAATTGGCATTAACTGAAGGAGCACTATACATTAAATATTTTTGGAGAAAGTAATACCTACATAAAAGTTTTAGAAAAGAATCTCAATTCAAATAATAAAACAAAGTGAAAACAACCGGTGTCAAAATAAAGTATGTAGTATTGATCTGAGGGGCAGGAACAAGTAATCTGGTTGTATAAGTGAATTAATAGAAAATTACTATTAAAATATTTTTGAGAATGCTTCAGATCAAAGTGGCATTAATTTAAAGAATACCAATTTTTTTTTTCAATTGTATATACATTAGTAGGATTGAATACAAAAAAATACTGAGTGATTATTACATTACAACACATTTTTTCTTTTATGTGATTGTTTAAATCCTAACATAAAACAGGTAATGGGCTTAAACAATAATCTCTATTTAAACACCCATTTCAATGTAAACAGATACAATATTAAAAAAAAATTGAATATCTCATAAACTTCTGACAGTATTGGTATTACAAATGCTCAACACTGACCTCAGAGAGTTAATCCTCACAAATAAAAATTAATTTGCTGAGAAATCAGAAAAAATTCTCCGAACAAAGGAATAGTTATTAAAACTCATTATGTAAATAAAAAATTTATTTCAATGTATAATAATGCTATATTGAAATTTAGAAATAACAAAGAAATGTAAACGAGTAATTAACTGACAATATACCAGAAAACATGAGAAATACAAGTGATTATATGAAATCAGCAAATAAAATAACAAATAAGAATATTTTTTAAGCAAAGTTAATGGTGACATATAATTATTAAAATATGAGATGAAAATAGTTTACTGGATGATCTAATGTAAAGGAGATAGTTGGGGGGTGCAGTCAATAAGAACACAGAATAAGTAATGAACTTATATTATATGCCAACGTTTCGACCTACACTATAGGTCGAAACGTCGGCACATGATATAAGTTTATTACTTATTCTGTGTTCTTATTGACTGCACCCCCCAACTATCTCCTTTACACACAATTATTAAAATAATTTTAAGTGATTAAATAAATGGAAATTTAATTAAAAGGGGATTTCGATTTACGCCTATAGCTGACAAAGGTAAAAAATAACATCTCTCTGCATAGTTCACAGTTGTATTTTCTATACTTAACATATTCAAGTTAATGATATTCTCATTAAACAACTGATATCCCAATTTTCAGATTATAATATTAACAAATCCTGCAATAAAATGTTTTACGGAAAGCCAACAAATCACATTTTTATAAATTTTGAGCAATGAAAACATATATACATATCTTATAAAAAATTAAGCTATCATTAAATTAACAAATTATATCAAAACCTCATTCATTATATTTGTTATAACTATTAATAAAAAGGCTACGGTTATCAACTATCCAATAAAAATTATATATATATCTGATTTGATTATTAAAAGTATTGATTACTTATTCATAAATTAGCAGTCAATTAAACATTTTTAATCACAGGTAACCCTAGGATTGGTTCTAAAACAAACAATATAACATATTGAAATAATGGAAATATTAACTTAACAGTTAAGTACATACAAAAACAGCAAAGTGGTAGCATAGAAAAATTGGAAGATATATCTTATTATTTTACAAAGCTCATTATATCACTACTGAATAACCAATGTAATTGATAATCCATCTAATTCTGGTTAAAAACAAATAATAAAAATATAAAGTCTAAATCAAAATTACAAATTCTAACCATTACATTAACAAATATAAATTAATAATTTGTTAAATAACCACATTTAGTAAAAGTAATAAACTTCATTACAAAAAAAAAATAAAATAAAGTAATAATACACTTATCGTGATGTTAAAATAATACAAAAAATAACAATGAAAATATTATTATGTATAACTAGCAGTTAAAGTACATTTGATTAAATTTATGGAAGGCACTGATTTCCACGATGAGCAATACATTGTTGAAAAGCAATTAATATATCACATATGGTTATTATATAACTGATAGAAGATAACACGGAATGTCATTCGGCAGTCACCTCTTTCTTGACATAGTTATTCATAAGGTCAAGCATGTCTTTGTGCTGACGTTGCATGTGCCTAATATGGTGGGACTTGCGTTTGCATTTCTGAGGGCAGAAGGGGCACTGGAACTGTGGGTCCTTGCCACATTCCCAAAGGGTATGTCGTTGAAGTGAGTCCTTGCGAAGATATGTCCTACCACAGTTGGGACATGGAAAGACACCATAGCTCCGTCGGTAACGCCTCTTCTCCTCCCCTGGAAAACACTCATTCATAAGTTAACTACACATAGTTGCATGACCGTCACCCAAGCCATGCCATGCACCCTTGCACCACGGGAATATAATGATAAAAACTCATGAAAATTAAATTACTTTTATATTTTATTTAACAAAAAAATAAAATAATAATATTAAACCATATCACCGATAAAATCAAATCAAATTTATAAAAACACAAGTGGAACATCTTTTTTATTTATATATACAATTAATACAATACTATTCGAAAAATAAAAATAAAAATATAACATATCATTTTATCGCAATGTGTTCCAGGCTTTTAAGAATGGTATGCCTGATAGATCTACTATCCCTGGATGCCTAAGTATTACGTGCCGTTGCAAGTTGTGTTTATGTTTAGAGCGATAAGGGCAATGTTCACAGACATGTTCTGCTTCCTTCCCACACTCATGGCGCTTATGCCTCTCCAAATTGTGAGAATAACGATAACCTCGGCCACAGAGACAGTAGTGAAGTGAAGTCTTCAAACCACAAAACTTAGAATCTGTAAAGGGCTGATTATTAGAACATTATAGTTTTATACTAGTCTAATTAAAATTAAATCTTACTTATCAATAAATAAATTGATTCAAATTAAATAAATATATTATCCTTATTTCGGCAGCCTGAACAGAATTTTGTCCGAAATAAGTTATTGTACTGAGGGAAGCGGAATCATGTCATTCTCGAAGGGTGTAAGTAGTTGTAAGACCTTAGCTTGAAATGGAGTTATTGCTTATATTAAAAACCATTTCAAGATAAAGACTATGAGAATAACAGGATTCCACTTCTCTCAGTACAATTAACTCATTTCGAACAAAATTCTACCCACCCATTTATTGACCAGAGCAGATTTATAAATAAATATATATGTAATGCCATTCAAGAGAAACTTAATTAAAAAAAAGAGAGAAAAATAACAACTAATGTTATATTATATTAGCAATTAAAAAAACAAGAAACATTAAGGGTGCATTATATATTCACAAAATTCAAGACTTTCATTTATTGGAACTAAAAAAGTGGTCACCATTTACAAAATAAATAATTGCAACAAGATTCAACAAAACAATCATTTTAATGAGACTAGAATAGAAAAAATAATACAGTTACCATGATAAATCTATAATTGGTTCAATAATAAAAAAAAATACACATAACAATAATGTTATTAATTGGGATTGTGTAGATACCCTTATCCAATCATAGAGCAGAACAAATAGGCTTAAATTCAGTTTATAAACCAATTCTAGCTGAAGTGCAAAAGTTGAGATTTATTTCATTTATCAGGCACAACATAAATAGTCTTTAGTTTACAAGGAAAAAAATTTATAAATGTACTATGGCTAAAAAATTTAAAATATAACAACTATAAAAATATTAAAATAACAATAAAAGAGGAAAAACGAACATACAGATGAAAAAACAATTCATTGTTAGATTATAGAAACAATAGGTGATGTATGCTCAACATCAGAATCATGTTTTTCTAAGCCAATCAACACATTCAAAATATAGCCATCATATATAATTTTTATGTAGCAATTGTAATAATAAGCAATAAAAAACTGCATTCCTTCTTTTTCAATTGTCATGTAGGTATGTTAATAATTTAAAATCTTATACAAAACATAACTTCAATTCTGTCAAGTTGTCTTGACTATATGATACAGCTAGTACTGACCAATATCTATAAGACAAATATTTTTATCACAAATGATTAATGTTTTTATTTCTAGAATTCATAGGCAATGCAGTTTTTAAAGTTCAAATTAATATAAAGTTAGACTGTGAGAAGAGTAAGATTAGTAGAAGTTACACAAAGCAGATCTTCTCTGTAACAACAAGAACTACTAAGTAGAAACTCTTCCACTGAGACTAGAATTTGAAAGGAAAAAGTAATAATAATAGAATAACAATGATACTGCATGTAATCATATTTCAAAGGCTTTTACTAAATAACAAGATTATTTATAAGGTTAGAACAGTAAAAATATCTCGATAACTGATATAACACCAGAACATTATTTCTATTTCACAAAAAACAGAAGCTCATTTAAAAACATAAATTAGTTAATTGGGTCACATACTTTAAATTTTATGGGGAAAAATTACTGAATAAACCATAAAAAAAAAACTCCAATATTTATTAAATTTGTGTTTAAGTACCGTACTCAATAAGTAAGAAACATAAAAAAAGAACTTTTAATTCAATTTTATTAAATCATATTCTTGCATATGATTTAGTTGATTATATGATAAATATATAAAAATTAAAATTTTGTCGAATTATTAGTCGTAAAAATAGAAAAAAAAATGTAAGGAGGAAGGATTATAAATTCAATATTAAATTTCTACTTTCTTTGAAAAGTTTAGAAAAAATGGTAACCAATAATAATTAGAATTTTGAAAAGCATTAAAATAAAACAAAATAATGAAACACTTGATTAATAAGTGATGTACGAATACAAGGGGATTTGATTGAAAATATTAGGTTGATCATGATCAATACGATTTCTACAGTAACACTATTGCTCAAGCATAATAATAAATTTTTTATTTTGATTAACAATTAATAATCATTAACAAAGCTGGACAAACAATGTTTCAAATAAAAATTGGCAAATAACCAGTTAACTTGGCAATAAAATAATAAAGGACATAAATTATACTAAAATTAATAGAAAAATTGAAAGTGCTACCTTGTCTAATTTGGTTTTTTAGACTTGTAATTATATTTGTTTAAAACATAAACAATAAATAGGATCAAAAATAAATATCATGCTCTTATTTGCTTAATCCATGAAACATGTTTATAAGAAAAAAATTAATATTATTACAATAATGAAAACTCATTCAATAGTTAGTATGGAAACCATATTTTGATATTAATTGAGGCCAAAAAAAAAAGAGTAGAATTTATACTTTGTTAAAAACTAAATAATAAGAAGGATCAACATTAATTATGCTCTCATTCGCCTACTTCATAAAACGTGTTCTTGAGAAACAAAAATTATATGGGTAAAAAATAATGAAAACTTATTTAATAGTTAGTATGAAAACCAAATTTTGATATTAAAAGAGGCAACAAAATAGAGTAGAATGGGCCCAGCTAAAAAATGGAACAATAATCTTCATATTAGTAGCAACAATCTCTAAGTAAAATACAAGAGGAATAATTTTTTCATTAGGATGTTCTTCCTATCATAACAATCATAAGTTGTAGATACCTGTTTTACTTTCATTTTATATGAATTAATAAAAATACTTTTAATATCTCATAATTTGAAATCATTAAAACTTAACAGATATTTTTTTTCAGGCATTCTGTCTGACAGTCTTCTGTTTTAAAAAGGCACTAACATTAACATAACTATAATTAGAGTGTGATTAAGAATATTTTTCAAATTTTCGATTATCGGCATTTGCTTCATGCTTTCTGAGAACATGGCATCTCATGTTGTCTGTGCGCCGTGAACGATGCCCACAGTAAGGACACTGAAGTAAAGGTTCCTTTCCACAGTTCATTTTTTGATGACGTTTAAGATTGTCAACTCTAGAGAATTTCCTCCAGCATTCAGTGCATTTGTGTAATCCTGCCAAAGTGTTTTAAAACAAAAACAAGTTAAAATGATATCCATAATCTTTTCAATTCCATATATAATGTATAAATATATATTGAATACTATAAAAATGGAAACAACTCAACATCATATCTTACAGAGCCAGATCAATCATTAGTGAAATCTGTTTTAAAGCTATAAAAAAAACTTAAGAGAAAATTAAAATTTATTGCATGTTAGAATATTTTTAGGTCAAACCTGCAGGTGAGAAAGGCCTCTATATATTTGAAAAAAGTTACTACATTACATACCAGTTACACCAAAAAAAAAAAAGATTTTATTCATCTTCAAATGATTTTATTTAATCCTTTGTTGTATAAATAGCTTTATTAAAAATAACCAAAACTGTTTATTACAAATACTGATAAACGTCTTAAAATATTTGAAAAGGAAATTATGCAGAATATATATATTGGATTTATAATAATAATACAATATAGTTGTCATTTATTAGAAACATAAATATGTTTGAAAAATGAAGATTAGACTATAAATATGTAGAAAAATGAAGCTGGCCTAATATTTATAGTCCAGGATCCCTGGTACATTTTTGCTCTTGATTAATATCAAGCTGAATCTTCGTGAATAGCTTCGTTTTGATGAGACGTCCAACAATTTCCTTTACGAAAATTCTCGATTGTGGTAGCTAACAGAGGTAGCAAGGATAAAATATGTCGATTTGATGATTCTCCAAAATTTAAGGATAACGTACCACGCACTTTGTAGGACCACATAACTGTTAAATTATATAAATATTAACTAAGTAAAAAAAAAATCAGCTGGTTAGTAATCATTTTTGATGACCTTGTTATCGATACATGTCGATATTTATATATTTTAACAATCATATTGTCCTACAAATTGTGTGGTACGTTATCCTTGAATTTTGGAGAATCATCAAATCGACATATTTTATCCTTGCTACCTCTGTTAGCTACCACAATCGAGAATTTTCGCAAAGGAAATTGTTGGGCGTCTCATCAAAACGAATCTGTTCATGAAGATTCAGCTTGAGAGTAATCAAGTTCAAAAATGCACCAGGGATCCTGGACTATTAGGTTGATCGACTACCAAAAGCAGAGTTGAGAATAGTACATACCTCAGCCACGCAAAGCTCTGCTTTATGTGGCTGAGCACCCTTAATTGAAGGAGCTTTATTCAATTTTCTCAATTCTGATTAAAAATAAATATACCAAAATCTGTTGCTTTAATCATGTAAGAGGTATAAAATAACAAATTAATTATAGAGAGGAATGGTTCACTGGATCGTAATAAAGGATACAATTTGTTTGGGGGTGCAGTCATTAGTGACACTAAATAAGGTTAGCTTAAAAGTTATAATAAATAAGTTAACCTTATTTAGTGTTATTAATGACTGCACCCCCAGACAAATTGTATCCTTTAACAAATTAATTAATACTTTTTTCTTTAAAAGGGTTGATTTAACTTTCTTAAATTTTAAATAGAAACTAAAAAAATAATAAAATATAAGTGGGTAAGATTAAAGTACTTTGTTCTAATCAATATTATATCATTAAATATAAAATACGAAGCAGATTTGTCAATATACTTTACAAAGTGGAATTAAAACAGCATATGTGATTTATTTTATTCATCAGTCGAAACTATATAAACATTATTATCACCTAACGAATTATATTCATAGCAGAACAGTATGATAAAAATGTTTTAATTTTTAAAAAATATACACTTACTGTGTGTTTTCTCTGTTGACCGCACCCCAACAACTTCTTGATTGCATCAATGGTCAACGGTATCTCCACCCATGTTTAAAATAATTTCTCCCCAAATATTTATTACATATTTTAATAGAAGCAATTCATTGATAAAATTTAATGAATATTAATGTGTGTATAATTTTTTAAACTATAATAATCATGAATAAATTGACTTAAGTATCATACTAATGTTGTTGTTTTTCAGAAAAGTTTATAATTTAATTCTGAACAGTTAATTGTTTAACTACAAATACATATTAAATTTTGAGTTAAAAGTATAAATTTAATTTAAACACAACAAAAAAGTGTATTAAGGAAATTAAAATGGACAGATAGTAAGGATTATTAATAAATAGAAGAAAATATTACCAACAATATATTTCTAACATGTTTTATATATAATGTGTATTTATAAAAGTATACATCAACTTTTATATATATATATATATATATATATATATATATATATATATATATATATATATATATATATATATATATATATATATATATATATAAAACTATGTATGTATATGTATAAATATATATCTTATATACATACACAAATACATGCAAATTTGTAAATATACATATATAATATAAAGGCCATTAATGAATTATGGACTGAGCATTGGAGTATTAATTGTTGAGAAATGCACTTAAAGTATGACTCAAAAAAAAAAAAATTAACTACGTTTCTGTGTACTTAGGAACTTAACACAGGCTTTGGTGAGTTTGTGCTATTTTTAAAATTTAATATTCCATTTATATATAAAAATAGGCCTTCTTATTATCTAAAATAAAGGATGAAGGCACCTTTATCCCTGATATTTGGTTCATTAATAAGAAGACTTAAAATATTATCTATATAAATATATAATAGGCACCAATGGGAGAGTTTAAATAAATATATAATAAACCAATGGGATAGAAATTAACTTTTGCATCTTCTAAAAATAAATGGAAATTTAACTAAAAAGAACAATAACATGGCATCAAAATTTGGTCCCAAATAACCTTTCAGGCTGCCAAAGCTTAATAATTCTTTAAAAAATATTTCACAATGAACTCTCTCCCATGCCAAAATTATAAAATTTCGATTAGTCAGACATTTAATAACTTAGACATCTCATACTAATGAAATTATAAGTCATCTTATCTCTGTTTCTTAAGCCATGAGCTGAACTGATCTTTTACTATTTTAAATTATTAAAAAAAGACTAGTGGATTTTGTGGTTAACTTGTGCACACAAAGAATTCTTAGGTAATAAAGAAAGATAAATAACAGATTTAACATAACTTGAACAGGTAATGTAACCCTGCTCAAGTTCATCATTAGTTAAAAGGTATAATGCATCATCCTATAAGGAGAAAACAAATTTCCATATTTAATTTTCCAGTGAATTTTATCGAAATTTATAGTTTTATATCAGTATATTTAAACATATCAGCTATTATTAAAAAATTGAAGAAGCCAAAATTAAAAATCAATACAAAATATTAAATGAAGAAAATTCAAAAGAATAATTGCACTTACAGTTCAACTCAGGACAGGCTTTTAAAAACAATTATTATGATTGAACTGGTAGGTATATTCTTAAAAATTAGTAAATATATATATATATACTATATATATATATATATATATATATATATATATATATATATATATATATATATATATATATATATATATATATATATAATTCTTATAGAATAAATTATTATAAGAACACCACTAACATTAAAATTACATATATTTAGTTTGTATCCACATGAAACAAGGTACTAAAACCCATTTTGGTAAAAAAAGAAAGAAAAATAATATATGTATATATATATATATAAATAAAAATTTTAAAATAAAAACCATAGTTGATAGAAAATAACCCTATTTTAACAAACAAACTAGACCTATATGTATATGTTTATATATATATATATATATATATATATATATATATATATATATATATATATATATATACATATATATATATGTATATATATATATAAAGTGTATAAACTAAAAAAATATCTATATAAGGGCTAATAATATTTCATATAAATAACACTATATAAAATATTTTGTAATATAAATATTAGATATAATGTGTACATAGATTTGGCAATATTTGTACTTGAGGGTTATATATTTTTTTTTTATTTCATTTTGAAATAAGCATTAATTCTATTTAGAGTATTGGCAGTAAGTAACCATCGGTTCTAAAGCTTCCTCAAGGAACAAGAAAGAGCTACGACTAACAAATTAAAATCTATTCTATCCCAATGACAACCCAAGAAAACGTATACATTTAGAACTTTTTTTAAAAATGGAATAACACAAACTTAACTAATTTCTTTCAATATATATAAATATACATAACTTTATTAAACATAAAATAAATCAAATATTAAAATTTCAAGGCCAAGAAAAATGACAATATAATTGAAATAATTTAAAGGATAAAACATTATGAATAATACTAACCTATTCATTTTGTTATTGCAAAAATTAAATACACCAATTAGAAATTTTACTGTGAAGAGTAAAAAAAAACGTCACAAGTAATTGTTTTTATATGTTAAAAATTTCAACAATAAAAACCAAACAAGATTCACACTAATAGTATATTACAAGAAATTTGTTCCAAGAGAAATAGCATTAGCTACTAACTGCTGAAAAAAATAAAAATGGTATGACATAACAATGAGGTAGTCTTTTTTTCAATATGGTCACAAATTATATATCTTTGATATGGTTACATTAGGAAGTCATCAAATCTGCTGGAAAAGCAGATCCTCAATCAATTATAAAAGTATGAAAATTCTTGGTAAACTATCCTCATAACACACCACTAAATATCTGTTAATAAAATCTATCTAAGATTCAAATATACACAAAGTCTCAAAACAGGTATTCAAACCAGCCCTAGCAGAAAGTAAAACTAGCCAGATCCAACATTTAAAACCTTGTGCCAATAAATATTTAGTTAAAATGATGGTTTATTTCTTGATATCAGGATTCCCTCAACAAAAAATGTAACAGGAAATGGGTAACTAAGATCTAATATCGCCATAAAAAATTCATGAAAATAAAATAACACTTTATGCATACAGACACAACCTTTCCCAAATAATTGAAGTGCCTCGATGATTTTTAATTTTTAACAGAATATTCTTCCATATATATATATATATATATATATATATATATATATATATATATATATATATATATATATATATATATATATGTAGAATTTGTAGATTTGTAGGAGTTAACAACAAATAGAACTAACAACTAACAGTACATTGATAACTTATAACAACGGCAAGAATTATGACATCAGCCCAAAAAGCTTCCTGATGTCATTTAATTTCAAAAAACTTAATATAATGTTAAATAAATCCAGTCGTTGTTCAAAGTTGTTCATAAAACATAATTTCATTATCTAATACACACATGAATAACCTACAGTGAGATTAAACATTTAAATAAACATTAAATATTTACAACTCTAACTTTGCTTTGTATAATTGAGCAATTAAATTGATATCTTATACTATAAAACAATAAATCAGTTTATTGCGTATACAATTATATTGGTAATAAAAGAACTGTTAATATGATGACTGTATTTTTAGGAACTTTTTACGAATTTATTATTAACAATTACACATGTTAAAGCAGTTGTGTGGCACTGTGACTAACAACATAACTTAAAACAAAGTACTGATGTCCATGGTACATAAATTTATTAATATGTGAACAGCTCACAAAATAATTTAACACTAACAGGGAAAATAATCGAATAAAATTAATAGTAACAGTAATAATAAATCTGATTTTAGAGGTAACAAGGATATTTTGAAATTCAATAGACAATATTTCAAAAGTAGAAAAAAAGGCACTTCAGGACGGTTCAAACATTTCTAACATTGATAAAAATAAATGAATTTTGGAATCTGACATTTTTAACATTAGACGCTTATTGAAAAAAAAAAATGCAAAACTGAAACTGAGATATACTAGTAAAATCATTTAATAAAACAAAAAACATATTTATATTATTTAAAATAAAAATCAATAATTACAATAAAAAAACAACCTGAAAAAACTAATAAATTATATAAAATGATACAGAATCATATTATAAAGCATCCATAAAGTGAACACTGCTCTAAACCAACAATAAAGGATATTTCTTTTTTAAATGCAAATTTTAAGTCTTTATTGAAATTTGTATTTATAATTATTAAAAAATATAAAAATTGATTCGATCTCCAACTGTTTAAGTCCTAACTAAAACCACCTTGCTCACTCGTCAGTTATAAAATATAACCTAAAATAAAAATACCTTGATTCAGTATAGAACATATGAGGGTTATAGATGCAAAACTCACATTCTCTACTTTTCATAACTTAAGATAAAACGATAAAAACCAATTCTGTTTTATATATTATATGAGATAAATGAGTCAGAATGTTTAAGAGAAGAGGTTGTTGTTGCTCTTCTCATAAAAATGTTTTTTATCGTTTTACCGAAAATTATGAGTTTTGCATCTGCACCCCACACATACTAAAAATATTTTTTTAATTTTAGAATCTCAGTGCTATTAAAAATATAAATAGATGTTTTAATATAAAGATAACGTCCTGACATGTTATAAAATAACATGAAGTGATAATATGAGACAGTCTGTGGAATAAGTGAGGAGTCTGCCATGTCACAAAAACAATACTTCATTTTTTAAGTATTATCTAAGCATACCAATGAAAGAAGACATGTATATAAATCTACATACTGAGCAACCCTGTCCCTCATATATGTGTGTGTGTGTGTGTGTGTGTGTATATATATATAAAAAGAAATTAAGGTTATGTGACAATTTAATTTCCTGCAATGGAACTCATCATAAGAAAAAGAAAATGCATTTATAACTTAAATCAAGATTAGAAGAGAACTAACGAAGTGATTTGTAATTTTGACATTAGGATTTGGGCATTTTATATATGGTTAATATTTCTTTACTTCTTATGCTCATATAGTTCATATATTACATATAATATCTTCTTATGTTCATAAGTACATATAGTTCTACCAAAGGATTAAGAGCAAAAATTTTTTATAATGCAATTGGGAAAAACCACAATGCAAAGCCTTATGTTTCAAAAAATACACCTACTTACCAGTCGACGTTTCGCCTATTCAGGCATTATCAAGACACCAAAATCAAAAAGGGGTTATGTGAATCGCATCTCGAAGAAAAAGGTGCAATACATCCCAACGATCAACAGCCCAAACAGGCTCCGCTCCAAACAGGCAGTAAGTAGGTGCATTTTTTGAAACATAAGGCTTTGCATTGTGGTTTTTCCCAATTGCATTATAATAAATAATAGTGTTTCTTTTGAGTTTTTGGCTCTATTTTAGTGAGCAAAATTTTTTTTTTTTTAATTCAAGATAAAAGGGAGGAGAACTAATAATCAGATAAAATAAGAATTAAATAAAAGATTATACATTCCTATAGAGCTAAATTAAAAAACAAAATAACATTACCTTTTAGTTCGCATTAACTGGGAATAGTTTATATAAAATAATTTATATCATATTTTTTAATAAATAATATTTTTATTCCCAATATATTAGTATTAAATAATAAAAAAAAAAAAACTTGAATTACAATTGGATCGTAAAGGTGAAAGTTGATCTGAAAACAAAAGATTGAAACTTTTCAACATTTTTTTAAAATTTAATTGAACTGCTTCTAAATTTTCAACCTTACCACTCATTCATTGAGATATCAGATTCGATAGATTATCTTTTTATTATGACAAGACAATCTACATAAAAAGTTGATAATGAAGGATTTCTAGATTTCTAAAATTGAAAAACTTAGCAGCTGAAGAGTGGAATGGAGCAAGATAATAGATAATTAAGGAAATTCTGGTTCTGATTACTAATCATAATTCAATGAGTAGGTGTCCTTAAAAGAAAAGAAACTGAATATATATATTAACAAAAAATGCTTAGCACAAATAAAAAGTAAAAAATAAAATAGAATAAATATTAAGAGACATGAAAAAATATCCATTCAAAACTGGAGTTGAACTCTGTTAAATAAGTGAATTTGGAATACTTAAGATGCAGACAATATTTAAAAAAATGATTTTTGAAATCCACATCGTTGAATCATGACATTGTAAGACCCTTATAAAATATTTAACCTTGAAACAAATAATAAATTTGTTCAGGTTACATGAGGGAATAAGGTAGAGGCTAAAGAACAAAAGAGTGAATTAATTAAAATATAAATATCTGAATTCATGGAACACAAGTGGTTTAATAAAACTTATACACTAAAATAATAATATGCTGGTAGTAAATAACAAAATTCCTTCTTGTTTGGCTATAGCAAACATATGACTTAATCCTTTTTTTTTTAATAAAAGATTTAAATAAAAATGAATTATGTTAAAGAAAAATGCCATATTTTACAACAATATGATAAAGATTTTAATTTGCCTAAAAATTTTCTTTGGTTAATAAGTTTAGTATATTGAAGGTAAAGAGCAGTGTTTTAGGATTAAAAGATTCACTAGGTCCAAGGTGACTGCAAGTGATGCTCAGGCTTATGGGCTCTGGCAATATGAAGCATGAGATTGTAGCGCTGCTTTGTCTTGCGAGGACAGTAAGGGCAGTGAAATTGCGGCTCCTTACCGCACTCAAGCCTCATGTGGCGCCTTAGAGTGTGCTGTGAGGAGTATGTCTTGTGGCAAGTTGGGCATGCTATGTTCCTAGAGACTGACCCTCGCCCGCTCCCTGACTTGAGGCTCTGCACCAGCGGCCGAGACACCACCCACCTCTCTGTGGACACACAACACCAGGTGTGTTACCCCACTCTAATATTTCCCCTCAATTTTAATGTACAATTACATAAAGAAAAGTGTGAGTCTGAAGCAAACTTATAACGGTAATTTAGAAAATTAGAAAATACACTAGTGTGAGTGGGTGTGTATATATGACTAAATATGTATGTGAATAATATATATATATATATATATATATATATATATATATATATATATATATATATATATATATATACTCTCACACCACACCCACACATATGCATAAATGAACAGTTCATCCATTCAAATTAAACATGTAAGCTATAATAATAATGATTCACAAAAGATACAGCAGACATCTAACTAAGTAGTCTCAGAATAAAATGGATGAGCCAGATAACAGTATTTCAATAACTGTTAATTAATGTAACTGGAACTACCTAACTTACAGGAGTAGAATCATAAGATAGTTATTAAATTTAAAAATTATTATTTGAAACCAACATATACACACAGTAGAATAAGTACCAATTTATTTAATTTCACATCCTTAAATATTACTTTATTTGTTTAAAAATTATTTTTCCGCTTTAAATCAAAAGTATAATTATTAGCATACATAGAAAATTATAAGTCATAATGTTTGTATATTATTACTTGAATATTTTAATAGTGTCCTGTTGTAAAACCAGACAAAACTAAAAGAGAGCTGTCATAATTATTACATTAATTTTTTTATAAAGGTTATTTATCCCATGTCAAACCGTCAAGAAACTCCACTTGATTGATATCAGATTTTGTTTAATCTTTAGTTAATTACACCCTTGAACATCCAAAATGCAAACATAATTTTAAGTAATAAATTTTGAATATTGGAACCTGAACTAGAGTTTATTTGAGACACACTTATTTTTATTAGAGCAAAGAAAACTAGCTTGGACCTGGGACTACATAAAGAACCCCAATTCTACTTGATTTGGATTTCATTAAACAGGGATCAGCTTTAGTAAAGAATATTCTCCTTTGAATATATTAAAGAAAGTTTTCATAACCATCAAAAGTTAATATGAGGATAACAACTAATACAAAGCTCCCTTGCTAATACAAAATTTGGGGGCAACTGATTCTTTCATTTTCTGCAGACCATCAAAATTCTGGTAACCTAGGCAGTCTCAGATGACTTATCAAAAACGTAACGGATTTCTACGGCTATACTTATCACAAACATTTTATCTACTTGTTTGTATAGTTTCTAAGATCTATGAATCAAGCCTTCAGCAACTATTTCATAAATAATTTCCACTTCTTACAGTAGTTTAGAAGACAAGTTAGATAAGCTAGTTTAGAAGAACTTATAGATCTTATATTTCCCTAACACTTATAACAACCAGAAGGTCATAACAAAAGCTAGGACCAGAGAAGTTGTCCAATGAAAAAGTGCAGGACATAAGATGTACATAACCTATCTTTATATCAATCTAACAAAAAAATCCAATACTTATCTCATTCAATACTTAAGACTTTAGATTAAATCTAATGTTTCCATGTGATTTTTCAAGGCATACATACCTAAACTTTTCATAGAAATTTATGCTTAATTGCAATTTGTTGGTAGATTAAGGGGATTAGATTGTTATTTTATTGATGACAACAGCTGCTCTTCAAAATGTAGAATAGAAGATGCAGTTTTAGGATCTGTTTGTATTTCTTTTCTACTAGAAAAACATCCTTTAGCTTATTTGAAAATCTCCAGAATTCACCATGAATTACTTTAAGTAGTCAACAGGAGTTGGAGGAAAGAAAGATCCAATGAAGAAAGTATGGTGGAGTGTTTGTGGATGAAGAATGAAGAAGACGGACTAACCAGGAAGTATATCATGCATTTACAGAGCCTAACATCATCCAGATTTTAAAATTAAGCAGATTACGATTGACAGACCATCTGGTACAGACAGAAGAAAATTCCAAAGAGAATGCTCAAAGAGCTGCTTCATGGGACCAGGAAAACAGGTAGGTTTAAACTGAGATGGATTGACAGAGTGTTGTCAAACACAAGGGAGATTCATGTTGTCAGAAACTGGATGACAAATGCACATGCTGTGACGATTGGCAGAGGCAGTTAGTGGAGGCCAAGATCCATCATTGGATTGCAGCGCTGCAATGATAATAATGATAATTATTATTATTATTAACAACAGGAGTTATGAATAACTTTAACCAAGTCAACCTGGATTTAAAATAAATTAATTCTGATTTCAAAACTCACAACTTTCATTCCTAAATAGGTATAAGGGATTATTTTATTATGAAAGGGTTGCAAATCTAAAATCAGACTGTATGTATTTGTTAGCTCATAAATATGAAAGCAATATTCAATTGTAGTTAGTTTCAATCATTAAAAGAATAGATTTCTCTCACAATGGGAATAAGTGAATTGTTTTATTAATAAAGGGATGCGCTTTGATAATAGAAATCCACATCACAAACAATTTATTCTTGTATCATTCATTACCTATGACAATCTTAATAAAACATATTTTGGCTTTATTTAACATTATTATTATAATGGGTTGCATAACTTAAGAGTTTGTTTTGAAATGAAGGATCTGAGTTTAAAAACCTGATGATGAATTCAAAATTTCAAACTTATTGTACATGAAAGCTTATACATAGCTTCTTTTTTTTTTAACGTTCTTATGATAGAGGTATGTTATCCAATTCAACTAACCTATGGAGGAAAATTCAATTTTATCTTATGAAATTTCTTCACTGATCAAGAACTAAGAGCTGTTCTATTTACTATAAATTCAAGCTTTGATATCAGCTTCAATAATCTTTAGTGAATATGATTATTTTTCACGAGTTTTCTGAGATACAAAAATGACTAAGATTCATAAAAAGTTATATGGGCTGTTTCAGTTTTGGTTAACAATAAATTTAAACTTCAATAAAGAAAACTGTTAAATGCATGAGCTAGCATGCAATAATTTCTTCACATGATTATGTATATCTTCTTAAAAAACAAAATTAAAAAGACTTAACAACAAAATAAATTATTCAATAAATTTCATTTTAAGTAAATGACTAACCTGCATCATTTTGGAAAGCCAGGAGATGTTGGAAAAGCAAGGATTTAAATGATGATAGGGAGGGAAAATGAGGAATGATAGGAGGATTGAGTTCCACACTGTGTTCGAATGCTGGTGGGTTCTGTGGGAACGAGTATAGAGACCAGAAAGGCGAGATCTTTTTTTATGGTGCTGGACTGAGGATTTGAATTGGAGGAGACTGTATAAAGGGTGTTGAGAGTTAATGGATTAGTATAAGAACGAACAGAAGAAATATTGTCTTCGGAAGGGGGATAAGAGCCACTTTTAACTCATCATAAAGGTGGGACATGCAGGACTGCCTCGGGGTATCAAGGACAATCTTAGAGAGCAGTTCATTATTCACTTTAATCTGTCCTCAAGCATTTTAGAAAGGCCTCCGTATACCGCACAACAGTAGTTAAGGTGGGGGAAGATGAGTGATGATACGAGGAGCCCACCGGGAAGGTTGTGTAAGATGTCGAGAACAATGGAATAACTTCAGGGAACTTACTGACTGTCGGGATATTTTGGCAAGGTGTGGTTTCCAGGAAAGGTTTTGATCGATAGTAATCCCTATTTACTACATCTAATACTACTACCAGCTCCTTTTACAACAGCAGAAGAAATCACCTGAACTGATTTAATAAGTGTAGAAGAGTTCAGAATGCCTAGAAATGCTTTAGTGTTCCTTAAGGCAAGGTTGCCGTCAGGGCTTTTCTCTAACCTAAGAACTGTTATACCACATTCCTACTACTAATTCTATATTTTTTCACTACTCGTTTTTACTGCGAGTGTTACTCAAGGATAAATCATTTTATAATACAAAATATAGCACTATTTTATATAGCATACACAAATGATATTCATTGAAGATCCAATATCCTAATAGCTATCTTCACAGATAGCACAACTATCATTACTTGATACAAAAATTTTAGTCATCACTTAATCTAAAATGCTATTTACAAAAAATGCAAGTTTGGTCTGAACTTCGAGGGATTTGAATTAATAACCAAAAGCCCCATATCAATATCAATTCTTAATGCTGGATACGTGAACATAACCTCACCTACACATCATAATGATTCCATAAACTAATTTAGTTCAATGATTGGGACTAATATTCGATAGGGAAAAGACAAGGGAGGCACATATGAAAATATGCAACATTAAATTTTAGGCTGAAGTTATTGCACTCATTGACAAAAGTCCAACTTAACACAAACAAAAATTAAGTGCTGACCAATTCTTATTAGAACCTCTTTACATTCATGCTCTACAAATATACGAAAAGGCAAATTACCCAAGGGAATATAAATAACACTTTATACACTGATATGCTGAGTCAATGAACTCGTAGGGAAATGCCACAAACAATATAATGATTTGAATAGACACAGCAACCATAAGTAATAAAAGGGATGGCCAGGACTTATACTGGAGAACACCAGAAGTTGACAGAAAATAGTTTGATTATAGTTTAGAAATCTTCCTGATTAAGCAAGTATATCTAAGCCATTGAAGGAGCCATTCAGTATTCCTTCTCCTTATGCATATCAAGCCAATTTTTTTAAATAATATTTTATATGATATTATTATGCCAGGCCATCTGCAGATTGTTATTAACTGTACAGGCAGGAACACATTCATAAACAAAAAAAAAAAAGTTTATTTCATTTAGCATTACTAGTAGAATTGCTAAGCATTACTCAGACTGTAATCTGTGTGTAATGAAGGGGGAATAGACATATACTAATATTATCCATAAGGAAATGTTTTTATAAAATAATAGTTTATCAATATTTGAAAATCACGTTGTATGTAAAAAATTATTAAATTGATTATTAAACAATTAAATAAAAATCTATTGAGTGCCTTAGAAATTGAGAAATAAATAATAAAACATCTTGATACAGTTACTTATTTAATCATCAAAACTTAGTTCAATTGGATTTCTAAATTTGTTTGAAAAATAAGTGTTATTGAAAAAACATATCGATATCGTTTAACAAACTTGAGATAAAAACCATCTCAAGTTTGACAAATGATATTGATATGTTTTTTTCAATAAGACAATTATTTTTCAAACAAATTTAGAAATACAATCAAACTAAGTTTTGATGATTAAATAAATTAGCCTACAGCAACAGCCTAATAGAAAAAAAATACTTTAACTAATAATTTTTGCCATAAACAAGTTAAACAATAGAAAACCAAGCTAATAACTTTGTATAACCCCTCTGTGGAAACAAACGTGAGAAAAGTTTAACAGTACTCAAACAATGCAATTTTATTAAAAGGTTTTCAGACATATAGTACGTCTTCACTGCATAGAGTTCAGGCCCCCCTTCCGGCATTCAATAAATATGTGGTAGTCATCATTCTGCAATGTTGAGATTTATACAGTAACATTCGGAGATCAAACATCTGATAGGCTATGAAAATAACTCCTAAATTACTGATTCTCTTTCAGAAATTGGTTGGAGCTTTTGGTAGATGGTATTCGAAAGAACTTTGTTGATACATTGAAGTAGTGATGTGTCTGAAATAAATAACACACATTTTTTTCTCTTGATATTTTCAGAAGCATTTGCCAAATCCTAAAATTTTCAGATCTCTACTGTATGGATTTTTGAGTCAGTATACTGCATGTAATGTCAAATGTTTTGTAAATAACATTATAATAACACTGCATGGTATAAGAGGGCAAGTACTTGTTTGACTGCTAAATATGTTAGTTCATTATCAATAATTTTCATATAGCTCGATACCTATAAAAAGTACCACCATATTTTCTAGTTGAGGTAATAGATGATTTGAAATGTCTCCCATATTTCCGTTCAAATAAAAAATATCACATAAAATAAAGAAAGAGTTCTCTACTTCATGAAAATAGAGTATAGCAGTAGTCCATCACTTAATTCATAAACCTTCAATCCTACATCTCCAAAAGACTATCGCACAATCTCTTTACTTTCAAAATCTCTAGAATGAACAGTTTATTCACAAATAACTGATTTTCTTAAAAGGTCCTGACTCCTTGATCCACACTAATCAGGTTTCTCCAAAAAATCTGTTCTTGATAAAAAAAAAATGAACTGCACTAATTCCATTTATGCTATTCTTTTCATAAAATTAAAATCATTATCCTTGTTCAATAGCTCTAATTCTTAGTTTCAATCATCCCACTCTAAACAGGTTCAAATTGACATTTTTAAATTACTTATTATACTCATTGTTGTTATTCTAATCACTATGGAGGGAACAATAGTGCAACTAACTTCCATATGCAAATAACTTCCAAATCAATTTTTTCCTTCATCCTTCTGAGCTAACAGTAAATCCACCAGTATCCAAAAAGACCTAGATAGGACCAGGATCAGGGAACACTGAACAGATTGAGGATAATCACCATAAGCAGGCCATTGTAATAGACACTTTTCATTCCCACAAACATTAAGTTGTTATAACATTAATTAATAATTCTGCAAAAATTAAAACAGAATGAAAAACGAATTAACTGAATCAAAATACTAAAGCATCAAAAGATAACTGACGATTATATACTGGAGAACAGAGATAGTTGGGGGGTGCAGTAAAAAAAACACCAAATAAGTACTAGACTTATATTTTGTTAGTGCCGACGTTTCGACCTACAATGTAGGCCATCTTCAGGGCGACTGGGAGAGGAGCCGCTGGGTGCACCGGCTAACCAACAATGAACAAACAAACAACATTGATGGTGCACCCAGCGGCTCCTCTCCCAGTCGCCCTGAAGATGGCCTACATTGTAGGTCGAAACGTCGGCACTAACAAAATATAAGTCTAGTACTTATTTGGTGTTTTTTTTACTGCACCCCCCAACTATCTCCGTTCTCCATTTTATCATCCAGTCAACTATTTTCCTCTCAGACAATTATATAATTTGTTATCATAATTGATAACGTTTCTTGTTATCTAACCACCACAAAAAAAAAAAAAATTGAGTAGCCACCACTATCCTCCTTGATTTAGTGGTACAAAATAAATTAAAAACAAGTTAAATTTCTTGCAAATAAGATATACATAATGTAAAGAAATTATTACATCCTAGCTGATGCATTTAACTGTTAAATTGTTATTAATTTAATTATTCTCTTTAATTGCCCGATATTTTGTTATAATTCATACTTTTTGTTTATTTTTGTCACTTTATAAACACTTAATGATTTATATTATGTAGCATTCTGGCCAGATACACATTATGTTTCTTTTTCTGTTCATGTTTGTATTCTAAAGGGACTTAGTCCCAGAATAAAGTTACTTTTCTATTCCATTCTATTCTAGTTAGGTTTAAGCTGGGAAAATAGAATGCACAGCCTGAAAGAAAACATTGAACACATGATTTAGGAAGAGAATAGAATTTTGTTGTTTTCGGATCTTGATCAGGCAAAACACTTTATGATGGAATGCATAGCAGTTGCCATGAAGGGAGGGAAATGTGTAAGGAGTGATAATAGGTAGAAACCTCATAGCGGGCCTATCCACATATTTTCTTAGATTTTTACCAGCCTTGATAAAACAGAAAGTTTATCATATCACTACAACTTGTTCTATGCACCACTAATACTTCAATGATTTAGTTAAGTGTGTACTAAAACTAATAATTGGAATCATCAACCAATTGATAACAATTAAGCTGGGAGCGTTACCAGAATTTTTTCTGGGAAGAGTTAACAATAAGGCAAAATATTGTGATCACAAGTTCCTAACATCATTAAATCAAGTGATATGTGATTTTGTTATTATTATAAAATTATTATACTTTAAGTGTTTTTTAAGATGTTAACATTATGTTGGTGGGCATGGAAATCTAAATTTGTCTTAATTTCAGGAGAGAGGATTATTTTAACAATTTCTACCTCTCTAATCTTAATTAGTTATTACCCTTTGAAGTTACTAGATATTGATATGGAAATGTTTGACCTTTGAACCAGTTATATGTTAAACATTAGAAACGTGTAATGTTATTGTTCTTTTAATTTTATTTCTCATATAATTTAATGATTATTGTAATCAATTTTTTTTTCTTCAAATTGTTTTTATTTTATTTATAACACCCATCTAAATTTTTGTTTGCCAAATTAGTTTCTCTTGCAAGTTTAGTTTTTATCTTTTTTTTTTATCATAGATTTATAACTTTTCCTCACTCTTGTTATTTTTTAGTTTTTATTTCATTACATTAAAACTTTGGTTAATTATATTTCAATAGATATTGTTTTTTTCTTGTTTTCCTTAGTGATGATGGCCTAAAAATTAGGACAAAATGTTGGCACACAATAAATAACTTTTAGTGGGTATAATTTTATTATCGGTACCCGACTTATTCTATCAAATTAATTATTTATTAGTTAGTTTTTCATAATCATGAATGAAGACATTAAAGAAGGCATTAAATTGAAGTAGACGTACCAAGAAATTTGCTACACAAATAATACGAGCAAAATAAAAATCCTTATGGAGATGGTTTGACGAGGAAGTTCCTTGGAAAGAAAACTTTAAAAAAACATTTTAATCATTAGTGACTAGTTCTTTGACAGCTCTGATTCTCTACATACATGAGATAGCTGCATAAAAATAAAAAGTAAGGACAGTTGATTTTTAATTAGTAAGAATTTCTGTAAAGCTTGACAATTTTGAAAATGAGCTGAGCAGAAGTCACCTTGGGCTAAGCGCGCATGTGGAAGCCACACTCCTTCCTCTAATACCTCGCTCTCTTCACTGGTCGTTTGCCCTCATTGTGGCTAATTTGCTCCGACTGCTAAATCTTTCCTTTTCCTTGGAATTATTATTGTTGTTTCGCATCCAAAAATGATAATTTGGACTTATTTTTTTACTCCTCATTGTTCTTGTGTTTTAGACTCCGCTCAAATGGGGGAAGGGAGTCTCTCCTTAATTCCACCTCTGATTACACAAAAGGTTGGTTTTTAAATTGTCAGGCTATACCTCTCTTTGCGAGCGATAAACAATTATTTTCAAGTATTGCATTATTTGCAATTATATCTGTTTCTGTTATTTAAAACCTTGTTACTATTAACATCAAAATGTTAAATAACAATTTTTGTCTTCGTTTCAGACATTATCGAGATTATATCTAAACAGGGTGGACTGATTTTGTTGTTTCCATCCTTGCCTTGAAGGGTTCAGGCCAGTAGTGCCTGTGTTTCAATTCGTGTACCCTAAGCTATATAGGAACTACACACTAGAATTTTTATTTTTCCAAATAGCATTTTTGTTATTCTTTTGTTATTATTATGGGTCAAAACTTTCCCAAAGACTTAATAATAATAACAAAAAGGTTTCCTGAAGCCAAAATTTCCCTAGTCAATTTCATCAATCCCTTCTTACAAACCTCGTTTCATGAACCATTACCCAAACCCAAATCCGTTGGATCACTCATAACACTACCCTATTATTTCCACTTTAGCCAACCCTTCAGACCTTCCGGGCGCCCATAGCGCTTATTGACTATTTAAGAATTCATTTGTTACAAAGCCCAATAACTTCACAAGCCCATCTCAACCTCAGAAACACTATCACTTTTATTATATGCTCTGCGATTCCATTGTGTAATCGAAATTCTCCAGTGGTTTAAAGTGGATGCCTTAAGTCTTGATAAATTAAAGTTATGGAAAGAATATTATATTAATTAGCGATAATGAATCATTTCTTTTTAATACATTTGAAAAAGAGTTTACAATTCCCCATGTTTAAGACAATTAAAATCCCTCTAAAAAGCGAAAAAAAAAATTGAAGTTGTTTATTATCGTAGCATGGAATTTTATTTAAACTTAAATCGGTTTAAAAGTCATGACAAAAAATACCTTAAAGCAAAAGTCTAAAGCTTTTTGTTATTTTTCTCCTTAGAGCAACTAACGGTAAGAAATTTAGTTGAAACAATTCTCAATACTTAACTTATGTATGCATGTTGATTCACTAATTTGCTAAATGGCGAATGGTTATTGAAAATTAATACAAGACGAAAACTATTCCTGTTAATAGAATCTAAACTGGCTCATGTATATAAAGTATGAAAAAAAAAAAACTATTGACAAGAAACTCTGAGTGTACTACTAAGTTTTACAACCCTCACAAACATAACAGTTATTGGTTTATTAAACAATAAGACAAATAAGTCCGTTATTAGTAAAGTTCAGACAACACTTTCACAAATCATAAAATTTATTATTTACAAAGATTTACAATTCAGAACTCATACTAAAACATCACTCCGGCATGGCAAAGTGTAACAAAGCTTGTGAAAGCCTTTTTTTTTTATATATGTTGGGAAAAATGAAAAAGCTGTGTCAGCAACCATTGCTGATCCCTTTATCATGCGCATGCATATTGTTTGTATCATATTGTAAATAAAAATGAATTATGGTACAGTAAAATCTTTCATATTCAGAAAAATGTGAATAAATTAATGATATATAATCTACATAATTAGCTAATCGTATATTTAAACACATTAATTTTAAACTTTATATACCTAATAATATGTCATATTGATATAAAAAAAATTTTCTTTTATTGTTTCCTGTTTTGAGGAGACAGGATTACCCAGCAACGATTGCCTTAAAAATTTCATGCCAGCAAAAACTTGTATCAATTTGTAATTACAATACTCAACATTTTTTAGAAATATTTAAAGTAGCATAGTAGATTCAAATTAAATGAATATGTTTAACAAACCTTACTGTAGTGAAAGAATAATATGGTCATGTCATAGGCTATAGAATGATATGCAAAACAAGAATACTTATTTTTTATTTTCATCATTCTATTCCCTTGAAATCGATTTTAGTATTATTAATTATAGTACGAAGATATTACCATTTTCCATTCTCAATTCAAAATCACTCATCGTACCAATTCATTTTTTGCTTCCTCATACTTTTTACTGTAATACAATCGAATATCCATTAAAATTTAAGACAGAAAGAGTAGATGAACAAATTTAAATAAGATTTAAAAAGAAATTTAACCAAAATTATTCAATGCGACAAATTAAGAAGACTCTATTCTACTACTTTTTTTTATAATGGATAAGTATGCCAAGTTCAAAAATGTTAACAACAAACTTATAAGTGTACAGTTGCAGGAGGAGGTGGGAGGGGGTTAACTGAAGCTTAAGAAACAACAATTTGTTTAAAACAATATGTCTACATGTGTGCTGCATACATACATATACACACACAAGTGTGTGAACATATCAGATCTAGGCAGATATTATTTTAAGCCAAATCAATTGTCTTTATTACAACAAATACAAATTTTATTATTATTATTATTATTATTATTATTATATATATATATATATATATATATATATATATATATATATATATATATATATATATATATATAGTTATTTAACAAAATTAATTTTAACTGTTATTTGATATTCACCAAACTGATTATGACTCATTCCTCGCTGATGGAGAGTGATAAACAATTTTATTTGTTATTCAAAATAAAATAAATACGATTTTAACTATTAAATATTTTGTATTATTAATTATATTTGAATTTTGAATAAATATAATGACTAACAACAATAAGAAATAGAGCAATATTCATTATAAAACAATTTTATTTGAATAATGCCGAGGTCTGATGAATTTATAATAAATTAAATAACTTACATATAAAACTATACTGAGTACTTACCATTCACCATAACTGATATTTCCAATAATATGGATAATGAAAGATTGATATTTGGGCATAAATTTATTATTTATATGTAAATATATAAATATACTTAAAACAAACATTAACCCTACTTACCTTTCATCTCTTGACTGAATGGAATTATTTTCTTCATATATTTCATTAAAAAAAAAAAAAAAATATTATTCACAAATGCGATAAGCTAAGCCTTTTCGATCAAGAAGACAAAAAGTGTATAGTGTACAAATAACAAGAGTTCACCATTTCCCCAGGCAACATGCAAATAAATAGAAGACTTTCCCATTACCAATGTAAGTGCAACAGAACTGAACAGTCAGCGTCGATACAACCTTAAATGAAACATCTTTTCTGTCTACTAATACTAAATATTTTATTAAACTTCATATTGGTAAAAATATATATATATATAAAATATATTTATAAACACATATGTCAGTTTGGCCATGTATAACTGGCTATGTAACTCAAAATGTTAACACCCATACCTGAAATTTGTTTTTTAAAACAAAACTGGTTTAAACAAAAAAAAAAAAATTATATGGTCGTGTGTATATATTTATAGCCTATTAATCTTTATATCTCTTTTTACAAATTTTCCAAAGTTAGGAATACAATTGGAAAATCTGATTAAACAAAGCAACTTTTACCACTTTTCCAAAATCATAATTCTAAAATTAATTTTGTTGGATTTTCCATGGTATTTATCAACATTATTTCTTTGACTTTTTTACTTTGACATTATCACTGAACAAATATATTTCTATAAATCAATTGCTATTTTATAGGAAATTCATCTATAATCACTAATATCAATAAAAGTTAACAGTTGTCAGCTGTAGAAGAAAAATTTGGACTTAAAATTAAAGAAAACATTGTTTTCTAGGAAATCTATTTAGAAACTTATACGTGCTTTAAGATAAGAAATAATTTTTAAAACAAGTAAAAAGTTAATTTTAAACTCAAGAGCCATAACCTAGCCACATATTTTTAAGAAATTTCGCATACAGAGCTTCAAATCAGGGTAGAGAAAAAAACCAGTACATATATATTTTTTTGTTTTAAGCCCAAACCATAATATTCTTTAGATAGATCACGGTTTCTGGAGATGATATTCTTTGAATGTTTTAACTGACCAAGTACAATGGACTCAAATTAACTACTAAGCCCAAAATCGCGGTTTCGTAGCCTGGCAGGTGGCCCTAGGATTTTTTAAAGGGAGTAAAAATCTTTTTTTTTTTGTAGATTTTGTGAATAAGTATTATAGTTTTTACAAAAAATACTTACATCCTTTATTCGAAATTTCAACTAAACTAATTAAGTAATAGATAATACAAATAATTTTTACAATTTTAAATTTGTTTGACGATTATATAATTTTAGGTACTCATTATGAAGTTGAAACATTTTGACTAGTGATATTGTCATGGGTGATTTAATATGTATCTATGGAATAGAATTTTATTTCTATCTATAAAATATAGAAGCTCAATAAGGCAGTAATTAGATCAGAATTTATATACACCTGGAGTGTTGCTGGATGCCACCCAAACATTGAAAAAGGTCTTGCACCAAGGTATTTTCTTGAAGTTCAAAACTGTATGACTCTTCAGTAATTTCTTTCATATAAAATTTTCTCTGCTCAACAAGACACAGTTATCTTTAATACCACTCCTAGCTGATTTTCCTCAGATACAATACTTGCACCACTATTGTGCACATACACAAATATCTATGAAATGCCAATAAACTGACAAAAACCCTTGCAAATGACAGTGCCATAATTAAATAGTTACTTATTGCTGGGCGCCAGTCGTTTCTATCTGTTGCTCATATCCTCCATCTCCTTACTCCAAGCAACTCATTTAGCATCAACCAGATCTCTGGTTTCCCATACATTGCACGGATATCACAATTTTTTCTTAATCTCTATGTACTATTTTCTCTTATTGGCTTATATATCTTATCGGCCATTATCACCTAACTGTGATCGAAATGTAACATATGCCCTTTTAAATTGCACAGTTGACACCAGCTGTGGAATATCAAACTGAACCACAAAAAGTCACTTCCATTTACCTTAATGGCTAATATTCCCTTCCATCCATAGACAATAATTTCTCGGTTCATTCTTATTCCAATCCATATATGCTTAAATATTAGCTTTTACTGATAAGTATTTTTTACAAACTTTTATTAGCTGTGTCATTACGGATTTTTGTAATTGGAATCTTTGAATTCAATTTGCGACACCTTAAAAAAATCAATTTGAAACTTTGAATACTTCTCTCAAAATTTAACCCTTAATTGAAGCGGTCCAGAGAGACTGCTTATGATCAGCGCTTGCCATTGCTCTGGACAAAATACTGTTTGTGCTAGCTCTATTAGTTGATTAAAAACTCTAGGCATGACTAATAAATTGTTATTGTATTCTTTTGTACCAGATTGTGCAACAGAACGTTATTTTCAAACATTACTCATATATTAAAATGAGTAAAACTTGTATTTTTATGACATAAAAATAAGAAAAAAAATCTGGAGTGCGTTCACAGCTATTTAAGATATCTAGCAATTACAGCCATGTATCAATAATGTCTATCATTAATTATTTTATAAAAATTATTTATAATTTATAATCTGTCTCACACAAAGCTATACGTAATATTTATAATAATAATTTCAAGTAATTATTAAATGAAAAACTGGAAAATTTGAAAACGCATAGTCCCTCCCTGTTGTTGACTTTCAACAGTCGCATATATATATATATGCTCTTATTCCCCAACGCTTGTTTTCACCGGACAGATATATGCCCCCAAGGGTTAATAAGCATGTCTTATTTTCTTGTCCAGGATCTTCAGAATTATCGATTTTTCATATCCGAAGAAACAATAGTGTCTTGAGCCAGTCACTAAGGCATAAATGCCTTAATCTTTGAGAAAAGCAAAAGACTACTAGCAGGTTTGACAGTTTTGTATATTTTGTAACTATAAAATATTATAAAGTAGAAGATATTGTTAAGTATAAAATGAATATTAGTTAAAAAAAAAAAAAATAACTAAAGAACACGTTTACATTTATAGCCAGCCCAATTAAAAAGTAGAAAATAAATAATAGTTTAAAAAACATATTTAAATAGGAAAAAAAAAGTAAAATATAACTTACAATAAATTTAAAATAAGATTCTATTCTTATTTCAAATTTTTAGAGAATTTTTTTGTGATGAACAAAAAAATTCAGTTTATCATAAAAAAAAAAAAAAGTGAGGTGCTAGATGTTAATTCTAAATATTTTATAGACTGGTATTGATTAAAGGAGAGTCATTATGTATCTTAAAAAGCAGCCCACAATTCTTTATATGATAAAATTAATTTTTTTGTTCATAACTCTATTCTTAATTTAAACTTATTGAGAATTTTTTTTTTTTACTTTTTAATTTATTTTCCTATTTAAGCATGTTTTAAAAACTATTATTTATTTTTTGTAACTTCTTTACATAATGTATTACATTATAGGTTATATTTTTATATTGAATAAAAATTTATTTATTTTGGTATATATATTTTAGCTACTTATTGTTTTGACTCTAAGTGTCCTTTTTTGTTGCTTTTTTGGCACTCAATGTCAATTAATGTAACTAATCTATTATCAGCATGTTTTGGCATTGTCCTATAATCATATAAGTGTTAATTTTGGTTCTAACATGAGTGTAATTTAATGTAATAGGGTGAAAAAAAAATGATTTTATCAAATTCCAGAGTTCAAAAGTCTGTAAAAATTGTAATACTATTTATTATTTACCAACACTTAATAATCCCTTTAAAGCATTCTCTAAGCTTGTTTACTAACACTGGACTTCTTCAAAAAAGCCTCAGTTTAATTATTTATTTCAAAGAAGAAACATGAGAGTGTCCTACGAAATTATCGTAATTTTAAGAAATTACTGGAACAAAATTTCACACCCCCTGAAGCAACTCGTGAAATTATTAAATATGAAGGGGAAGGTGTCCTTGACCAGCGCACTGCGCGACATTGGTTTGAAAAATTTAGTAGTGGAGATACAACATTGGAAAGGAAGAAGGGCTCCGGGCGACCATTAATGGATATTGATGAGGTTCTAAAGGAAGCTGTTGAATCAAATCATCCACAAGTTCTCACGAACTTGCCAGGGAGTGTGGTGTGTCGAAAGATATATTATTTACAGACTTTTGAACTCTGGAATTTCATAAAACCGTTATTTTTTTTATACACCTTATTAATTCACCTCATTTTTAACTGTTATGGCTTAATTATGAGAACAATTAAGTCTCTAAACGTTGTCAACAAATAGTTAAACATGAATTTACTGAACCTCAAGAATCTGAAAAACTTAAACTTTTTTTTTTAATTTTGTTTCTTTATGTTTATATTCAAACCTGTCAAGTAAAAACAATTGACAATCAGCAGATCGGCTATTAGAAAATTAAAACAAAATGACACGAAGAAAAACAGTACCCAGCGTTACCTCTCCCATACTTTGATTTAATTTTTTATGTTAACAGATCCCTCATCCACGTCTATATACAATACAGTGTCATTATTTCTGAAGTCCAATAAACATACACCGGGACGTCTCCTTCAATCAAGTCTACAGGATGTCCATACCCTTCTGTTTCCCCTCCAGATTTTTAAAATGGCTATTTTCGAATAATCAACGAAATGAATTATTTTTTTATTCTTAATTTTGAAATATTACATTACTGTATTGTTCAAAATGTAGCCACCATGTTTTTAAATTGCATGAACTCATCAAGGTCTTAAAATTTTATTAGTATTCTTAACATTCTATTTGAAAATTGAAAGTTAAATATAAAATTACGATTTTTTATTTAGTCAATTATAATATAAAGAATCAGTATCACACAAATGTGAGTAATACAGTCAGTTATTTTGTTTTTTGAAGACTCAGAAGTTGGCAACATTGTTGCTGTTGGAATTATTTAAAGCTTTTAATTTTGCGGCTATTATTTTTTTGCTGATTTCTGTGTAACTATTATCAAATCAGGGTTTATTCTTTGTACTCTCCCTTTTTTCAAAATATCAAGTTAGCAGTCTCTTCAATAATATTCCCAATCTCTACTCATATCTTGTCTATGTCTAAAGATTCCAAAGCTTCATCAAACATATTCTTGACGTGTAATGCGAATTTACTTTCAATTGAAAGCGGGAGAACTTTATTTTCAGTAATGCAACTTTAAACCAATTGAAATAAGATGTCAAAAATCCTATCCACTAAAAAACTGAATGTCTTCCCTCAATGTGGAAAGAAATCTAATCCTAATAAAAAACCATACACCTTATTATTGGTCCCTCAATACCAAATAGTTTGCTTTCTTTCCATTACCTATTCTTACTGCGGCCAATGAACTTCTTCCATATCTTAATTAAACTCTTCTGTAACAGACTTTAAATCTACTGCTGTAAATAAACTTCTTATGTTCCACATCACTATATGAGCCGTTCAATGCACAAATCGATTAACACCATAAAACATAAAGTAGAGAAATACGATGAAATGTAAATTGTTTTTTAAAATTTTTGATTGTAATATAAATTCAAATAAACATTATAGAATGCATAAATATAGATATTTATATAAAGAGCTTTAATTAAAAAGTATATACAATTAAAAAGAAAGACTAGTCAAAAAGTTATCATCAGGAACGTTACAATTTTTATGTGACTGGTGGAGTTTGAAAAAGTAATAAATATGAAGTCAGTGTTTAAATTGTCAAGTTTCTTTTCACAGAAAAAGTTAATTATTAGATATTTATATTACAAATTTTTCATGAAAATTAACAGTTTTGTTATATTATATTATTATTTGTGATTACTTTGTCAGCAGTATAAATGATGTCTTCTTCATCAGCTGTATGTAAGGACTCGTCATTTCGATTTTTTCACAAGAATTTTAAGTAATCATGTTTAACAGGAGGAATGAATTTCAGAAGATACATCATGTCTCTCCTTTTTCTCTTAGAGAGATCAACCTTTAGGATATGTACATTTTTCAAACTTTGCGATCTACCTTCCATCGATTCCCTAATGTATATGACATTAAATTCTGAATCTTCATTATAGTCATATTTGAATTGTATTAGGTATGGTTTGGACCTTTCTCACTCTATACAGTGCATTTTAAGCCAAATTACTGGAAACCCAATAACAGTTACTTTACTGCTCACGCAAGACATAGTGTTAAAATATAGCGAATTGAGCTTTATTCTTAATAATAGTTAATTTGAATTCACGATAACTTGATTCTACAGCGATTAGACTGTAAGCGACTAATTTATTTTATATACTCTTTTAGGTTTCCACGGCCACTATAATTACAAAAGACTTTATTTTAATTTTATTCTTAAAAGGCAACACTAAAAAATTCATTATTTTCATTTAGCACTGGCTAGCGCATTTAAATTGTATATTGCAATTGCAACGTTGAGTTAATCAAAATGGCCTCTGAAATAAATTATTTATTATTCAGTGGCCAAAAATTTTGTTGTTGTTTAATGTTGTTAACCTTTATTAATTGAGAAAGTTTTCATTACTATAAAAAGTTATGATTATACCAAGTGTTTTTACACATAAATTTAAGATTTTTCAAAAAGCAGAGTTAGTCGAATTGTACAATAAACGGCTCATATAATTGTCAATGTCTTAACTTGCCCCATGAATAATTACCAGAAGCTCTCCACCAGAAAACCCAAAATAAGGACTCATTAACCTCTGGATAATGAGCTTCATATCTCAGAAAGATTTATGACTATTTATAATATATTGTGAACTACAAAATAAGTGATTAGGATGTTCAAACCTATGTCATTGTTAGCCAGTGAGTCCATCAGTCCTAGTCAGAAGGAACCTGCAAGGAATTCCTACTCACCATCCCTCTAATCTAACACTCATGGGACATCACCTATGCAGTAGCAATATCTGGGTGAGGACTACAGTATAAAGAATATCAAAATATTGTGTATTGTAAAAATCATTTATACACAATTATCTGGTTTCATTGATAATAGAATACTTCTTATTCTCTATTACTAGACTCTAATTACAACTCCTCATAATACAAAGTCTAATTAAAATTACACATTACTAACAATATAATAAAACTTAAAAAACTACAAAACCAATATAAAAATGCTGTGACTAATGATTACCTAATTACTGAGATACTGATCCCTCTCTCCTAAACCTTAGTTAAGGAGGCACACCTTTAGAGTGATAACTAAATTATTAAATAAATCAAGTTGTTGAAAGACAACTAGACTTTGATTTATTAAATCGGTTAGATTTTCAATTAACGTTTACACAGATTTTAATTAATCTCAATAACTTCTAAAATATGTATATAAATTTTATTATTAAAATTGAAAATCATTCCTGCCAAAAGATGCAACTATAGCTAAGGGAAGTACTTTAAGAACCAGTTCTTTTCAAAGTGGAGTGATAGCTAGGAGTCAGAGAGTATTATTTAAAGCACTCATATTTTCACCTATAAACCGACATGGCAGGGTCTACTCGACAGCATTTGTATTTGCTTCAAGCGTTTTTTCCAACCCTCAGATGGTGGACTCTTTATCACCAAGAGTAACTGTCCGTTTCTGATAACTGCTTTTCTAAGAGTTTCTGTTGATTAAAACTTAAAAAGATAAGTTAAGTCTTTAAATTTTAAAAGAATATTCAATATGCACTTGAAATGTAAATATTGCAACTTTCAATATTCTTAATATTTGAATCTAAATTAAAAAAATTCATGTAACCCATTTTTAATTTTTTTTCTATTATTATTTTTTGTTCACTTTTTATGAATATCTGTTGGTGTTGCAAATCATACCATAAGCCAGTCATTAGTATTTTTCAAGTGGATCGAAACAAAAATATGATAACAGTCCCTTGACAGGGCCATTAAGGATTTCAAGAGGTGTGCTGTTACATTGCATTTTTATTAATAACCCGGTTTTATTCTTTATTTTTTACAGAAAGTATTTTCAACCAATTAGTTTTTTAGAGCAAAAAAACTAAATCAATTGAGTAAAGGAAGGCCGGAAGAATTTTTATGATTAGTTGACTTTAAAACATTGTTATTTTTATTTTTATTATGTTATTTTTTTATTTTTAAATAAAAATAAATTTTTTTACATACAAATGTCATGAATACACTGTAATCATATTAATTGTCTAAGGTACTAGACTTTAAAATTATATTTTTCCTTGGGTGTAAAAAAACCTTTAGTCCAAAAATTCATTTCATCTCATCTATTTTATGTATACATTTCGATCTAATTTGGTCATTTTCAATACATAAATTTCATCATCACTCAAAGCAGTATAAAACTTGATCTTTTTTTTTGTTGAGATTAATAGTATCATTATTAAAATATGCTGGGTGAGTTCCATCCCATAGTGAGATGAAATGAATTTTTGGACTAAAGGTTTTTTTACAACCAATGAATGTAATCATATTGTAAAAATACCTAATTTTACAGTTCTTTCCATTTTAAAGCCAAAATTGTTAAAATGTAAAATTTCAACATTTTTTTTTTTTTGCAGGTATAGTATAACTTTCACACCGGTCAGAGAGTATTATTTAAAGCAAAAATAAAATTCCAATGTCAGGCATATAACAATGTTTAATTTTAATATTAGCGCATCAGCAATAAAAATAAAACTGAAAATCTAAAAAAAATAAAGGAACCTGAGGGAGAGGAAAAAACCCATTTGCACTCCCACATTGAAAGGATTAAAGGGTTTTCAAGCAAAAATAAAAGTTGCTTAATTTTTTTGGGGAGAAACCTTTTTTATTTTTCAATATAGTCTCCTTCAATAGGTTTACACACTTTCTCCAACACTGCTCTACTTTGTCGATCCCTTCTGAATAAAAAGATTTGTTCAAGTCTGCAAAACAGCCATTTGTTTCTGCCAGCCATTTCTTCATAATGGAGAACAAATAATAGCCTGAGATAGCTAAGTATGGAGAATAGAGATGAATGTGAAACGAGTTGGAATCCTATTTCTAAACTTTATTGCGGGCCGATCGTGTTAGTTTTTCTCGCACCTTGGTTTTCAAACGATCTAATAATGATGAATAATACGCCTCTGTAATAGTTTTACCTTTTGTTTCCTGATAGTAAATGAAAATTATTCCTTGCAAATCCCATAAGACTGTCGTCATAACCTATTGGTCAAAAAAATGGTCTTCACTTTTTTTGGTGCAGATTATCCCTTGCCGACCCATTGTTTAGATTGATTTTAGGTTTCTGGAGTGAAGTGATGTAAACATCTTTCATCCACAGTGATGAAACAACACTTAAAAGCCCAACAATCCCACTTGAACAGTTCCAAACCGTCCTTGCAACACTTCAAATGATTTCATTTTTGACCAATCATTGTACCCATCTAGCAGTTAAATTTTTCATGTCCAAATTGTGCAAAATATTATACACTAGTTCATTCAAGATGCCCACAGCACTAACAAACTCACACACCTTCTCTTTTCTGTCGTCCATCACATAATGGATTTCAACAATGATTTCTGTAGTACCCAGAATGGTCAGCACCATTTATGCACTGAGGACCACTCCAAAAATTTTGAAACCACTAATAAACTCTTATTATCGCTGAGGATGCAGAAAAAGGTTTATCAAGCTTGTCTTTATTTTGACATTTTTCCTTTATGAAGTAATGTTTAATAAACACAAGAAATTCTTTATCATTTATTTGATGAAAATCACTCCATTATCTTGATTCAAACGAATGTCCAACGCAAAGAAATAGACCTATTTTTCTGGCTATGCTTTCTTCCAAGAGACACTAGAAACTGAAAATAACCCCAATCCACACCAGTAGTCTCATCTTTCTCACTATGCCTGAACTTTTCACACAACCGTCATATGTTCCTCTATCTGAATCAAGATATAAATATGGCTATGACTATTTCATCATTACTTTTGTCCTCTTGCAACAAAAAAGTTTAAATGTTTCCTATTTTTCAATATCTATCGGGATATAACTTCACAATTTTTAAGACGGGTAAAATCATAACCTACATCACCAGTTCCCAACTTGTGGGCCGTGGGCTTCTAGAACTGGGTCGTGCAGAGTGGATTGAGAAAAAAAAAATTGAGTGAAAACAATTTGAGTCACTCAGTTGCTAGTAACTACTGGTTTTATACCTCAATCCAGGAGTGGATCAAGTCAGCAGCTAAATATAATCTTAATCCTATAATCTTGATCCTAAATATAAGCTTTTCAGATATACATAAGTTAAGTTTTAATTCAGATATCTACTTGCTGGGGACAAACAGTGTCATATATTCCATTGATTGATTTCTATCATTAGTAAATAAAATTAATTGTTTTCTGTAGTTTTTTTGTTTTGTTAAAATATTTCATATTAAATTTGACGATGTAATGTTCGAACATTTTTGTCAAATGTGTACAGACGTCTACTGGTGTTGTGTACTTACAGTAAATTTATATTTAGTTAGTGAGCCTTGAAGTTTACCTTTCAAAATTGGTGGTTTGCTCAACCAAAAAAGGTTGGGAACCGCTGATCTACATAAATCTAATCAAATAAAAATCTATAAGCGATCTATCATCACTATATATTTTTAAACCTTGTGAAACCCTATACAAACCTGAATCCATATTATTTAAAATACCACTGACCAACCATGGTTCAGTGGGTACTATTTGCTGCAATTCGATAAGAAGCTTTTTACTTTAAATCAAAATTTTTAATTTATATTATAAAAAATAGGTATGTAAAATAAGTCTTTAAGTAATAACATTTAATTTGAACAATAAAACCAATCTTGAACTATTGTGTAGATCTTATTCAGCAAATTTCATTTCTTTCTTTTCTTTTTTTTTATCATGTGCTGACATTTATCTTATAAATCTTATATTTTATTTTACATTCATAAGAATATCTAGAAAAGGGAAGGATTATGATCATGAAGAAGAAGAATATCTAAACCTTATATTCAGTAAATTGTCTTAGTTAAGTCATAAAACTAAAATCAAATTTCCAAGCTAGTATTGTAGCACTATATATAAAAGAAAGTACAACAAAGCAGTAGTGAGCCTATTTATATATTATGTTATTTATTTACTTATTTATATGTCAAAAGATGAACATGAAATTCTCAAAAAATAATGATCTTTCCGTCAAAGGTTGTATAAGACGCGACTGTTCCAATGAACAAACATGCCATAATCTTTCAGTAAACATTGCTTTTAACTTTCCAATCCCTTCCTCCTATTTAAATTTAACTTATGTTATTGTTAATTTTGAACAAGTGCCACATTTTGCCAATAAAAAAACTTGACAATAAGAAATAAAATAATCAACCACAAGATATAAATTACATAAAAATAATATAATTGTTTCCAATCAGTGAACATGTTAAAAACACTTAATACATTCTAATAACATTAATATAAGATTTACCTGAATAATTAAAATTTTATTCCTTAATAAAAAATGTTAAATTTATCTCCAATTAGCAACATAATAACTAAGCCATAGGGAAGAGAGTGGAAAGAATTTCAAGTAACATGTTTACTGATAACACCAATAATTTGAGATTTCAATTTTTAATTTTAATTTAAGACTTTTTAACAACCGTATTTATTCCCTAATTTACTTATCTTCAAAGAATTTAATTAAATGAAAATTGAAATCTCAATCATAAGATCCAAGCAAACTATTTTCAGGAAATTGCCTTACCTTGTTCTTGTGATCCCCCAGGTAGAGTAAAAGCATCATCTGATTGTGATTCAGTTGATGCATTCCAACCACCTAAGAAATAAGAATCATTGAATTATTATATTTACATAAATTTAAATAAACAAAAAATGACAATGCCAATAAATTAAGATCACTAAAGTATTGAAAAATGTAAATAAGATTCCAATAAAAATCATAAAACTACTTGATATATTGATATAGTAGTTCAGGAACTGACAATAGCTGAAAAAATGCTTGTTTCTGTCAATCCATACAATATTATGTAATTATTATCATTGAATAAACCAATTTCCAGTCATGATTCATTTATTCTTTTAAAAAGACAAAAAAATTTTTAAAAAAAAGTTTCGACAATTAATGTCATTTTCAATTATTTTAATAAGCATCCTGCATCAATTAACATCCTATATAACTTCAATAAGTTACAAGTCAAAAATTCTGTAAAAAACAATAATCGCAAACAGTTACACAAATCTAGAAAAAAAATGGGTTCTTTACTTACCGATATCAATTTTATAAACAAACAGCTGACTTACCAATGGGGGTAGATTTTCGGTAAATTTATCAGGCATAACACTTAACTTTATCATTAAAGAAGCTCTACAAAAAATGGATAATCCACCCACTTTTCTTTCTAAATATATAGATGACTTATTGGTTATAACTAACAGGAACAATTTAGAACAACTTGTAAAAGCACTAAATGAAAAAAATATGTAATTTACCAAAGAATTAAAAAAAGATTATTTCTTAAATTATTTAGATATAACTATTATCAGGACCCCAATTAACAAAACCCTTTCAACAAAATGTTTTAAAAAAGAATTTAATTCAAACAGATTATTAAACTATTATTCAAATCACCCAAAACATCAAATTAATAACACAGCCCAAAACATAAAATTTTTGAAATTGTCTTAAAGAAAGCTTTCCCTATAAAACTAATCAACAAATTTTGGCATAAACAAATTAATTTAATTAAAAATACTAAAGACAATAATTTACAAAAAAATATTAATACATTTAGTACTAATAAAACATTCCAAAAATTCGTAATCTAATACTTCAAAACAATCAATAATGGAAACACCCAAAATATAAAACCTGCTCAGACTAAAATTACAAAATATTTTCAAAAAGAATTTGAGAATGCAGATCCTTTAATAAATAATACCACAGCTCAAAATTTAATAGAACCAATATTTTCAGATTTAGAACAGAATAAAATAAATTATAAAAGCCTAACCTATATAAAAAACTTATCAGAAAGGATTGGACAATCTTTTAAAAATTATATTTCGGAAATAAAATTAGCTTTTAAAACTAGAAATCCAATTAAAAATATAATAAAGAGTAAAAAAGATAAAATACCCCTATTGGATAACAAAAACGTAGTATATGACCTCAGCTGTAACAACTGCAACAAACATTGCATTGGACACACCAGTACACATCTAAAAAACAGATTTTATCACCATAAAATAATTTAAAACCCATATCAAAAACTAATACTGCACTGTCAACACACTGTTAAAAGGAATTGCATATTTTCAATTTTAACGAACCAAAAATTTTGCATAGGGAAAAAACCACAGTTAAGAGAAAATATTTAGAGGCACTGTACATAAATGATAACATAAATAATATAGTAAATGACAGAAAAGAAGCAGGACAAATAAGCAAACTATATTCATCCGTTGTTTTAAAATTAAAAAACAGTAATACATAAAGGGGTTTAACTTGAAAGCAAGGTCAGTAAGTATACTTAGAACCTGACCCAATAGCCTACCAATAGTTTTCTCATATCTTAACTATTTTCATATAATATTTTCGTAAATATCATATTATGATTAAACTGATTAAATAAAAAAAATATAAAATTATTTGTTATCGTTTTATATATTTAAAAATAATTTAATACATAAAGAATTTAAATAACATAATCACATAAAACTCACCTTTTACTTTAACAGATCACAGTTTAAACCATTTGTAGACTAACTATTGACCATGGAGGATAGTTGATCCCCAAGAAAATAAAAAATTTTTTAAATTATTAACAATGAATTTTCAAGAGGTATCTATGATTAGTTTTTGCTAACTGTTGGGACAAGTTTTTTGTTTTGTTTTAGATTTGTGTAACTGATTTGTGACTGTTGTTTTTTTATAGAATTTTTGACTTGTTTGAAGTTATATATGATGTTGATGGATGCAGGATGCTTATTAAAATAATTGAAAATTATATTAATTGTTGAAACATATTTTTAAAAGAATAAATAAATTATGACTGGAAACTGGTTTAATTCAACGATAATAATTACATAGTATTTGTAGTCCAGTGTATTAGATAAGAATCAAAATCCATGCAGTATTTAAAGCACTATTTCACAGGTATTTTTTACTTACTCCAACCTACTCTAGCCGGAGATGAAAAGCCAAGACACATTCCTTTTTGCTGCCATGAAATAAATTTTTACCTGCCTAGGTTTTGTCTAAACCCCCACCAAAACAGACCTGGAGTCGCTAAGATAAAACCTTAAGTCTAGGTCCCACAATATCAGGAGCCTTTGGCAATGTTTGCTGACCTTTTAGCATTTGTCTAACTAATATCTGGTCTTAATTAGAAATATTCATCCGAATCATACTACAATCTCTTTCTCTTTAAGTACTATTTTTTTTTCTACGTTCCCCAAGTTATTCCTTTTTTAAACCATTTCATTCAAGTTTTATTCTTTTTCTTACGGCCATTATTCACATATTTTCTGATTTTAACCAACAAATTGCTATGGCTATTAAGTCTTCCCTACAAATATAGTATACTTTTTTACCACCTCTCTAGTATATTTATTTTTCTGATCTCATATTCTATGAATTCCCCTAATCATTATCAGCTTAATAATTTTACTCCTTCAGAACGTTACCGTACTACTGCAATATTCCTTAATCTTTCAGATTTAGTGAGCCTTCTATAGAATTAATTTTCTATTAAACAGCATCCTACTGTTAAAACTCTATCAATATCCTTTAGATTAATAAACATTAACTGGAAAATTGATAAGACCATAAATATCAATTAACAACTGGAATAACAATTAATTTAAAAGCAGTATAAATTGTAAGTTTAGTTTTTATAATGGAAAGTTAAAGATGGGCACAGGACAGATAGTAGGCTAGGTAAGTAGTAGTTAACTATTTATTTATCTTATTTAATACTAGCATTTGCCCACTCTATAAAGTTCGTGAAAGATCATATTAAATGATTTATTTAATTTTTTTTTAACTATAAGTTACTCGTACATCCAAACTTTCAGATGTCTAACTTTAAAACTGACAGATTCTATACAATCTTCGAACCCCTATTATATTAAAGGGGAAACCCTTGGGGGTGGAATTATTCAAATTTCTTTATTATATTATACCAAGAACCTATCTGCAAATTTCAAGATGCTAAGTTCCTGATTTGCCTTTAATTATGTACTATAATGGATTCTCCACAGAACACAAAAAACTGTCTGGGGGGCATGTGCCCCCCGTGAACTCCCCTAAATCCGCCCTTGCTGTAGCCTATGTGTTATTAGGATGTTTTCTATATTACTCAATATGTTTCATCCAAATTCTTTCATTAGTTTATGCGTGAATGAATAACAAACATGCATACAAACTTTCACATTTATAATATTAGTAGGATATTAAAACAATAGTTTCACTCATGTTCTTTCTGTTATTTTAACTATTATCATTTGCCTTTAATTATGTACTATAACGGATTCTCCACAGTGCCTAAAAAATTGTCAGGGGAGAAAGACACGTGCCCCCGTGCCCCCTCCCATAAATTAGCTCTTGCTGTAGCCTATGTGTTATTCTGATGTATAACCTATATTACAGTAAAGTTTCATCGAAATCCGTCCGTTCGAGACAAACATACCAACTTTTGCATTTATAGTATTAGTAAGATTAGTAGGATATCAAAACAATAGTTTCACCCATGTTCTTTCTGTTATTTAAACAATTATGATCATGTGATTTGCCTTTAATTATGTACTATAATGGATTCTCCACAGTACCTATAAAACTGTCAGAGGGGCACGTGACCCATGCGCCCCTCCCCCCTAAATCCGCACTTGCTATAGCTTATGTGTTATTCTGATGTATAACCTATATTACTGTAAAGTTTCATCCAAATTCGTCCGTTCAGTAGTTTTTGCGTAAAAGAGAGACAAACATACAAACTTATACATTTATAATATTAGTAAGATATATTGCAATCTATTGAGGAAAATAAGGCACTCTGGATTTGGTTATTATTTACTGAGTTCAGAAAGAAATTAATGTAAAATTTACTGGGGAATTTTATTCAGATATAAGCATGTAAATATAATTATTGGTTTGCAAAATTATTCAGTCAAGGTAATGCTAATTTATGTTATCAAAGACACTATCTATTTCCAGATTATTGATAAACGTGTATCAGCAATTTAATTTATCATTACAAGTTTTATTTGGTATAGGATTTTGAAAGATCTAATCAGAATGATCAAGCAAAATTTGAATTATCATTTCATGTATAAATTTTTTATTACGAGGTATGAGCCATATGTTGAAACAACATCAGAATACACATATTAATGTCTGAACCATAACAACATTCTTTTGTTGTAGTTGTCAAAGCTCCTAAAGAATCTGTAGGGGAGAGATCAGAATATGGGAGATGTGACAGGATTTCATGGTTTAAATACTGTAATTTCAAATTTCTTTAAATGTCAACTGCTGATGACAGTTCAGTTTAGACTGGACCCACGATTGTATGGACAGATTCAACTCCACGATAAAACTAACCAGAAGTAGAAACCCCTCTTATCAACTGTACATTACTCGAATTAAAAGTGATAAATAAACTCATCTTTTTATCAAATAGACACCATCAAACATTTCTTGGCTATTCAGAAACAAATAGAAATAAAACACTAGAAACATTCCTGCAAATAAAAGTAAAACCTCAGCAAGTGATTTTGGGAGGAGTCTCTCTCGGTCAACCAACCAAGATCATACTCCTGATGCCAATAAATTTCTGCTTTGGCTTCCATATCTTAGTGTCTAATATTTGATATCTGTCAATTATTTTACAATTTAAAAACAAAACAATAAAAGTTCTTTCACAAACCTGGGGGATGACTGTTGGCAGAGGTGCCTGGCTTACTAAGGTCTATCTCTTCGTCATCTTCAAACTCAAACTGTTCGCCACCAGATTCAGAACCACCTTTCATTTCCATTTTTACTATTCCATCAGAGCCTGGTGGAGGTGCAGGTGATGACTGCTCAGCTAATATCATTTCTTCTTTCTCTTCACTACTTTTTCTCTTCCTTCTTTTTGGAGAAAGTGAGAGAGGAGGTGGCGGGGAATCATTGTTGTTTACTTTAGGTGCCCTTTGCTCAACAATTAAACCTTGTGGAAAAAGTGGAGGGATTTTTCTTTCCCTTTTTATTTCACCATTTCCACTATCTGTCAAGCCTTTAATCTGCAATGATTCAGCAGCTTTAAGAAATGTACCAAGTTGATCTTGTGAAATGTTAACTTCCCCACGGTACATATAATCTAGCATTGCTTTTAATTCAGTAAAAGTTACATCCTTCAGGATTATAATAGGATGCTTCTCGTAATGTTGACTAAAGACACCCTAAAAAAAAAAAAAAAAATTAAACTAAGATAAGAGTAAAATGAAAAACGTATACAAAATAAACTAGAATAATTATTGGTTGGCCATATAAACTACAATAAAGAGAAAAATGAGTCAGGCAGAATTGGAAAGTCATCTTTGCATCCCCATAAGTAGTTTGAAGGCAATAATTGCATTGGTCAGAACAAGTCTATTGAGATCTAACTTCAGTTTTAAACAACTTTATTTTGGTCAAAGGCCTTGAACCTACAGAATCGCTGTGCAATACCCTCACACACTAAGCTACTCTGCTCTCCTTTCCTCTATTCAAGACAAAATAGCCTTAAACCTGTTCTCATAGTAAGATACAACTTGGATTATAAAAAAAACTTGAGAACTTCTTGCATGATATGATGAATGATAATTGAAGACGTCTCAAAATAAATGAATTAAAGTTGGAGTTTCAAAAAAAAAAAAATGTACACTGTTGAATTTACATTACATTTCAGTCCACTTTCTAGTCCGTTTGAACTCCAAACAAGTGATTTTTGGCATAGATAAAACAATCATTATCCAGTAGAATAATGATTAACTGTTACCACAAGAAGTAAGGGACAGTTAACAGAGAAGAGGAATGGCAAATTTACTATCCAATAAATTGCATTTGATTAACTCTAATTCAAGTATAAATGTAAATTAAACACATTTATAATTTTTAAAAAACAATTTCATTAAATAACCACAACAGACTGACAGTAAACAGCTAAAATGTCTTTAGAGAGTAAATAACTTGTAATTTGTAGTTATATGATTAATGAACCAGAAAGTCAATATCATTGCTTCTTTAATTTGTTGGTAATGATTTTTTTTTTTTTTTTATCACTTTTAACATTGATGATCTTTCACCTCATGCTGAAAGAATGGAAAATGAGCTTAAGGATGTAATTAACTTGTATTACTATAAAGTTGTTGTACTTCTATTTATCAATTTGATTTCCAAAAAAGTTACTTAATAAAATATGTTGTGTTTAATAAACTTATTCATTGCTTCAGTTTCAGTTACATAATTAGGTAATTTTTCCACAGGTTGTCGCTTCAAGTCGTTTCCCTTTTAATGTTTTCCAAAAATACAAGTTATCAAGAGCTTTATTAGTATGGGAAAGAGAATGTAATAATGAAATGTGCATACTTCAGTAATAATTTTATCTAGAAATTAATTTTCTTATGTCATCTATGCTTCAAATTGTCAGTTGAAACTTTTATTTCTCAATGAAATGATTACTGAAATCTGCTCATTAACCATAATTACATTCTCTTTTCCATACCAAAGCTCACGATAACTTATATTTTGTAAAATATTAAAAATGAAATGAATAAACAGTTAAAACTTGTTGTAACTCAACTCGAAGAGACAACCTGCGGAACAGATAATTGTTTTTGTAGAAATATTTGAAATGGTCGGGGTGCAGTCAATAAATTTAGCACAAAATAAGTACAACTTGTTTTATTTGCTTACTTTTCAACCTTCTTTTTAGACCATCATCACGGCAAGGGGATGTAGAGTTTGAAACCTTTAAAAATTAGAAACAAATAACAAAAGTTATATTTATTTTGTGTAAAATTTGATGACTGCACTCTTCCAACATTTAAAATACAAGTTGTATTTTATTTAAATATTATTTAAAATATTTCTAAAGATGTATTTAGTACTAAAGCCAGCATAATGGAGATACAAGATGTTATTCAACAAACAGCTATGTGAACTCAGAATATATAAAATACCTTTTCAAAAACAAAAAAATAATTGTGTAGTATTTATAATAATAACCACATAGTCAATGTTCACAACAACAATAAGAGTTCCCTTCCTACACTACCAATAGACAACTGTTAAATAAAAACAAAACAACTTAAACATGAACAAGAAAGCAGTTCGAATGATCTTAATCCAATTTTTTTTCACCTGAATCTTATACAAAGAATAATAATACAATAATATAAAGTAGGCTAGGGATTTTATGTAGTTAATAGATATAAGTGAATTTACCACAGGATTTTTTTCTCAAACTCTAACAAATATTCAAAAAAATATAAATATATGTGAATACATTCTTATAAAAGTAATATACAGAAAAACCTACTTAAACAATACTTATAAACTATTATGAGATAATCATTCTAAATAAGGTTAAATGATAAAATGAAAGATTAAGAATCCCACAAATTATTTTTAAAATGTATAAATGATCAATATTTTAATAAACAATGATTAATAAAGGATATAAAATATACCTAAAAAAATTCTAAAATCAAATAAATCATCATTTCTTTGTTTAACAAGATAATGGCTGAAACACTTTAATCCAATAATAAATTCTCCAGTTGATAATATACTTGGAAGGAAAATAAATAATAAATCTTATCAATTGAAGTCAACACTCAGGATGTATGAAACAATGATAGAATAAATGAATTAATGCCTGGAAATGATAAGACATTAAAGAAACCTTATCATATAACACAATCAAGAACATATTTCACTGATTAATACATTTTCCATTAAAATTGGGTTATATCAATTAATGAACTTCATATAGAATACATGGTTTCATTATGAGATAGTGTGACACATATTTTGCATCCCCCAGGCATTGGTCCTGTGAGGCTATTGACCTTTAACGCAGCCAACTGCTCCATTCTTTTATTGCATTACATATAAACATTACTCTCAATTCCTTCATGAACATAACATCACATACTGTAAACAATGCAATAACAAACTAATTACGAGAGAAAAAAATACCTCGAAAAAGGGGCTGCATGCCGATAATACGACTTTATGGGCTTTTAAATATTGGCCCTCCGCAGCCAATGTACAATCAACCAATGTGCCACTTTCTAATAGATTATCGAAAACAGATATAAGTGTACTTTGATGATTATTCCATCTTAAACAAAACTGTTGATTCCCCGCCATATCATAAACCAAAACAAAAAAAAAATTAAAAGAAGTGAATAAATAATCAAGAAAACACCACACTGTTTGGAATCATGGGTACACGACTAACTAAAAAGAGGCCACCTGAATACTTTGGTATGGGAATCGAGTAGGATAACTAGATTAGATAAAAAAATTATCTATCGTCAATTAAATACCTAAAATTAATATTTCATTAGCTAGTTTTTTTAACTCTCAGATTTAATTATCACTTGTTTGAAATAAGAATTTAATTAAAAGCGCATTTCCATTAACAGTAATTGAAACCTTCTGAATGTTCTAAGTTTTCTATTTTGGTTTTTAGAAAGTTGTTTCATTGTACCGCTTATTCCTTAAATATTGTCCAGTTATTGCAGAAAGTTAGTTGTAATATTGGGACTTCAAAAGACTTTTGGAAATATCCCGTGTGTCATCATTATGCAAGATATTCCTATTATAGTTGTACTAATTTTATGAAAATTAATTATTTGCTTTAAATTTAATATTATCAATGAATCCATTTTTATCACTTTTAAACTAATTCAAAATTCTTTATTAAACGAAAGCTTTTAGATTATTGTTTTGGAGAGATTTAAGAACTCTAGACCATGACAAATTAGAAATGTTTTTGATATGTTACATCTGAGGAGAAAAATATTAAAATTGAATATTTAATGTTATGAACACCTACTGCCATTGAAATCACTACATATTTTACATATATTTATATATAGTGTTATGAATCATTTTATAAAAATATGTAGTACATTCTAAACACTGCTGCTCTTTGTTTTAAGTAATCCTTGAGTGCATTTTATATTTTTATGTATAAAATATATATTTGATATATTTAAAAATACAATATATATATATATATATATTACACATCTACACTGATCATATTTTATATAAATGTATTTTGCATAAATTAATTATTGTTTGCTACCATTATTTTGATTTTGTTTTTTGTAACTAATACAATTTGTTTTGTTTTTTCCTAGGGAAACTGGATCAATAATGTCAAACACTATCATAGTCATCAAGAATTTAACTTATGATCATAAATTTGTAAATACACATTGGTGCATTTGTAGTACATTTTTTCCCTTTCCTTTCCAGTGCATGGCGCATGTGCTTTTATGCTTTAATAGATGTTTATATTTATCGTCTGTACTACTTAACAAGTTGTTTTTGTTCAGCTGGAGAATGGAGCCAAGGTGTCATAAGGAGGGGTCATAGAGTCCCATATAAACGCCAACAAACAACAGAACTGGAGAAGGAGTTTGTTATAAATCAATACCCTGAAAGGAACAGAAGGCTCGCTATTGCTAAAGCTCTTCGACTGACAGAACGACAAGTAAAGATCTGGTTTCAAAATAGACGTATGAAGTGGAAAAAGGATAGAATGCGACAAGGACTAGCAATGGCCAGTAGTATGACACCGATGGTGAGCCCTCAAAACTTGTCTCTTTTAAATGCCATAGTTAATCTCTCAACAAAAGAGCAAGCTCCCTTAGATTTAGCACAAAGGTGAATCAAGTGTAATCCTCTGTCTTTTCTAAACTTGTAACATATCTCTGGTGATAGATCATGTTAATATATTCTGTAAAAAACAATTCAATGCGTTGGGTATGAGAATCCTATGCTTCATTGATTGTTAGTGATGATCATGTTGAAAATCATGCTGTTTTCATACAGTGAGATCTGTCAACTTCATTTTCTGTTGTAGATATTTTTGGCAATTTCATAATATGGGTTTATATTTGATAATTAATCATTTATACAATTTTTGGAGGTTGAAACTATCTTATTCATTACCTCTGAAACTGTTTGTTTATCAAGACTTGGCCCTTTAAAAGTTTCCTTTGTTTATAATGAATATTCATTAATACCTTCATAAACCATTGGTAGAAAGCAGCCACAGTGAAATCAATATATGTGTATTACCAATGTATTATTATAATACTATTGTTTTTTGTGATTTTATATAAATTTGGATACAATTACTAATAAGTCTACATTATATTAATTTTTCTTTAAACAAATCCAGTTGCTCATGCTTGATATATTTCTTATTCAGGATCTAGAGGCTGTTTTGACCTTCACATTAATTTCCTTATTTATTTTTTAATTACTAAAAGTGTTAAATTTTTTTAAATATATACTTAATTAACCAACCGTTTCTCCAGGTTAACCGTTGATTTCTTGTTCCTCACCAAGATAGATCTGGTTAATTAATATATTTGTTCGACTATGAGTAATAGCAAAAGTTAATTGATACATGGAGTTAGAGTAGACAAATATGTCATTTAGAATAGAAGACTTCTTTTATTTAAACTTAATCAAGTCTATTGGTTTCAAAATGTTTCCCATCTTATTTTAATTATAAAAGCTAAGAAAGTTTTGAAATCTATTTTAACTACAAATATGTTTTAAAACTCTATAACCTTGTTTAAGATAATATTTTAGTGTGTAACAATGAAAGTAAAATAATTTAAAAATTACTTAGTACTTTATATAAATATAAGTGGCTCAACTAAACAAATTCATCTATGCAGTTTTTTTAATTTTATTTTCTCGATTTTCCAGTGCCTAGTTTTTTTGTTTATTAACTTTTATAATAATTAGTTCTAAATTACCTAAATCAGATTTAAACTTCATAAATTGATCTAAAATATTGTGGTTTGTCTTGAGAATTCTCAAAATTATTGGGAGCTTGTCAGTTCGATTGTACCTTATTTGGACCAAAAACCTTTATTATACATCTTGGATTAAACAGTAAAAATTGGCATTCCTAAATTAATGAATTCAAGTTTAACTATGAATAGTTAATTTATATTAGTGATATTTATTTATTGTTCATTTTACATTATGATTTGTAAACCCCCCCGTAAACATATGTAAAAAACTCAATATAAGCTACAAACATCTGTTTTAACCTAAAATATAAGTTTTCTGATTAGGATTCCTGTATATAGATTACGATTATGTACATCACAGTTCGGTATTAGGATGAGACCTTTAGTTTGTTTATGGATATAATAAGTAACCCTGTTTTAACTCTTACTTAAAGAAGGTTGTAAATTCTTAACACCTTAAAGTTTTTGAGAGATTATTAGGTCATTAATCCGGCAATTGACCAATGACAAGGACTTGCAACAGAAAACCTATTTTGTAAATAATCAATACCAAATAAAAATTAATTGAAACTGTTACATTTTAATTTTTATCAAATTTATAAAAAATATAATTTATTCATTGAAATTTGCAACTGTATTATAACAATACAAGTAAATGACAGGAATGGTATAAATTGACATGAATAAAGACAAGTAGAGAAACTACACAGTGATAGTACTCAAACAAGTTCAACTTCGAAGGTCATGAGACAATCTTCTTTTGAGACGCCTCAGAGAATTATCAAGAATTGAAGACGTTGCTAGGTTTGAAACTAGTGGGTTTGAGTGGGAATAAAGTTTGTCATAAAAGGATTGATATCGGTTTCGGGCCAAATCAGCAACAAATGGGACACTATGGTCATTATGGATTACACTGTCCATAACAAAGTAATTATCAAAATTTAAAATAGGAAGGAAAATGATAACAGTTTTTCTAATTAACTTGAAAATAAAAATTGATAATTATTTTATTCACATTGTTTGGCTTGCTTGGGGTCACCTCTTTTTTTATTAGTAGTACAGAATTGTTCCATTTGTTTTTTGATATTACGTTTACCGTGTCAAAGCTATTTGTGTTCTGACAAGGATATGTCTTGAATCAATGAACATTTAATTATTTTGCCGTCTACTTTGTTTGTGTCAAAGAATTTGTCAATCATAGTTGCAGACTTGTGCTTTTTTTTTTTTTTCCTTTCTTTATAATGTAGTCTCTTAGTTGATTTTAGTTAGTTCCATTTTCTGAGGGCTATAATTTTATTGGTGATGTGAGTAGAGACTATGTTTTAGGTTATACTCTTATAGTTTAAAATTAGTTACATTTTAGTTATAACAAGAAATATTATTTTTATTTCTTCAATCAAAGGTTTAAACTAAAGTATTTTACTAATTTGTGTGGGTGTGAAACATGGTCATTAACTTTGAATGAAGAACATTGTAAGGTCTTGGCGAATAATTTATCACAAAGAAGATTATATATAAGGAGACTCCACAATGCAGTATTTTGGAGCATTCATTCTGTTAATATAATTAATTTAAAGCATGGCAGCAATAAAGATGGACCTGTAAAATTGTTGGGCTCAGTAGGAAATGATTCCGCTAATATTTAATTAGCCCTGTGCCAACTGATGAATTCTGAGGCCTAGGTGGAAGGATCGCGTTAAAAGAGACCTTACACATTGGGTTTGGTAGATATTTTATGAATGGAGGCTTGTAAATAGTGATTGTTAATTATTATTATTTTACTCAAAAAATATCTATACACCGTTAATTAATGAATTGTTCAAAATTTTCAGTATGATGAAAAGAACTGTCGTCAATTACCAATACTCATAGAACCAAAGCATCAGAAATTTGATTTATAAGCTTTTTTATAATTTCTTCTTTAAAAAATAAATAAATAAAATAATTGAATAATTATTTAATAATTAGTTGATCATATTTATTTTTACTTCACCCGGATTATTTTATTATCCAAAAAATTTAATTAATTAGTGTGGTTAATGTTTGGCTTCTGTTATTAAGTGAAAAAGAATATTTTTATTTTTGCATTAAACCATTAGTAAGAAGTGGTGGTTATCTCCTAATAGCTTTAATTGGGCATTTTTTAAGACGTTAGTTGTTCCATACCATGCAGTAGATTAAGATTGATATCAAAACTGCTTGTTGTTTTATGAAAGTGGAAAAAATTAACCAGTTTAAGAGTTTGACCAAAAACAAGTAAAGCTATATACTAAAGTTGGTTATTTCTGGTTAACCATCTTTTTTTTTTTTCGTTTATATATTTATTCAGAACTCCAAAATTATTTTATTACTAAGTCCTATGGTTCTTTGCCCTTCCATGTCTTTTATCTTCCAGCTTCTGAGTAGTATACAGTTATATTTAATTTATAGCCTGCCAGTGAATCTTCTTTCATCTAATCTGTTTTACAGGTGACCTTTAAATTTTCTTTAAACAGTTATTGACATACCATTTTAATTTACATTTATTTTGTATCATTATTATTCAATAATAATAAAGCCATCTCTTTTCTTTTTTCATCACTAACCAGGGATTCTCTTCTGTTTAGGTAGGTTACGTCCCTTGTATGCTGATTCTATAGTTTACTATTGTTATAATCTCCTTAAATTTGTATAGAACTTGGTTCTAAATATACTCCCAGTCTTTCATTAATCTACCCAAAGTTAAGTTATTTAATTTTTTTTTTATTATACTATCATGAGTTAAAAAGGCGTTGAAGAATATATATTCAATTCTTGTTTAAAAAAAAAACAACGGTTTCTTACCTACTTCTGTTCTTGTGATGTTATGCTTATGAAGCCTCCTATTGAATAAGAAGGCAGGAGAGTGGATAATGGAAACTACAATTTTTATGAACTGCTTAATGTGAAGTTTTTTAAAAATTATATTTAGCACCTTTTGTTTTGATACCAAGAACATCTCTTTGACACTATTTGAGTATTTATGAACCTCTATATAAGAAAAAAAATAATGTCCACTGCAAGCTCATTTTGTCTTTATATTGAATCCATGCCGTAACATTTGTCGAAGAGAATGAAAGCCACAAAAGCTAGTTGACAATGGCTGTTTTATTTTATTTTTTTGTTGTTTATTTCTTCCCATAGTAAATATATTTTATTTTTTAAAGGTTTGTAAAATGCTTGGTTCAAATCGTTGAGACTAATATTTATTTTAAAAAGGAAAGTACATTTAAACAAGTGTTTGGATTATACAATTGTTTGATATTTAATATATATTTTTTCTACAGAAGATAGTTTGAAGCTTGACAAAAAAAGAGAAAGAAATGATCAATTGTTAAAATTTCTTACATTTTACAGTTTAGTCTGGAAGTCTCAGTTTTAGAAAATACTGTTTTATTCAATGGAGCAAGGTATAGTATCTGATAACACTGATAATGAATTTTGCTTAATATTTAACATTGATCTATTGCTGTAGAGATTGCAAAAATTAAGGTATGCCAAAGGAAATAATTTAGCCTTTAATTATGTCACCCTGTGCATTTATTCTTGATATCTCAAAATTGCCTGGCCTGTATCCATATACGTAACAGGACCAAAACTAAATGATTATAGTTTGTCAGCACCTACCTCTAACATCAACCAGACCAGGCTATTTTGACATTTTTGTTCTTATGTTCTATGAAATTTTATTTTGTTCATACAAATGCTTCCCTCCATAACAGGAAGAGTATATTTTTGATACATTAAAAAATTATATTAAACATATGTTAATAGAATGAGGTGAAATTAATTGGTGAATAATACTGTAGGTTTAGTGAGTAGTATTTTTGATTACGCAATATTGTTTCCACATCTAATGTTTATGATATATATACATATATACCCTTTTATTTTAAATAGTGATTGGATATATCTTTTAAGAATGGTTTTGTACGTAAAGTTTATGCTATACTAACTAGCTCAGGGAAGCTTTTGTATAAATTAGTAAACTCTATATTTTATACCTCAATATGTACAAAATTGAGTTCACAAGCATTTTGTAACATTTCCACATATGGTCATTGATATTCGAAACAGTTATTAATTTTATGATGTAATTATTTATTTAATGTGTATATACCTTATTAATAGGATTAAAGAAAACACCATCAAGTAGTGCAAATTATTACAAAGCATATTTTGTGAAGCCTGAAGTACAATAAGAATTTCTAAAATTTGCTTTACTAGCTTTACTCCTGCAATAAATTTATTAATGCAATTCGCTACCTATGATAAGAATTGCTGAACCTTGTGATAAGATGTATCTTACCCAATAAGTGAAATAATTTTATATTATGAATCACATATGAATTTAATATCATGAGTAAGATAATTAAATTATACTTAATTATCATGAAAAGTAATCTCTATTGTGTTGATGTATGATAGTTTCTATAAGAATGTAGTTAGCTAAGATTTATTGTACCTGTTTATTTAACATTAATTTTAGTTGATATTTGTAATAATGAACAACGGTAAGTGAGGCCTGTCATTAAATAATCTATTAGGAGTTAAAATTAAAAAAAAAAAACTCTGCCTTAATGCTTTGTTTATATGCTTTTTGACTAATATAGCTCCAAAAGAAAGCAGCCTAATCTTAGTCCCTTGATGTAGAAATAGTTTACCTTCTATTCTACAATATGATAGAGTCATGGTATAGTGTAAGAGATGGAATCTAAATTATTTTTATTATTTATAAATAATAACCTATCAGCTTACCTGTAATGTGGTGAATTTGAAATACTCATTTACAATATTTGAAATATATTTGAAGGACCTAGCTAACTGTACAAAATATCTAAAAACCAACAATTTTTTTTTTTATTTGCTCTCTATATATGTAAAGTGTTATTAAAAAGAATCATCCTACAACACATTTATAGTAAGTACTGAAGTTTCCTAAATTTCCTTGTGGTATAGTTGTTTATAATTAAGTTATTTATAGTCTGAAGTGCTTATCATCCAATTATTTTTTTTCATGGAAGGAGTATTAACAATATTAATTGTAGTAAATAAGACAAATAATTGTTAGCAAATTTCTGATCTAGTCTTGTTTGAAAAACTAATTCTTCCAAGTAACATTGAATATCTATGGTTCATTGTTTTCCACTCCCCTGAAGCCACATTTACATGTGATATAAATGATCAAACATTGTTTCTCTTGAAAAAATTAAGGGATACCAATTTTAAGGATAATCTGAATATAGAGAGTTAATAAATTGTTTACATTTATTAATTGTCCTCAATTAACAAAATGAAACATTCATTAGACAATTATAATTTTTTTAATTTGTAATTGTTATTAATTATGTATTTCAAATCACACAGCGTCCCTCTTTTATCAAGATTAATTTTAATTAGCAAGTTTAATAGTTTCGATCTTCCTATTTATATAAATATGATTTTTTTGGATAGTATTGAACTTTGGTTGTGAAAAGTATTATTTATAATATTTATTTCCTTAATGGATAAAGATAATAAATAAAATAATTATAATTTAAAATCATGAAAATAAAATGTGAAACATTTAAACACAGTTATGTGTTTTGAAATTAATTATTATTGTAAAAATGATCTCGACACTGCTAAAATTGAATTTATGATTACAATATGATATATTTTTATGGGCATCAAATTTTTTATTTCTGGAAAACTGATTTCTGTTGAAAGGCCAGAACTATTCATGTATGAAATATCTATAATGAAACAAGTTATTTAAAAGTAAGAATCAATACCAGTGGGCGTCTATTGATGGTTTTTTATCTGTCAATATTTGTATTTTTGACTTGTTAATAATGCCTTTGTATTATAATACAATATTTTTATAGTATTTAACTAATGATTACTGAGATATTCTGAATCATATAAAGGTCCGATGAGTATTAGTCCTAGAGGCCGTAGTCAATTAAACAGCTTTATATATCTTTATATTTGTGACATACTATTACAGAGGATTAACAGAAATAAATTCTGTAAATATTATTTGGATAATATAGGCTTATTAGACTTATTTTTGTTTGAAAAATTAGTTTATAGAAAATGTAATGAGTGCGCTACAAGCCAATAACTGAACTATAGTATTGCAAAATTATTCATAACATATGTTAATGATTTATTTATAAATTTCATCTTTTATGATTAAGTTATTTTTTTTTAGGTTTGATAAGTATTTATTTTTTGAATATATTTTATCAAAAAATATATTCAACGGTATAGAATTATTTATATGCTTCTTTTTTATGTAACTATGTTGTTAGTAATATAAAATGTTCTGCTTTTTTCTCTTCTTATTATTTTTTATCATTATTTAATTTGTTATTTATTATTCCTATTTCTCATCGATATATTTGTTTATGCTTATACAAAGGAGGAGACTAGATATTTACTTCTGTGTCTAATAACAATTAAAAAAATGTGTATGTTCCTTGCACATTGAGTTAGTCCAATAATAATATAAATATATAATAATAATATTACTATATATTATACATTTGCATAATTTCTAAAAAAAAATTGATACTTTATAAAATCTACATAATATTTATTATGTATGTATGATACTTTATAAACAATAAATCTAAGCTCCACTTTAAAAAATAATATAACATAGGTTACTAAGTTAAATTTAATATGACTGTGATAATCACTCTACCTTAAAAAATAACAATAAAATAAAGGCCTCCATTCTATATTTTCAAAATTAATTCTTATTTAATTTATAATTAATTATTTATCAATTAACTTATTTTCACATTCGATTGTAATTTTTCAATTTTATATTTTGCTTGGAAATTTTATTTGAAAATATTATCTACTTTTGAAAAAATAAAATAAATAATTATGATTTTATTGGATCAAAACTGGCAACTTGATAACAACAACAATGGGAAGTCATTTTTATTCAGGTAAGTAAAACATGATAATATAAATTTTTTTAATTAATCATAATGATCAAAGTTGACCTAGTTGCTTTTTAAACCTAATATTGTAAATATTTTCAGGTTTTGGAAGAAAAAACAATGTGCTTAAAGGCAATGATGGTCTTTTTCACTGCATATTTTGCAAACACTCCTCAAGATGGAAAGCTAATATAAAAAAGCACATTAATGATAAGCATTCTGAAAATCCAGTTACTTATAGCTGCCCTATATGCTCTAGAAAGTTTAAACAGAAGATCAATTGTGATATCCATATCAAAGTTTCTCATTTAGAATCACAATTAAAACTTCGAATAATATAATCAAAATTATTTATGTTTAATAAACAATAATTAGTTATAATATTACTTTTTTTAAACGATTATTTAGTTTATTCAGTAATAAATTTAATTTTTATTAAAATTAAGCACAGAAACTGCCAATATGGGTCACAATATATATTTCAAAATTACTTTATGCTCAAGTGGGAGTTTTTTATTCATTGGAATCATGACTAATTTTATATTACATTAAAGTATTGTTGTTTTTGACTGGAAAAATCCCATAGCAGTAATATTTTTTTTTTTCCTCACCCACCTTTGTTTACAAATTGCATATGTACGATATATATACACACACATGTGATTATATATAGTATGTGTATATACTAGTGCTGAAATTTTGCCTTTCTTTACCTTGTGGTATTCACAGCAGTAATAATATAAATTGACCTTGGCTGTAGAGGACTACTTGGGGGTTTGAATATTTGAGCATGCGGAAGTCAGCAGCTGTTTAGTTTGATTTACTTAAAGCATTAATAATTGAAATTTCGGTTTGGTCCTGTCTCAAATAAAAAGGATCAGTTCGGTTTATCTCTTGAGCGATTGTAATAAATGAGATTTGACAGTAACTCTTTAGTGGTGTTTTTGATATCTAGGCTGATCTCAGTTTATTTTAGGTCATTTTCAGCTAATATTACCCTTACTGTATTGTTTTTTCTTTTTTTATTGCTTAGAAATGGTAATTTTGGGGTTGCCTTCATTTTTGAATGGGAAACCTTTTTAATCTCCATACTTAAAAGTTTTTTATTTTCAAGCTATAATCCTTGAATTTAGTCAGGTATTATTTATATTGTTAAGAACTTGTCCATTGTTCAAAAAATCAGGTAATAGTTCATTGAAAATATACTAATTAATTTAAGAGATAAGTCTCACTCTTTTATTTTAATATGGCTTGCTCATAGAATAAAGTAAAACTGTTCTGACGTTTTTAATTTTTTTTTATCATTTTATTTACTATACTCCTTTTTGAATTTTCGGCTGCTATGAATCAAGGAATGATAAAGCTAATTGTATGAATAAAATAAGAAATGTAGATGTGTGATAGACAATCCACTAATTTGGTGACCACAGAATGTTTCATAAAAAATGCTACCCATTATTATTGTAATGTGATTATGAAATTGTTGATGTTTTTTTGAAGAAAAAAAACTGAATTGTTTGTAATTATATTTAGGAAAATTACCATCTACTGTAATGATTAACCAACTTGTTACTCTTCAAAGAAATAAATATAAAAGTGTTGTATTAAATAATTGTGGAATTGTGAAGACTTCTCCTTTTTATTATTTTATATTTTTTATTATTCTCTGTTGCAATATAATTAGTATTTATAAAATTTCCATTAAAATTATTCTAAACCTTAAGCCTTTATTTCCTCCATCCACTAAGGCATATCATGCAATGTGGTCAGAATGAGGCTTACTGTATAATTAACAAGGCTTAGTTCTATCTTATTTTATAACAGAAATAAAATGCGTTGTTTCTTCCTATTATTATTTTCCCTTCATAATCATTCACTACCTCACCCTGCATCTATAAATTTTGGTTCAGTTTTAATGTTAATCCTTAAAACTAGTAGTCAAATTGGCAACTAAGTTTTGACAAATAAGTGATTATGTTCCTGCATTCCTCTTTCAACTCCCCACTCCATGGAAAAAATGTCTACATATGTCCATGACATTTGTTTATTGTTAGTCTTTGTGTTACAAACATATAACTGAAAGTCTCTCTTCCATTTTCTTTAAGATAATGCAGTATGTTATTAGCAGTTGTTTAATGCAATATTTTAGTCAGAAGGGAGTGACCCCCTGGTCTAGTGGTTTGCATAACAAACTACTAAGCCTAAGATCGAGGGTTTGTAGCGCTCAGCAGTGGCCCTAGGATTTTTTAAAGGGAATAAAAAATCCTTAGTTACGCCGTCATTCGGAAGGAACGTTAAAGGGGGTTCCGAGCCTGTACAATGTCAGGTACTCTACTCCTTAAAAATCCCTATTCTAAATAAATCTGGATAGGCAAAATTTAGAGCTCCCAATGTAGCATTGTCCGATTAGCCATAGCAAAAAGTGACGTTAAATGAATAAACAACAATAGTCAGTAGAAATTTTGAACTTTCAAAGTTTAATTTCCAGAGACCTGTATTTACTCACCAGGCATAGACTTCCTCTCATGTAAAGAAAACTGACATTTGGTATTTTTTTATTTTTCACCAATCAACTAGTTTTTTTTATTTTTAAAGAAATCATATTAGGAAAAAAACTGGGCACTATGGGTGACACCATTTTTTTGGTTTTCTTCTTGGTTTGTAGGTAGCTATAACTTCTTTGGACAGCTTGTCCACTCTACAGATCATGTACAATAATTTAATTAATAAATAATTAGAGAATATTTTTGTTCCATGGTCGTAACTAGATATAGCAGTGCCCTTGGCAGGACTTAAAATTTGCGCCCCTTCCCCACCTTATTCCATATCTCCCAACTTAAACGGGGGGAGGGGAGGAATTTTGCAAAATTGTTGGTTTAAAGCTTTTTGAAACAAGAATTTCGCTTCTTTTAAATAGTAGCCCTTGGCGTCCAACTCGCCACCTACTAGTTACGGTCCTGAATATTTTTTTTCCATTTCGCTCACTTTGTTTGAAAATTTTCTTTCTGAGTTCTTACTGAAGAATTTGAGCCATACAATTTAAAAATTATATAAAAAAAACTATTTTCTCTATAATGCTGTCATAAAAGGTGTGAAAAAGTACATTTAGTTGATAATGTTTTAGGAAATTTTTATTTCAACCGAAACGCTCATATGGAAGAAAAAATTCTGGTGAATTAATAATTTGTCTTTTTTTACAGGAAAAAGAAAAGTATGTTAGTTCGAATATTAGGAGAATAATTTTGTATTTACAGTTTCTGAAACAATTTTATAAATAACATAGTTCATCGGAAAGAAATAATATTTAACTATGGACAAATGAGTTTTAGAAGTAATGAAGGACAAACTAAAACGAGACGAGACGATTGTTACGAATTTGGCGATCTTTTCAGTTTTCTTTTCATAGTTAGTGAGGAGGTTTTCATGGTTCATTGAATCTCTTGACTGTTTACAGTTAACTAAAAAGAGCAATTTTTCTAATTATCATTCCTTCATATCATCAAGGGCTAAAATAAAAACCGGTGTGGAAGTGTATCTGAAACTTAATTCAATATTTCATTCAAAAGAAATTTTTGTGAATTGCTATTGGATAATTTTTGTTTACTGGGAAAATTAATTAAACCATAGTAGGTGGCGAATCATATGTCTTTTCCAATTCTAAAAATTATGCACTTGAATTAAAACAAAAAGTACATGATTTGTATCGCCAGCCATATGGCGGTAGTCAAATAATTGGTATCTCAATAATGACTGAATTATAATCCGTTGGATGATTGGTTATCATAGATTTATAAGACATACGAAATATAATCACAATTTCCATTATTTCTGTCAATACACAATTACTAAATTAAACAATCCGAATGGAAGAATACCCGTTCACAAGATCTGAGAATAAATGTGAATGCAAAGTCAGAATAAAATGGCTATTTGTAAAAGATTAGGGAAAAACGAAACGCAAAAATCTATTCACCGGCCATGTGATGAGAAAAATGTTGATTGTCCCAAATTTTTTTTATAAAAGTTTTACTTTTAGACTTCCTCATAAAGTCCTGGTCCTGGGGGGCCATAGTCATCATCCTCCTCTTCTATTGCAAGATCCTCAATAGGTTCTGAGTTAGCTTCATCGATAGGTTCCGATTTCGGTTCTGGTTTCAGTGGTTCCTTTTCTTCACTCTGAGTAGAATCACTTGAAGCACGTCGTCTTCTTTTCTTTCCTGTTCTTTGTTCTTCTTTTTCATTGCTTTTATGTCCACCGCCTTGGTCAGTTAAACCTTTAATTTTCAGGGATTCGGCTACTTTTAAAAATGAATCTAATTGTTCTTGAGAAACATTAACTTCTCCTCTGTACATATACTCTAACATTGCTTTAAGTTCTTCATAACTAATATTATTAAAGATAATAATTGGATGTCTGTCTTCATGATTCCTAATTAATTCCTAAAAGAATTTGATCAAACAGCTTAGATAGACACCACAATTATTCCAAAATTAAAAAATAAATAAATAGTAAAATACCTCAAGATAGGGGCTGCAAGCAGATAATACAACTTTGTGGGCTTTCAACTGCCTAACTTCAGCAGCTATATGGAAATCGTTTGACTAATAAAAATCCATTTACTCCATCACGAATTGTAAAAGAAAAACTGAATAGAAAGTCGGAAAATTTATCCACTTTCTCTTTTATCATACTTCTAAACTGTAAGAAAATCGACAGCGATTCCCCCGTACATGAAATTTATTAAGTTTTAATTTTACTTTACTCCTGGTTAATTGAAGTTTAAAAGGATTTGAAGTTTTATTTCAATGAAAATGATGGTTGAATGAAGAAAATTAACAGCAAATCGTATCCTTTTTTTAGTAATTTGAATAAAATAAACATTGTTCCTTTGTTTCTTTTATTTGTCTCAGCTCCAAAGTAGTCACAAATAATGATATTTTTCATAAAAGTAAGATACCTGGTATTAGTTAAAGTCTAGGCGGGTAATTTTTCTAAAGGTAGTCGGCTGCACTGCATTTAAATTCATTTTGCCCTAAGAAATTCGTTCACCTTTGTTATACACAGTTTCTTTTATCCATCGGGGTTATAAAAGGAATAATTATAGTTTTAGCATAATACACACGTGGAATGCTAAGTTTTCTAAATTTCTTTAAAATATGAATATGAACATTTTTGCATCACTGATTTCTCCAATCAGAACTTATATTCATACCTAACCTTGGCAATTCAGCGTCGTAAGAAGTTCAACATTTTGTGTTTTAATTCTGTGATATTTAAAAAAATAATTATTCAGGTATGTTGTATTATTCATAAATATTATGAAAGTCATATTATTTATGCAACAATTTTTAACTATGTTTATACTTTTCTTAGATTTATAAAACTAAGTTCTTTTAATTATAATTACATTAGTATTTATATTAAGGATTATCTATAAGTATATTTATAACTATAACATAACAATTTGTTTGTAGGTATGGGGGATGCATTTTGTCTTAAGTGGAATAACCATCAAACTACATTAGTATCTGTTTTTGACAAACTTTTTGAATGTGAATCATTGGTGGATTGTACACTGGCTGCTGAAGGTAGGCAGTTGAAAGCCCACAAAGTTGTATTATCTGCTTGCAGCCCCTATCTTGAGGTATTTTACTATTTATTTATTTTTTAATTTTGGAATAATTGTGGTGTCTATCTAAGCTGTTTGATCAAATTCTTTTAGGAATTAATTAGGAATCATGAAGACAGACATCCAATTATTATCTTTAATAATATTAGTTATGAAGAACTTAAAGCAATGTTAGAGTATATGTACAGAGGAGAAGTTAATGTTTCTCAAGAACAATTAGATTCATTTTTAAAAGTAGCCGAATCCCTGAAAATTAAAGGTTTAACTGACCAAGGCGGTGGACATAAAAGCAATGAAAAAGAAGAACAAAGAACAGGAAAGAAAAGAAGACGACGTGCTTCAAGTGATTCTACTCAGAGTGAAGAAAAGGAACCACTGAAAGCAGAACCGAAATCGGAACCTATCGATGAAGCTAACTCAGAACCTATTGAGGATCTTACAATAGAAGAGGAGGATGATGACTATGGCCCCCCAGGACCAGGAACTTCCCAGGGTAGCTTTTCAAGTCAAGGTTAGATATTAATTATTTTTATGATTAATGTACAATTAAACCTAATTATACATCTAATTTATTTAGTTTTCATAAATTAATCATTATTAAAGTAAGCACGTTATTAGGTAATCCTTTATAAAGTCATTTATTTTTCAAACTTTTTGTTTTATTAAAAAAACATTTATATTATACAATTTAGCGAATTTCCCCCTCTTTGGACAACAAAACTATTCAATATTACAAATTATACTTTTCCTCTCGTAATTGTTATTTCTGTAAAACTAAATTTTTTTCTTTTATTAGTCACTATTATTTTAAAACCTAATCAAAAGAATGTATCGCAGTCACATTATACTTAAGTATACATGCTTAGGCATGGTGCCTTAAAAGTGGGGGAATTCACCAAAATATTGAGATTTTAAAAACTTAAAACAAAATTATTTTTTTTAAATTAAAACAAGTTAAACATTTTAGCAAACATATTTTGATATCTGTGTACTGCACAGATCCCAGAGATTTGATACTAGATAACAATGATTCTATGGAAAGAACAGTGACAGCTTTAAACAGTTGTTTATATACAATTAAATATTTAGTTTCTGCAGTTTGTCGCTTCGAGTTGAGTCACACATGTTCTAACTTTTCTTGCGTTTTTGTTTTAATATTTTCCAAAAATACATGAGCTTCTTTAATATGGAAAAGAGAATGTAATTATGGGAAATATGTACACTGCAGTAATATTTCATGAAGAAATGAACTTTTAACAATCACATATCATCTATACTTTTTAATTGACAATGTTAGGGGCGTGTCCCTTTTTATTTTGGTTCATGAAGGCCTTCCAACAGTCAGACATAACTTCACAATATTCTTCGGTTTACTGTTTTTAATATTGAATCTTAATCTAACACAGTCTGAACAACATAACATCATGAAATGTCCATAACTCAATATCTTTTCTTTCGAAATAATGCTATTTTCCAGGGAAAACGTACTGAACATTCATCATTATTAAATGTATTATAAAGCCATTTTAAATTTTACATCACAATTATCAGTATTGTTTTTGTATGTAGCAAATCAGGTTATATTTATAAAATAAGTCATATGTCCATTAAAAGTAATATGTAGAGAATCACTGTTATCTGGTATCAAATCATGGGGTGTCTGTATAACACAAAAGTCCTCTTATTTTAAACAACAGAAATAATAAAAAATAACTTCAAGTTCAATGATTTTGAATTAATCTGCTGGTTTATATTTACATATAGTTGATACACGTTATTTAGATTCATTCTCTAATTTCTTGTAAGTGACCTGTTTACTCCAACTTTACTTCACTATTAATTTTTATTAATCCTTAAAATTTAAAGATTGCAATATCATCAAATGCTCCTTATTTGCAATGTTATATTAAGTTTTACAAGTTATGAAGTTAAGTATAATAGTTAAATAATAATAATTATTATAATGCAATTGGGAAAAAACACAATGCAAAGCCTTATGTTTCAAATCCAGTATAAAACCCACTACCCGTCGACGTTTCGCCTATTCAGGCATTATCAAGACACGTTCAAATCCCGGTCGAGGGCCTATCTTTTCTCTTTAAAAAATAAATAATAGTGTTTCTTTTTTAGTTTTTGGCTCTATTTTATTATTAATAATTTTTTTTTTTAACAGATTTTAACAATTGGCAAGTTAGTGGTGATATAACTAGTGATGAAGTGTTCTTAGCAGCACAGCAAGAAATAAACAGTCAAGGGCACCCAGCTCCTGGTATGTAAATAACATTTTAATGTTACTTTGAAATGATTTTTACTATATTATTCTGGAGATAGGTAAGGTAGAAAAGCTCTTATGCTAAAACCCAGCCTTCTCCATTGCATGTTTTTGTGCTTTGCTGCTTGCTTAATGAATGCTCTAATTTCCTTGATTTGAAGTTCTAACCTCTAGTAATAGACCTCATATTTTATTTTTTATGATTGTTCCAATATAATATAATATTTGTCCAATATGTAATTTATGGATTCATTTAATTTGTTTATGATTTAATATATAATTTCACCACCATCTCCTTAAAATTGTTTATGAAGATTTTGTTGGGTTTCTATGTGGAGTTGGTTATATCAAAGTTGTACATTTAAAAGTCATCCTCCTTACATGTTTACTTCAGGATGTCACACTAATGATAATGAAAGTTCTAAGGATTACATTAACTATGAATAGTTTATTTTTTGTTATTTGGTTGTATCATACTATGGTATGATGTCTGTGTGAGTTATACCTATTTGCAATTTTTTTTGGCCTTATTAAAAATGAATGGAAGCTAAAAAACCAAAATGGGAAAGTTCTTTTGAAAAATTAATTTTGATAAAACTAATAAAGAATGTGCGATAAGATAGCCAATTTGGCCAGTGAATGAAAATGTTTCAAGACTATAATATAATAAAACACCGTAATGCTGTCATAACAATGAATAGTTAGGTGCCCTACAAACGTTAAAATAAGGAAACACATTGGTCAACTATAAGGTAAGTCACAATGCATTATTATTATTGAACTTATGTATAAATATTTATATGTATTGGAAGTGAAATAACACTAAAAGTTTTGGTGATATTATTCTAGACAATTTCATTGTAAAGTTGTTGAAGTTTACGTGTGCAACAGCTATGGAGGTTACATCTTAATAGTAGTGCGCACACGTAATATAACTCTGATTGCGCAGATATTGATCTTTTAGACGAACGATTTTATGTAATACTGTTCTTGTTTGATTCATTATAATAGTAGACATTTAATGTCCTAAAAAAAAGTATGCATAAATTGATCCAATGATTAAAGTGCTTTTTCATTAGATCGCTTATCAGTTTCCACAATCAGCATTTGTGTTGTGAAGTTCGACGTGATGAAAAGCAGGATCAAAGATGGTTCAAGGAAATGGTCGTAAAAATTGATGTATTCTTTTGCCAAAAAGAACTACGGAATTGTTAAGAACTAGGGGCCAAATCAAAGGAAGTGTATTCTCGCGGGTTTCGGGATAACTCCTAAATGTAAGTTATGAAACGTATATTATCACTATGATACGAAAATAAATAATAACATTATTTAGCTAAGAGGTTTTATAGATATACAATCATTTTGGGTTGGTGAATAGAGTTATGAACCTCATCTTTATTTATCTTTTGTTTATTATTCAGTTTACTTTTATATCTTATCTTACATTTCTGATATCAGCTATAATAAAGTTGAAGATGTTTTATTATTCAAGGTAAATGTTTTTGGTTTATTTCATTATGGTCCATATTAAATTAAACTCCTGAATGTTATGGCTTTTTTATATATTTTTAGGAACCATTAGACATGGTATTTTGTAAGGAAGTTTAATATCTTTATTATTTTCCAAAACTTACATGAATAGGGAATTGGTGGATTTTAGTTTCACCTGTAAATGTGTTTATTTAATTTTATTCTTATGTTACTATACTAAAAATGGGAACAAGAGAAGGGGAGTTAGTGAAATTGAGAAAGTAAGAGGTCAAAGTAAGAGAGAGGAAGGGAGAGGCAGTGAAAGATTGGAGAAAGCAGGACAGAGGGGTTTCCCATTCACCTATCCTTGGGTGTTCTTTACATATCATGGTGTTTTATTAATTTTCTCATGTTTTGGTTCAATATGTATAGTGGCCTGGAAGAAGAAATGGCTGGGCAACATTATTGCCTACGTTGGAACAACTATCAATCGAATATGACATCTGTGTTTCATCACCTTCTCAGGACTCAGGCATTTGTTGATGTTACACTCGCTTGTAATGATCAGTCCCTGAAAGCACACAAGGTAAGGTTCATAATTAGATTGAAATGAATGATCATGATGGTTGTATTTTATTTGTTTAGAACTAATAACAACAGCTAGTAGATATTTTTATTATGCTTAAAAATCTTAAATAATTTATTTTCTTGTTTGAAAAGAGAATAGTAAGCTACATTTTATGGCAGTTATTATTGCTTATCATATTAAAGTCAAGTTTTCGTCATTACATTCATGATTGTTTATATTTTAGTTTAAAATTAATAACATGTTCATGATTGCTAAAGCTTATTTACTCTTTAGAAATTAATAATTGTTTCAAAAATGATGAAAACCACACTGATGGGTATTATATATGTTTTTTTTTAATGTTTGCCAGTGGTTGGACTAAAGTTGTAAATTTCATCAAACAAGTTTGGCTGTTCAGGAAGACAGGAGTAGAGGGACTGCAACTGTTAAAATAATTTATGATTGTTGTCTCATTTATTTATTTAGAACTAAAGACTGAACATACTGCTGTAGGAAACTACATTCTGCCTAAAACCTATATTAATTTAATGCTATTTTAAAAAGGGGGAATACTAGGCTCAAATTTGCGACATTTCTTGCTTTACTTAATTAAATTTTAATTGTAATGGGTGTTATATGAGGTTGCATAGTTGTTTTTTTTTTCAAGATCTGCAACCGATTTAGTTTAAAATATTTAATTGTATTTACTCTGACAAAAATAAATTTAAATTGAGACTTATATTTTAACAGAAAGGTGTGGTAATATTTATTTTTTAATTTGAATTAAATGAACAATAAGATAGAAAACAATTTTTTTTTTTAAATGAATAACTCATATGAGGGGTGAGAAAACCTGATGTAAGGTGTAATCATTTTCTGAAAACCCCTTTTGGAATAAAACATTTTGATAGGATCTTAAATGTTTTAAGTTTTTTATACTCGCTTGTTTGTTCTTCTATCATTCTCTTGAATATTGAGCAATATTTCTTCTGTAAAATGTAAAATATTTTATATTCTTCAAGACTATTGTTACCGTTTACCAAACAATATATTTGAAGATAAATTACTTGATCCTTTAGTCTCAATTGGTTGTTAATAAATTAGCAATCAATATTTCATTACTTATAGGTATCAGGATTGAAGATCTCAGCAGTACAGACAGGTAGTTCATCTCTTTGTTATAAACGTACCAATGGATTATGGATCCTAGATTTTTGTGCAAACATAAAAGAAAAATTTTCTTTGTGTACAATTCACATTTCATAATGAATTTGAATATATTGACCAAATTCCTTTAAAACTTCAAAAGTCCCATTTCTATTTTAATGAATATTCTCTATAACATAAATTAAAGCACACTAGAACTTTGAATTCATCCAGAGGCAAGATGAGACTCAGGAACAGTCATCAAACAAGATTCATAATTCGCGCTGTTTTCATCTAACATTGCATTGATTATAGAGTATATAGAGTAAGTATACATGAAACTACAAATTTGGGTGATAAATAAATTGTTGTCAGGAAGGCTCATCACATTTCTTACTGCCAATAAGGTTCAAAATCCTTTTGTCCTTAGGTGTATACAGTTTGAAATTATTTGTTTCAAGTTCACATAGAACTTCACAACCCCTAGATGCTAAAAAATATGGTCTGCTGTTGTTGAGAGGAGGCATCATACCAACTAGATTGATTCAAAATCTACGTCCTTGTATCCCTGTCAAATTATTTATTTATTTTTTAATAAGTTAGTAGTTTATTATCTTACTAGGAATGATATTTTTGAGTTATTTTTTTATTGTGTCATCAATATCAGGGTTAGTTATTAGTTGTTTCCAGAGTTATTATTTCAATAGCAAGATTATATTTTAGTTTGCTCATGTCCGTTTAAAATAAAAGCATAATTTATAATAATAGCCAACAAAACCTAATTTTACAATATCGAATCCTTATTCCCAAACAGGTCCCATTGTATGTAATTTCCTTGGAAAATTTTAAAATTTCACTTGGTCTACTTTATCAAAAATGATTTTCCACTATTAGTTGCACACTGCTCCAGATTTTTAATTGTCTATTTCATAAGAATAAATGGCAAACATGGCTTGTATTATATAATTTTTAAATCTTTTTAATTAAATCTAAAAGCAATTTATTGAAATTATGTATGTTTGGGCCATTTAAAACTGCCCTCTTAATTCATTTATTTTTAACTTTGTTTTATTCAGGTGGTACTATCTGCTTGTTCTTCTTATTTTCAAAAGCTCCTATTAGAAAACCCATGCAAACACCCAACTATTATAATGCCTCAGGATGTATGTTTTGCTGATCTTAAATTTATTATCGAATTCGTGTACAAGGGGGAAATAGATGTTTCTCAAGCTCAGCTACAGGTAAAAACTTGAAATTTTAACATGCTCATTTTCTTTAAATTTATATTAAAGTTATTAACCATTTTTCTTAATCTCCTTGTCTTTGATGTCCTGGTTAAACACTCACAACTCTTATATGGTGTTTAGAACTTTAATTTAAATACAGTTTTAAAAATACATAAACTTGGTTTTCTCTGGTAGATTATATTCACCTTAGAAATTCATTCTATCAGTTTCATTGTAATATAAAACTTGAATTATCATATTTCTTCTTGAATTTATAAGGTTATTACTTGGACTTAGATAGAAAAAATGAACATTACATCTTTGTTGCGCACACGTACCATTTGAGTGAGTACAAATAATTTTGTACGAAATTCAAAATATTTTGAACTTGGTACTCAGGAATATTCAATAATTAGAGATGGAATATTTTAGTGCCACACTAAAACCTTATTTATTGATTTCTATTAAAAAAAATAAAAAAATAATTGTATTGTATGCTATGTCTTTAGACCTAGTTTATCTTATCGTTCTACTATACTCGCTTATTAAGGTTTCTTTGCCTATCCACCAATCTTTCAGCATTAGAATTAGATGTTCACTGATTATCATGTCTGCAATTTTTACAGGAGTTGGATGATCTGGATTTTATCATAAAAATTTCACTGTTATTTTAAAGCAGCTATTTTTCTTTATTACACTGAACAACAATGAATTTGTTTCGGGCTTAAAAATACCCAGTTCTTATGTATTTTCACCCCCTGAGTTCAAAAATCACCATGAAAATGACCAATTAGCTCTTGTTTTCAAGGTACAGTAACATGTCATTTTTTAATGCTCAGCTTTCACTTTGTCGAGAAATTTAGTTTTTGGATGTTGGTACGCCTGCGTCTAAGCTTAGTTTGAAAGCTGTATTACTTCACAACGGTAACCGTCTTCCTTCTATTCCTGTTCGACATGCAGTTCACATGAAAGAGACTTATGAAAACATGAAAGCCCTCCTCCACTCAATCAAATATGCTGAACACAAGTGGAAAATCTGTGGTGATATAAAGGTCATCGCTATACTTTTAGGAATGCAACTGGGGTATACTAAATACTGCTGCTTTTTATGTATGTGGGACAGTAGGGATAGGAAATCACATTACATTCAAACAGACTGGCCTGCAAGAAATCTTGGCCCTAGTGAAAAAAATGTTGTTGCCCTGCCTCTCGTCGACCCGAAAGATATATTTCTTCCACCACTAAATATAAAACTCGGTTTGATGAAAAACTTTGTCAAAGGCATGAACAAAGAAGGAGAGGCCTTTAGATATTTGAGGGAAAAATTTGCTTTCCTAAGTGATGCAAAAGTTAAGGAAGGTGTTTTTGTTGGGCCACAAATTCGGGAGCTTCTGAAGGATCCTGCGTTTGACAGAGTTTTGGAGAGGAAAGAAAAGGAAGCTTGGAATGCGTTCAAGGGAGTTGTTAAAGGTTTTTTGGGGAACAAAAGAGAAGATGACTATGTTCAGTTGGTGAGGATACTTCTACAAAAATATTATAAACTTGGATGCTACATGTCTCTCAAATTCATTTCTTCCACTCTCATCTAGACTTTTTCCCTCCTAGCTGTGGTGCGGTCAGTGATGAACACGGTGAGAGATTCCATCAGGATATTTCTGTAATGGAACAAAGATATAAGGGCCGTTGGAATGAATCAATACTTGCAGATTACTGTTGGTGCGTATGTAGGGATGCTCCAGAACTCACCTACAAAAGACAGGCCAAAAGAAAAATGAAATCCACATGATGGTAATAATATCCAACCTGCCAAGTATTCTGCCATTAATTTTCAACTCCAAATTAATTTATAATGTTGATAAACTTATGGTTTAAAATTTACTGATTTGCCTCAATTTGTTAACGTTATATATTTTGACCCATGGTGTATCACAGAAACTAGAGCTAATAAAATTTTTTCATTGTCATTTTCGTTTTTTCAACCCAAAATTAGTAAGATTTGACTCATGAAGTGAAGGAAACATTACAAAAATATTGTTTTGTTGGACAGTGTTATTTATATAATATTTTAATTAAAGTATTTTGACTTATGTTGTAGTCTGTTTTGAAAACAGCTGATCAGCTCAAAATAAAAGGCTTGTGTGAAGTTCCTGAAGGAAAAGAAGGTGCTGAGGTTACACCTCTACCCCATCGTCGGACATTGTCTATTAGACAGAAAAGGTTGGCTAGAAGAAGACTTCAATATAGGCAGAGGCTGGCTCGTGAAAAGGCCAGCATTTTGCCATCTGAGGTATTAGTTAAAAATTAGTTGACTTAAGTTGAAAGGCACTGAATAATTTGAAGTACAAATACTTATGTTATAGCCAAAAGATATCTTTACCTTGTTATGAAAAAAAAAAATGTATCTATCTCTTTGATGTTTTTATATTTTCTCTGAGTTCCATATTTTATGGAAATTATAATTAAAAATGATATAATTAGCCACAAGGCTTTAAAAAAAAAAAATGGACTCGAATCCTAATTTGATCCTTTAAAACCACTAGTTTTTGGCACATTTTAAGAAATTTCAAACTGGAGTCATCTTTAAGTTACATGATTTTTTTTCAACTTCCCAGTTGGTTGTAGTGTTCTTGATCTTTGTCATCTTGAATATCTTTCCACTTTTTCTTATAAAAGACAACAATTTTAGACATACAGTTAAATGTTTTTTAATTTAATATTCTATTGCTTATGTGATACCACTGTTTAGGAATTACTGGTAAAAAAACAAAATTATTCAAATATTTTGATTATAATTTTACCACTATTTAGAGAGTCATTTGTATAAAACAGATGACACACATGCATTGATTTCTTAAAATTCTTGTCAAATGGATTATGGTTAATGTTTCTGGCTCAAATATTTTTAATCTGTTTGTTAATTTAATCTATACATATAAAATGCTTTGTCCTGAATGACTGAGGAATCAACGCACAGCCTAAACCGCTGATCGTGGGTACATCACGTAGTCAATCTATAAAGCTGATTAACATGTTTAACCCGGCGTGAACCACCGGTGGTACACACATAGTTTGCTCCGTCTGGCATCGTGAACCACCAGTGGTCCACACATAGTTTGCTCTGTCTGACGGCATGGACCATCGGTAGTTCCCATATATTTCTAATTTTATTTAAAAAAGCATACTTTAAATTGAACAACTGGGAAGAGATTAGATGATAATATACAATGGAAAAGAAAAATTATGTTTGCAGTTGTTTTCTATTTACAGAATAATTTATTTTTCATAGTTATTTTCAATATAAAAAAAACAATTCGTCAAACAAAAGAGTTATAATGAACAATAACTATAAATTAAGCATAACTCAGTAATGAACTTTTGCAAAACATGGGATACAAAGCGTTGGTTTATTTTTACAGGCTGGGCAATAAGTGTTGACTCTTGTGGTCTTCTTGATAGCATTTTCCCTTCCTTCTTGTTCAGCTATTGAACGATAGCAGTTCTTAAATCGTGTCCTTCTTAGAGATCCTTCATATTTCGTCAGATTATGAGTGAGTGGTGATTTCAGCGAAAGAGGTTCATTTTCAATTTTCAAAAGGCAATAAATTATTTTTTTACGAAAATTTAGGTACAGACATTTTTAAGAGTACCAATTTTAGTATATACGCACCATGCATTTACTAACATGATACCACACATCAATTCTAATATTATCTTTCTATACCATTTAACGGTTTTTCTAATTGACCTATAGTAAGCTGACATTTGTTCAGAATTATCAACTCCTTTTTTGGCTTTATTATAGATTACAACATGATCCGGCTTTTGCACAGTTTTGTGTCCTCTGGTAGTGACTTCCATAAGGGAACACTTGTGGTAGTTAAATGTTATTAACATCAATACTGATCTCTCATCTGTCCAGTTCACAAATTTTACACCTTCTTTCTGTACACTAATTATTTCACCTTTTTTTTTGTTTTACTTCCGCTGCTATCGGCAAAAATGATCTATTTGTTCGAAGAGTCCCTCATAAAAATGTTTTTTTTTTTGCAAAAGCTCTTTAGCTAAGGGTACGTTAGTATAATAACTGTCAGAGTACAAAATTCTTCCTTCATATTAAAGATCATCAATGAGTTCCATAACGACAGTATGCGGATGTGATTGTTTTGTTGCGGTTGGACTTTTGCCAGAATAAAGTTTTATCTTATAGGTATACCCTTCTATAAGACTTATAAAGATTTACACCATATTTATGACGTTTATTTGGAATATATTGCCGAAATTGTACCGACCATGCCAAGGAATCATACTTTTATCTATTGTTAATTCTTTTCCAGTTTTTACTACTTTTTGGAATTTTCCGTTTATCTTTTCTACAGGTGTACTTATTTTAAATAATCGATCATTGGAACAGACTTGATCGCCATCAGAAAAATGTCAGTACTGAAGAATATCCAAAAATCGTTCTCACGACATAGCACTTTTTATACGTTCATTACTGAACATGGGATCTTTTGACCAATTCAACCGGATTTCTGGTACCTTAACAACGCCCATTATTAACAAAATGCCTATAAATATATGCATTTCATCCCGAGTTGTTGGTTTCCATTGCTGTTTGTGTTTTCTAATAGTAACTTATAAATGTGCTTGTGGCACACATTTTTCGTAATATTTGTTGGTTTCTAATACCATAAGGTCAATTATATCATCACAAAGAAATAATTCCATAAATTGAAAAGGCATTATCATAATCTATCTTTGGCAGCAGTCTATGTTCTTGATTGTATACTTCAAAAAGAACGCAATCTGTTATAAAAGGGCTCCAATCTTGTTGATCACACATAAACTGCAGCAATGTATTCTCATTATGTTCCTCTCTATTTAGCAGTATTGCATCCTGCAACTCATCTTCCGAGTCCGATGAATATAAGATTCAAGTTTTTTTCTGCGTGAATTTCTCAGGAACTCAAAATCAACTTCTGACTCTATAATACTAAGGGTCAATAATAAGTTATTGAAAAACAGAAATTATAGAATGTCTAACTTTAAAAAAATAAAAGTATTTTACTTACAAATATATTTCACAATTTGTAAATAAAGTTTTAAAATTAATTTATAACAATTAGATGCAAGTAGACTTCAGACTCAAGCCACTGACGACTGAGAAAATAATGAAAGAAACAAGCATTGCCAGACGAATAAACATCTGATAAGCCCGCTGACCGTGCGGACTTTGAAAACATGCTTCGGGTTGAACGTGTTAAATAATAATAAATAAAAAAATAACTTCTTATGATAATGAAATAAAATAAAAATAATTACTAAAAAGAACTTATACCTTTATACACAAACGCGCGTGCGCACACACACACCAAACATCAAACACACATATCAGTGGCACCAGTGCATAGTGGGCTGAGTCGAATTTTCTGAATTTCAAGCTATCTACTTAAAATCGTAATTTTTCTGAACTTATTTTAAGTTCAAGATTGGAGTATCAGCCCACGATTCACAAAAGAATATCCTTCATTGCAATGGACCGAACACTTAGCGTGTTAGACACAAGGAAAGAGAAAAAAATTACGATTCTAAGTAGATTAATAATAAAATAAGTAGATTTTGAAATTCACAAAATTCGACTTAGCTCATTATACACAGGTGCCACAGATATATACGTATACATTTTATAAGATCAATAAACTTATTTTTACATTTTCTTATGAATTACTGTTGTATAGTAGATTTCACGTTACTTCACATAAAAAATAAAAATGAATAAACAAAATAAATAATATTCTATTGGTAATTTTATGTATGCTCTTCGGGAAACTGGAGGGATAGGAAGTAATCAAATAAGCGGGATTTGAAGGTAGGAAGGGTCTTGGAACAACGGATGGAAGAAGGGATAGAATTCCACAGAGAACAGGAACGATCTGTCGAAAGCGGCGGTTCGATGGGCCTCTATACACAAATCGGAAGAGTGTGAACGGATTTCACGGGAATGGGTAGAGGATCTAAATTTGAAGAGCTCATAGTATTCGATAATGGACGGTGGGATTGGATAACTTGATAGAGGAAGGATGCAAGGAAATACTTAAGGCGACAGGAAGGATACAACCCCCCTCAACTCTTCATAAAATCGGGAGACAGGGGCGTCCCTGGGGATTCCGAAGACAAAGTGTACAAAGCAATTCATCAAACATTTATTTTGGCCTCGAGCTCCACAGAGACACCCCCATATACGGCGCAGCAGTAGTCGAAGTGGGGGATTACTAAAGAGATAACTAGGAGTCTACGAGTTTCAAATGGGAATAGGTGACAGATGTAGTCTAGTCTCTTCAGGGCAGAAAAAGTACGGCGGGATATATTGGAACTATGACTTTTCCAGGAGAGGGATTGGTCTAAAGTGATTCCAAGGTTTTTGAATTTAAGAAAAATTTGACAGGAACATTATTTAAGTACAGGATTGGGGAATGAGGAACTTTTTTAAGGAGGTGATTAGAACCTATTCCCATCGCCTTTGTCTTCTCCCCATTCAGCCTCAACTTGTTAGTCTCTGCCCATTGCCTTATTCGGTTCAGATCCTCTTGTAATTTTTTTGTGGCTAGTAATAGGTCGGATGGGAGGAAGGACAGGTATATTTGAAAATTATCGATGTAGATATGGTGTTAGGAATGATGGATGAGGTGGGGAAGGTCATTTATATAAATTGAAAAAAGAGTAGGGGACAGAGATGAGCCCTGAGGGACACCACAGGAGAGGTAGATAGTCTTGGATGGAGGTTGGCCTGGAACGACAACAAACTGATCGGCTTGAGAGGAAGGATTTGAACCAGTGGACTATTGGATAAAGGAAGGTTTTTAAGTTTAGTTAATAGGATGTTATGGTCAACTGTGTCAAATGCTTTAGAGAAGTCTAGAAGGATAAGGATAGTTAGTTTTTGGTGTTCAATGGAAGTCTGGAGGTCATGGATTATTTTCAGGAGCGGATTGAGTTGAATGTCCTGACCAAAAGCCAGATTGGAGAGGATTAATGAGGGAACGTTCAGGGCAGGAAGAACAGGAAGTTTGAAAGTTTGTTCGGGACTAGACGTTCTAGCGGTTATGAAACGTTAGAAAGAAGGGAAATAGGGCGGAAGTCTTGAGGTGAGGAAGGGTTCGAAATTTTGTTTAATGGTCGGACCAGGGCCTTTTTCCAAGAAGAAGGGAATGTGGAATTTTGCAAGAAGTTATAGATGTCATAGAGTATGGGTATAAGGGTGGGAAGACGATTTTACTAATTTTACTGGAATGTTATCAGGACCATAATGCTTGGTGCGGGATTTTAGGATAGCGGCAAGTATTACATCATATGAAAGGTGGGAGAAAAAGAAGTTTTCAGGATTGAAACAATGATATTCGAAATCGATAGCAAGTGAGGAATTGGGTGCAAATGATATAAAGTAGTTATTGAGATCATCTGGGGTGGATGGGAGAGAACAGGCGTGGTTAGATTCTGGTAGGGATAATTTTTGGAGTATTTTCCATTTGTATTTGGGGTCAGGTGCGGTAGAAAGGATGTTTTGGAAGTAGAGGGATTTAGCACGTCGAACTGCGGCTTGGTATTCATTACGTAATTGTTTGAAACTCACATAATCGCCTGACATACTAGTTCTCCGAAATTTGCGTCTTGCTGAATCCCTTCTCTTTATCATTTCCTTTATTTCGGGGGTCAGCCCTGGCGCAGTAGGATAGCGTAGGATTCGGGTTTGCAGAGGACCGTGATTGTCTAATAAGGTTTGTAGGTTTAAGGTGAGGATAGAGATCATAAGGTCTATGGAGTTATAGGAGTAAATAATGTTCCAATGGACAGGATCTAGTTCAGGTTAAAGCAATTCATAGGAGAGGAATACGATTTTTGGAGTAAAAAAACTTAACGGGTAGGTCATACGAAATTTGGATGAGGTCGTGTGATGAAAGGAAGGGCACAGGATGTTGGGAAGAGAAAAGGATTTTCTTAGAAGAATCAGTGACGAAGAGGTCAAGCCAGGTGTCGGAATATTGTGTGTGATTGTGTGAAGATACAAAATAAAGATTAAGAGAAAACACCAGGTCCTTAAGGAAAATTTTATCATTGGATTCGCGGAGCATGTTAATATTAAAATCGCCGGAGATAATGACGTTGCAGTAAGTGGAGACAAGTTGAACAAGGGAGGATTCAAAGAGATAATTGAATGGAACATGAGGAGGTCGGTAGACAATGGCATATAAAAGAGGAGAGGAGTCAGTTGAGATCTCTACAAACATGTATTCTAGGTGAGGAGAATCGGGGGAAGGAGATAGGATTTTGGACTTAAGTCTGTCATGGATATATAGGCCGGACTCCACCTCCCACTCCATCAGATCGATCATGGTGCTGGAAGGAGTAATTGGTGAGGGAAACTTGGGAGGAAGGAATATAGGATTTTAACCAGGTTTCAGAAACAGCTACTATTTGATAGAAATTGTCAAGGAAGTATTGTTTAAATTCATCATAATGGGCCAGAAGGGATTATGCATTAATGTGACAGGTATTTAGGATGTTAGTCATAACTCCAGGTAAAGGGGATGGAATTATAGGGAAAAGGATCTAGGTTGAGGGATGGGATACAACTTTTTATAACATATTAAATTTGTAAGTGCATTATAATATAATAATAATGTACTAATTGAAAAAATCAATTATAGAGTCTCTAATAATTTTAACAAATTTAAAAAATAGACCACGGAGGAATATTAAATAACAAGTAAAGAATAAGCATAGTACCATGGTTCGTAGCACAGATAAATTAAAAGTAAATAATTATCCTAGTGTAAACAATAGGAAAAAGAAGTATATGAGTAAATTAAATATTTAAATAAATAAATTAAAAGTAAATAAAAACAGAAGATGAGTAAAAATAAAATTGAAATGTCTTTAATACAAAGTAATAGAATGTCTATTAAATCGAATATTAAATGTCTATAATAGAAAAACTAGAAGTAAACCACAAAAGAGTGGTGAGTAGGAAGTTTTACAAAGGGCTAAAGGAAATCAAAACGGGGTATAATCAAAGAAGTGAGTTTATAAAAGATGAAACTCTGTCTTGTGGGGGATATTAACCTGAAACTACAATGATGGGCTAGTTTCTTCGCTAAAGAGCTTAATGTGACAGAGAGAAATGACATGGAATATCAAGAGAGGATGGAGTGCGAAGAAGACGAGGTAGATGAAGAGGTACCTCCCGATAGGGAAGAAATTAAGGAGATAATCATGAATCTCAAAAATAACAAATCCCCAGGTCCAGACAATATAAATTCAGAAATAATTAAGTATGCCGGAGAGAACCTATGGGAAGAAATTTACCAGATAATATGGGAGTGCTGGATGGAAGAGAAAATGCCCCGTGAGTTGTCAGAATCAGTCATCTGTCCATTATACAAGAAAGGCTGTAAGCAAGATTGTAGCAACTATCGCCTAATATCATTGCTTAGTACAGGGTATAAAGTTCTATCTGTAGCTTTGTGCAGAAGAGTGAATGAGTGGGCGGAAAGAATCCTGGGAGAGTACCAATATGATTTTAGGCCAGGGAGGTCAACAGTGGACCACATGTTCTCCGTACGACAAATGCTGGAGAAGTCCTATGAATTCAACGTGGATCTCTATCACTTATTCATTGATTTTCGTCAGGCATATGATAGTGTGGAGAGGAATGAAATGTACAAAGGACTGATGAATCTGGGACTGCCGTCAAAATTAATTAGGCTCGTAAGAATGACTCTGAAAGATACTAGGAGTAGAGTAAAGATCCAGGGAAAGTCTTCAGAAGAATTCAAGGTAAATAAGGGACTAAGACAAGGAGATCCTCTCTCGCCTGTGATATTCAACCTGATTCTGGAAGTAGCAATCAGATGTATAAAGACGAGCCCAAATGGCACAATTTACAATAGATTGACGCAGCATCTAGCATATTATACCGACGATGTGCTTATATCGGTCAATGTCAGCTTTATCGGGGGCATTGCAAGAATTTGAGGGGGCAGCAAGGAGACTTGGCCTCGTTGTAAATAATGCCAAAACAAAATACATGATAACGACGAGAAGCGGGGCATATAGGAATGGACCAGTAAAGATCGGTGACCGGGAATTCCCTGGATGTGAGTCCTTCAGATACCTGGGAGGGATGTTGTCAAGAACCAACGACATGACAATGGAAGTCAAGGCAAGAATTACAGCGGGCAACAAGTGTTTTTATGCTCTACGGGAGGTCTTGAAATTTAGGAATCTATTTCGGAAAAGTAAAATATTAATTTACAAGACAGTCATACACCCGTTGTGACATACTGCAGCGAGACATGGGTCCTAACAAAAGCAGCCAAAGATTCCCTCAGAATTTGGGAAAGAAGAATATTAAGAACTATATATGGCCCTATTAAGGATGGCGAGCAATTCAGAATAAGAAGCAATGCAGAACTGATGGAATTGCTAGCGGAGCCAGACATTGTCACAGCCATTAGAAAGAGAAGGCTTGGCTGGTTGGGTCATGTTGAACGCATGGATCCGAAGAGACTTCCTCGAAAAATGGTGTGCGATAATCCGGGAGGAAGAAGAAAACGCGGGAGACCCCGATTGAGATGGATGGAAGATGTGGAAGAGGATCTGCATAAGAGATGGGAGTGCGGAGATGGAGGAGATTTGCTTCGGATAGAGCGGAGTGGAGCAGGCTGTTGGAGGAGGCCCAGGTTCTGCAAGGACTGTAGCGCCAGTCTGTGAGTGAGTGAATAGAATGTCTTTCAAATCAATGTGACCAGTATAACATGTTCAGATGAATACGTCCAGGTCGCTAGGCTTGCTTATGATGGCCACTGGGTTGCCGTCTGATTGCCGGCATCTAACTTTGCCTCCACTAAACCAGACAACTAATATATTATAGAGGTGCTTATTGGCGGGCGTCATGGCTTCACTTACATATACATGGTGAGATTCGTTTTCTCCCCAGCCGAGGTGACACGTTGAGAAGTCAGCTCTTCATCTCTTAGGGTTTGTCTGACGAATCGTACAATTATAGGACCTGGTGTTCCCTCTTGTTTCGGCCTGAGTCAGACTGCGTGGTCCAGATCATCTGGACTCATCTTAACGCCCCGACCTGCGCCATCGCTTAAAATAGTGCCAATCAGGGTCTCTCCTTGCTTCTCCGGGATGCCTCTCATCTCAACAGTTTTTCCTAAATGGGCCTGTTCTGCGTGATTGAAACGATTCTCTAAAGGTGCGTGTACACGTGCGAGTTTTTAACTATCGAGAGAAGCTGGTTTACTCTCGAGAGTAAAACTCGCAAGTGTAAAGGGTCCTAAGAGTTCTCGCCGAAAGTAGAGGGGGAACTCGCCGAGAGTTTCCCCTCTTTCGTCACAGTAGGAGGTGTAAACGCTTCTGAGAGTTACTCTCAGACATTCAATTCCAGTTTTACTTCCCGAGAGTACTCTCAAGAATGTCTTTACCAAAAAAATGGAGTTTGCAGGCTCATCGAAGTATACGAGTCTCACCTAATCCTTTGGGACATTAAGGAGCGAGATTACAAAAATAGAGTTAAAAAAACACAATTCTTGAACAAATTGCCACAAATTTTGATACAAATGCAATGCAAAGAAAAATCCACAATTTGAGAAATCAGGTAAGTTTATTTCAGATAAACAATGAAAATTGTATATTTAAAAATTCACAATATTCTAAATTGCTGGGCATCTTCTAGTTCCAATTTCCGGGTCAATGTGTGGTAAGCGTCTAAATCATACCGTCTTTGGACCCAAGACCTGACCCATTTTTTTTTCTTCTTCAATTCGTTTTTCTTTGTCATACACAAAATTAAAAAAAAACGGTGCTATTTCTCTTTTCCTCGAAGACATCAAATAATGTATATGTTTAGTAGAAATAACTCTAGAACTGATAGCACTGAACTGAAATCACGAGATGTTTACAATTAGAAGAAACTCTCAGAAATAATAGAAATCACCTGTGTAAACGGTCTGAAGGATACTCTCGAGAGTTGCCATGGCGAGTAGCTCTCCGAGAGTGGACTTGGGTGAATTTCACTCTCCCGTGTAAAGGGCTCTGCTTACTCTCAAGAGCGCTTTCGGCGAGTTACTCTCACATATAAACGCATCTTAAGTCGCTGACTTTAGCTTTCAGAGAGCTATTTTCTATTGATAATTTTTCAACCTGGTGCTTCTGTTCTTCCAGGAGAGTTTCTATTTTTAATAGTCTCCAAATTTTCAAAGGAAATTTCCGACTGCTTCTGAAGTGTTCATCTATCTCTTGAATCTTGGCCTTCACTTCCTTTATCTCCTCCGTGAGTGCCCTCAGTAGCTCAATCATTGTATTGGACTCAGACGTTATCCGCGATACTAATTCGCAATCTGAGCAGGTCCATTTTTCATATATTTCTTTTATGCTATCAGCGTCCGTTATATCTATTTTTACAGGTTTAACATGAAATAAATGTTGGCAGGTAACACATACTAGTCTTGCTTTCTCATCTCTGCCAGCTGACTTGTTACAGATCTTGCAGTTAGTCATTTTAATTATAATATAATTTAATTGCTTTAAGATGAAAAGAAAGATTGAAATAATAACAATACTAATAAATATAGTACCTGTTTGCTTACGCGGCGACTGGTAGAATTAGGCTTAGTAAACAACTGTCCCTACTACTTTACCACGGCCCTGGCTAATGTTATCACAGTGTTTACAATAGTTTACAATTTTAACTTTAAAAGTCAACACAATAACAACAATAGTGTTACTTACAGCCAATTCTAGATACGAAAAACAATTCTTGAATTTAAACTACCAAAAAGAACTGCAGAACTAAAAGGATAAACTGGAGACACACAGTTAAGCTCTTAACAGTATGAGAAAGACTCTAAGAGTGATGTACATATGTACATTATTCTAATCCTTTCAGTTTTAATTTCTCGCTGCTGCCGTATGACAAATGAAACTTATACTAAGTAATCCTTTCCATTAAATTCAATAACATTACATACTAATCCTTTACAGTAATCCTGACAGGAACAACAGTAAACGAAAGTAACTTCTGCCCCGTTTGTTAATCAGTGTCATTGTATGTTTCACGGCTGTGCTGATTGATCCGTTTGTGATGAAATTTGATATGGATAATCTCAAGCCTGGGGAAGGATGTAGAATACTTTTTATCAACACACCACACAGGCGAAGTTTATACAAAACTGTAACCTGATTGGCTAACACACCCAGCAGTCAATGCACAGCAGAAGCCGCTGAACTTAGCATCTTGAAATTCGCAGATAGGTTCTTTGTATAGCTTAAATGAGAATTAAGAAAGGAATTTGGACAATTTAACCAAGGGTTCCCCCCCCCCTAATATAATGGGGGTTCAAATATTGTATGGAATCTGTCAGTTTTGAAGTTAGAAATCTGAAATTTCGGATGTACGATTAAATTACAATTAAAAAAAATTAAATTATTTATTTTAAATGATCTGTCACGAAACTTCATATGGCAGACCAAATTCCATACGAGCGAAGCCATGAGCAATAGTTAGTTTTAAAATAATTAATTTATCAATTTTCACATTGATAATTAGAAAATTAATTTATTTATTAATCTCTCCGATGATGAAAGCTCAATGATATTGAGCACCTGGATATGATGGTATAACAGCTGAACTTCTAAAGGCTGGTGGAAATGAAGTGATCTGAGATCTGCTACACAGTGTTTGGTTAGGTAAAACTCCCAGGTCACTGGTGAATTGGCCTTATCCTCCTTCTCTCCTTCTCATAAGAAAAAAACCTAATGATTTGCCTAAGCTTTCCTATAAGGTCCTCTCCAATGAGGCATGCCAAAGACTACTCCCTTATGCCCAGAAAGAGAGAGAGAGGAATGTACCAATGTTGATTAATGAGTGGTAGGTGTTGTATTGTTCTAATATTTGCCCTGAGACCTATTATGGAAATGACTAGAGAGTACAATATTACAATTTGTCGCCTTTTTGTAGATTTCAGCATATGACTGCATCATCAAGGGGAAACTATATCAAGGTATGGAAGAAATGAATGTTCCCAGCAATAATAAGTCTTGTGGAATTGCTGATGAGGGAGTCGAGAAACCAGATCAAGATCCAGATTAACTTGCCAGAAGTCTTCAAGACATCTAGGGGTTTGAGACAAGTAGATAGGCTCTTATATCTGTTTTTTAATTTTGCCCTCGAAAAGAGACTCAGGATTACAGTTTACTGGTACGATTCTGATAAAGTCCATCCAATTACTCACCAATGCAGATGACGTAGATATAGTAGGAAAAACGTAGAGGGTTTGTTGTAACAAATGGCTTTTTTTGCTTTGGAAAAATCTAGAAGGCATATAGATCTTCAAGTGAACCAAGAAAAGATTAAATATATGTTGGTAATCAGAACCCACCACTACTTTTGTTGTCTACAACCTTGAAAGTGTCTACAGTTTTGTCTACCTTGGTTCTTTGATCAAAGCAGATAACTCGACTGGCCCAGAAGTTCAAAGACGAATTTTGGGCGCTAATGAATGTTATTTTGGGATGGGAAAAATTTTAAGCAGTCATCTGATACCGAGAAGAGCCAATGTCATGCTTTCATTACAAAACAAATATCAGGTCTGTTATAACATATGGATCAGAAAACAGGCCTCTGTCCTGTTCAGATGCCTACAATTCACTGCTCTTTGAAAGGAAAATTTAAGGAAGGATGCTTGGAGCTGTAAGAGATGGTGATCAATACAGACTCAGGCAAAATTTAGTGCTATATTAAGTGTATCCGGAGCCAGGCAGGGTACAACATATAAGAATAGTTATACTAAGATGGGATGGCCATTTGGCTAGAATGGAGGACAATGCTGCTCAGAAAAGACTGCTATTTGGGTACATTAATAGAAAAAAGAAATGTGGGGGTCCACAACATAGATGAGCAGACAAGGTTGAGAGGAATGTTAGTAGCATTGTTGGATCCAGAGTTTAGAGGACCTTGGCACGTGACTGAGAACAGTGGAGGCGACACCTTTATGCGACCAAGTCCGTACTGGGTTGTAGAGCCTGTGTTGATTGATTGATGTGGTGTTAAACATTGATTCATATAGATATTCTATTAGTGTTGCATATGTATATTGTGTAAAAAAAAATTTCCTTAGTAATGGATTATATCAATCGTATTTTTTGCCAGGATACACCTTTAAGTACAAACCGAATTCGATATGATGCTCTAACTCCAAGTGGGACTCATAGTGACGTAGGCACTTCAACTGATGATCAGGAAAGCAAAGAAGTTATTAGTGATACAACTATGGGTATGGCATCACCACTACCTGAGCTATCGCAAAAAGTTACACCACAGGTATTTATATAAAGATTTTGCCCAAGCTATAAAATATTTGTATGAGATGAAAATAGTTGACTGGATGATCTAATGTAAAGGAGATAGTTGGGGGGGGGGGTGCAGTCAATAAGTACACAGAATAAGTGATGAACTTATATTATGTGCCGACGTTTCGACCGAGTACCTGCGAGTACCTGCTAGCCGTTAAATCCAACGGCCACGCTATCCATAATCGCCCTGAAGATGACCTACACTGTAGGTCGAAACGTCGGCACATAATATAAGTTCTTCACTTATTCTGTGTACTTATTGACTGCACCCCCCAACTATCTCCTTTACATATAAAATATTTGGTTTTATTCTAAATTGTTATGAATGATATAACCTGTTTCAGCTATATCACCCTATATTTTACTACCTCACACGTTTTTAAAGAATTAGAATAGAATAGAAAATAAACTTTATTCTGGGACCAAGTCCCTTTAGAATAACAATAATGAACAAATAAAAAAAAACATAAAATTCATCTGGCCAGAAGGCTACATAATAACACAAATCATGAAATAATCAAGTGTGACAAAACATTGTAAAAATAGAAATAGATAAGAAAATAAATAAATAAAGTACAAAGAACTTGACTGCTTTTTAACTAATTGTCGAAAATAAATATATTTATATTAACAAAATAATGATTAATAATATTAATACAGTAGTTAATGACGAAATTGCTAACTAAAATAATTGATTAGCATAGTATGCGATAATATATTTAAAAAGTCGGTATCATCTTTGTTGTTGGAAAAATAAACAAAACAAAAGGGTAGCGGGATCGCGTTTACAATACTGATATATTCAAGCAGACGTTTGACCTGCTTGGAGAGCGACTTTTTGAGATGCCAAGAGCTGATGGAAAATTAGGGATTTAAATGAAGCTAGTGAAGAGGAATGGCGAATGAAAGGAGGGATTGAATTCCAAACAGTGGTGGAGCGGGCGAGGAAGGAGCGCTCGAATGCCTTAGTTCTGTGGGAAGGAATGTAGAAATCGGAAAGGCGAGATCTTGTTTTGTTGTGCTGGACAGAGGATTTGAATGGGAGGAGACTATAGATATATGATGGGTGTTGCGAGTTGATGGATTGGTATAGAAAAACGCTAAGGAAATATTGTCTACGGATGGGAGGGAAGAGCCACTTTAACTCATCATAGTGATGTGACACCAGGGATCGCCTCGGAGTACCAAGGACTCCAAGGACATAATTCGATTTTAGGGAATTATGGACGTAAAGACCTACACCTCCTCCAGTCCGGTCGTGGCGGAGGAAGGAATAGTCAGGTAAGGAAACAGTGGAGGACGGGATATAGGGTTTTAGCCATGTTTCTGAGATTCCAATGGTGTGGAAAAAATTTTGGGTAAAATATTGCTGAAATTCATCAAAGTGAGTGGGCAAGGATTGGGAGTTAATGTGACAGGAGGTTAGGACATTAGACATGATGGGGAAGCAGAAGAGAAGCTCTCAGTATTTGAGGAGAAGAAGCTATGAGGAGTGAATTTTATTGGCAGAGCTAATTGAAGAGTTTGAAAATGCGGAGAAAAGATTATCCGAGGCGAGTTATTACTAAAAACCGCTGTAAATCTTGATGCTAATGAAGGGATATTGAAATTAAAGAATAGCGAAAGGAAAAATGATACAAAGATAATAAAATAAATTAAACAATAGACAACAAAAAAAAGATATAAGATAAAAGAAAAAATGAAAATTGGTTTTATGTAAGGAAGAAAAGTTAATTTCGCAATATAATACTTTAGAAAAAATAAAATTTTTATATAACATTTGAGTTTGTGGGGGTAATTCAAAATGAACCCGTGAGCGCCGTTGTGAGAGTCATGGTTATTCGTGAGGCTTGAAGGCATACCGGTCTTCAGTAGTCATTCGAATATATCCAGGTCATGAGCTTGATCGATGTAGACCACTCGGTGTCCATCTTCTTTTCTACATCGCACTCTACCACCAGAGAACCAGACATATTTTATTTTCCCCGCTGCCCTCTTCTGACGTGCAAGCCAGTAGAGGTGCCTGTTAGTTCCTGTCATTTCCTCGCTTAGATAGATGCGGTGGCAGTCGTTTTCCTGCCAACCTATATCTCGGGTGGAGAAATCTCGCTTGACTTTTCTTTTTTGTATCAGGTCATCCCTCACTGATTGCCTTGTGAAGCGTGCGATGATTGGTGGGGATCGGGGGTCGTCATTTTTCGCCCTACGACGCTGCACCGTGTCCAGGTCCTCGATATTTAGTTTAAATCCCAGGCCTGCACCGATGCTTGCGACTAGACCAGAAGGGGTCTCTCAGGCTCGTATGGGGATCCCACGTATCTCTATGCACTTGGATAATAAGCTCTGTTCACTTTTGTTTAGGCGTACCTCCAAATTCCCCACTCGTGCCTTGAGCGCTTTATTTTCCGCTAAAATCTCCTCAATATATTTATTTTGTCCCTCTAGGTGTTTTTCAATAGATGTTAGTCTCTCATTCATTTCAACCTTGATCTTTTTTTTTATCTCCCCCTGGACATTATGATCGGAATGTTTTATTGCCGCTAATATTTCCATGAGTGAGGGTTGTGTTATTTTATCGGAAATTTGTTTTTCCCTGGCTTCTGAGTTTTTATTGGCCTGCTCACACTTAGTGCACAGCCATTGTGTTTTTGGGGATTTTAGGCCCTCTTTCTCCTTATCGCTGAGCCTGCAGCACCGCCCATGAAAAATTAAATTGCATTTTGAGCAACATACATTATTTTTATCATCACGAGCGATGATGTTATTGCTTTTGGAGCAAACAGCCATTGTGCCTAAATAAATAGTAACTTACGGAGAGAGTTGTTGTTACGGCAACTGGTTTTAATTCTGTTGGGCTTAAGAGATAGCCTTTTGTTGTGGCTCGAACTGTTTATACGAGGAATCGCAATAGTTTCCAATGTTCCTTCACTACACGTTACTTAAATATATATGTGTATATATTCACGTATATATGTTACATATATATATATATATATATATATATATATATATATATATATATATATATATATATATATAGTATGGTTATCCTGATATTAATGATTGAAAACTGAATTAATAACACTGCACTAATAACATGAAAGAATTAAAGAGAGCGATGTACTCTGGTTGGTGTCCCTGGCCAGACTGATAAATTAGTTTAGCAGTAGAGAATTAATTATATCTGTTTATCTCTGATTAGTTTTTGAGATGGTCCTACTGATCATTTTGCATCTATCCTATATTGTTCTATTGGGTTGTCACCCATGAAATGTCCGATTTTTTAAATCTTAATCTTTATAGAGGATTAAAGTGTTGCCTGTTGATTCCTAGCAAAATATTTACTATCTGTAATAAGCACCTGTTAATCCTCAATTTGCAAACTGTGTTTTGTTTTTTCCCCAAGTAGGCATACAGATTGTAGTATAATTTTAACCATGGCCATGGAAACACGCGATTTCCAAAAAAAAATTTTCATGAGTACAAACTCGGTCATGCCGCTGCCCAGGCAGCAAGAAATATTAATCATGCGTTTGGTGAAGGAAGTGCTAATGAAAGAACCATACGTCATTGGTTTACAAAACTTTCCTCAGGAGATACGACATTAGAAAATCTGCCCCGTGGAAGGCCTCTAACATCAATGGAGGATGAAGATCCTAAGAATGCTGTGGAAGAAGACCCTCATAAAACAGTCAGAGAATATGTGTCAGAGCTAGGCACAAGTCTTACGACAGTTTCCAGGCATTTAAAATTGATCGGAAAGGCAAAAAGCTCGATTCATGGGTCTCACGAGAGCTCAACGAACGTCTAGACGCAGTTGAAACGTCTAGAGTGTGTTTCTTTGTTTGCTTGTCAAAGAAACGAACCATTTCTCGGCCGCTTAATAACTTGTGACGAAAAGTGGATCATGCATGTCAATCGACGCAGATCTGGTCAATGGTTAGATGCCGATCAGCCTCCTGGGCACATGCAAAAACAGAATCTCCATCCGAAAAAGTTAATGGTTACTATATGGTGGTCTATGGCCAGGGTCATTCATTTTTCTTTTCTACCAAAGGGAAAAGCAATTTATTCAACATCATACTGCCAAGAAATTGACCAACTGCATCAAAATTTGATCAAGCAACAGCCGGTACTGGTAAGCAGGAAAGGACCTATTCTTCATGATAACGCCCAACCTTATGTTTCAATACAGACAGTCGATAAATTAAAGGATTTGGGCTATGAAGTCTTACCACACCCCCCATATTCCCCTGATCTATCCCCTACAGACTACCACTTTTTTCGGAGTTTAGACAACTTTTTGTGAGGAAAATTGTTTACCAATGATTTAGACATTAAAAATGCATTTTCTGAATTCCTTTCATCACGTGATTAAATGTTTTTCAAATCTGGGATAGAAAACTTGGTAAGCCGTTGGCAGAAGTGTATCGAAAATGATGGTAAGTACTTTGAATAAAAAATATGTTAGATTTGATCTCTAATTTTTATTTTCTTCCTGTTTCTAAAAACGGTAATTTCATGTGTGACAACCCAATAGATCTATAAATGCTTAAAACTATCTCATTTCTAATGTTAAAACACATTAAAATATGGGGTTGAATTAATGGGGTATTTAACTTTAAATAAGGATGAATGAAAAAAAAAAGTTTCTTTTAAGAGTATTTAGTCGAACTGAAACTGATATAATATACCACTGCATTGATTTTGGCTTATTTGCATAAACTTTTATAATCAACAACGAGAAATAAAGGCTTCATTCCTTAAGCCACAAAATTTGATTCCCTGATCTTTTCTTTTCATTTATATTTTATATCTTTTCTTTTCAAATAAAATATTTAAAAAATTATATCATATAACAATAAAATAATTTATAATAATTTGATTCCCTTAGTTTCAGAACATGTATAATCAAGAAATCAATTAAAACTTTGCGTTTCTTTGAGTGAAACACAATGAGCAAACTCCACATTACCATCAATTATTTTTTCTTAAAGGTGGTTTCTGATGCTATTTTTCATATATTGATGTTTTGGCTTTTCTTTGAGTCATCTGGTTGGCAAACTCTGCATTACCATCAATATTTTCATCTTAAAGGTGGTCGCTTATGCTATTTTTCATACATTGTTTTTGGCTTTTCTTTGAGTCATCTGGTCTGTTTTCTTTCTAATTCGACACCAATGTTCCTGTTTGACTTTTTTCTGATTTTGGTTCTAATTGACCAATGATTGGTTTGATATATTGATATCTTGACAATTTATGTAGATTGTAATCATTATACCTTAGCAAAAAAATAAAATAAATAAATAGTATTGCCATTTGAAAATAATTGCAATTTTATGAAATTTTTCGAATGTTTAATTTAAAATTGTACACAGTTAAATTTTTATAAAAATGTTTAAAATTGGGAGTTTTGGAAAGTCTAGAGTTAGTCCCAATTATGAAAAAGTTGGAATTATGAATTTCTATCGCCAAAAATGGTTCTCCTCACATTTGAATAGTGATAATAGGCTTAAGAAAGCAAAGGCTTAGGAAAGCAGAAGGCCTGCTGTTGCCAATACCACCAATCTCTGCATACAAGGTTATCTTTCCTTTTAATCTGCTTTTTTTCAGATATTCAGTAAATATATTTACATTTAGTCTTTTCATTTTCAAATTTCCATTTTATAAGACCATTAAAATGTTAAAAAAAAAAAATCTGAAATAGGTAACCTACTCATAAATATTCAAGTGATTGATTGGAACAATTCCTTAAATAATAATTTGATTTAATAACCCACAAGATAAGTTTACATAAATTCTTCTCCTCTGAGTACCTATTTTGGTTTAATTTGGCGGGTGGTTAATTCACTATAAGACATTTGTTTAACCTTTTCAACATTTAATTGGTTCTTTAATAATATTTATTGTATATGCAGATTGCTGCTTGACTTCCCACAATACTCAACAGTGGGATGAGCTATATGGATAATTGATTAATGTTGTTACTTTTACTAATCATGGTGTCATTTTCAATGAGATTCAACAATATAAATCAATATTTCAATGCATCACTATTTAACAATATAAAAAAATTATAGATAAACTTAAAAACCTTTATCAAATGATGTTTTTGTTGATTTATAATACACTTTAAAGTAATAAAATAAAGTAGTAAATTGGATTAATATTTCTGTTAAAATAGTTCAAGGTAGATAGAGGCTCATATTAGGAGAGCTGGAAAGTAATGTGCCTTTCTTAAATTAAACTACGTAAATACATTTTTAATAAGTCTTTATATAATCACCCTCATTATCTACAAGCTTTTCCAATCTAATGTTCAAATCTCGAGATGGCATTTGGACATTATTCAGATTTTGATTTTTTGCCATCAAGAAAATGTAAGGATCAGAATAAATGGAAATCCGAAGGTGCGATGTCGGGTGACAATGGTGGGTGAGGCAGTAGCTCCCACCCCAATCAATTCATTAATTTTTTCCAGTGTCCGCCTTGCACTGTCCAGTCTTGCATTATCGCCCTTTTTGTTGACAATCACTGGATACTTTTTGGTCAAATATTGATCCAATTATTCACAATAAAGGTTTGCATTAACAGTTTGTCCAGGTTTCAGCAATTCAAAGTGAAAAATTCCATGAATACTCCAACTAACACAGATAATTGCCTTTTTGGAATGTAAACCTGGCTTCGCAGTACTTCGTGGTGATTTATTTGGAGAGAATGGTGGACCTTTTCCTTTTTGGAAATCATATAAGACCCATTTTTTGTCTCCAGTGATCAAACAGTCAATAATGATTCTTTATGTTGCCGTTGAAGCGATACATTACATGTGATGGATCAGTTGGCTTTCTTCTCTTCGGACAGATATGGGAGACCTAAATTCTTATTTTTCCAATCTGCTATAAATGTTCCTGGATTCCAAGGTTGGTTAAAGGTGTTTGACAGTTCCTCAATTGTTTGACATGGATTTACTTCCAGTTCTGCTCTTAGATACATTAATGCACTTGGATAAACATCTCAAATGCTTTTGTAGCAACTGGTTATGCTCTTCTGATATTTGAATGGCCATTTCTTTCAAAATTGCAAAAAAAAGGTTTAATATTGAATTACTAGCTTTTGCCCGTGGCTTCGCTCGCATGGAATTTAGTCTGCCACATAAAGTTTCGTGACAGATTATTTGAAATAAATAATTTAATTTTTTTTTAAACTATAAGTTACTCGTACATCCAAAATTTCAGACGTCTAACTTCAAAACTGACGGATTCCCTACAGTCTTTGAACACCTATTATATTAAGGAGGAAACCCTTGGGGGTGGAAATATCCTAATTTCTTTCTTAAATTATACAAAGAACGTATCTGCAAATTTCAAGATGCTAAGTTCCTGACTTGCCTTTAAATATGTACTATAATGGATTCTCCACAGTATCTAAAAAACTGTCAGAGGGGGGCACACGCCTCCGTGTCCCCTCCTAAATCCACCCTTGCTATAGCCTATGTGTTATTCTGATGTATAACCTATATTACTGTAAAGTTTCATCCAAATCCCTTCAGTAGTTTTTCCGTGAAAGAGAGACAAACATACAAACTTTCACATTTATAATATTAGAAGTACGATTTAGAAATAAACAAGTCAAATAATCTTAAAATGACTTTGGGACACCTTCGAGATACATAATGAGCTGACAAATGACAATCAGATACCGACATCTACAGAAAAGGCATTAGTTTCTGGTCCCTGAATATTTCAAGCAAAACATTAAAATTTTGTAAAATATGAATTTTAAAAATCCGGGTTTAACCAAATTCCATTGAAATGATGAAACTTGTGTTAAATCAGTTCTTTTACTTAAATTATTTTAATTATTATTATTATTATTTTCTTAAATAATGTAGCCTTTTTATGTTTGATAATGATAGATTACATTGGTTTAGGTGGTGGTAACAGAACATGAAAATGAGGTGAACGAATCAACATCTTCTGTTGCTCTTGTTTCTACTGTAGATATACCTCAAGGAACGACTCATAGGGACATTGCAGGTAAAAAGGATTTATTATTAATACATACATGTGCTTTTAAGGGGAAATTTAAATAAATTAATTTAAGACCATCATATTAATAGTATAATGAATAGTTAAGTAAGAAGTGGACAAGTTTATTATTCTTATAAAATTTTATTTATTTATTTATTACATAATAATTTTATCTTTAGTATCTCTATTACTAGATAGATTGCTCTGATCACTTGATATTATATCCTTACACAGTTGAATATTATGAATTCTTTCATTATACATGTGGAGGTATTTTGACATTGCTTTTATTTCTTTCGGCTGTTTCCAGTTTTATATAACACTAGCTGTGCCTGCGACTTCATCCGTGTGGAATAGTGAATTTGGGCAGAATTTTTAATTATTTAGGCTAATTATTTTGCAAAGAAAATACATACATACATACATTAAAATAAGGGTTTTACTGCAAATAGCTTATTTACGTACATTTTTATAAACAAAGTTTTTTGTTTTCCCATCTTCTGCCAAAACATTAAGATTTTGCGGGTTTGATACACTTGAGCATGCCACATAGAGTTGCCCATGGGAAGAACATTTTTACTGGTATTTCAATGGTAGTTTTAGAATTGAGTGCGCTGTTCATGCCCCACTAAGTAGCGTAGCATCTATTCCTGAGGAAAATACTGCAACAGCAACTCTTTTATCTTTCCGGATTTGGATTAATAGTGAATTTAAAAGACAGTTTTTTTTTGCCAGTGCCTCCTGGAGCATCCAAAAAGAACCAACCTCTTTCGCCATGGGCAACTTTTGGAATAACTGTATCAAAAACTAATCTTTGTTCTGAATTTAAAAGTGGAAGGGCTTCTGTTATTTGTTGCATTAAAGAAACAGGATCGTAATCTAGTTCTTGCATTAAATCATTACTAACATCTCCAATTCTTTGTGGTCAATAATCATCTCTTATTGCATGAAAATCCCCATCGTCAGCATCATTTTCAGCACAAGTTTCAGTGCAATGTGTGGTTCGGGATAATAGACAATATTTTAATAGGCCCGCATTTCTTACCTTGACTCAATGCGGACACATTTTTAGAATTTCTTAATAATGATTACCACAATTTAGTTGAAGATATTCCACTATAACTGAGGAGGAACATGTGGTTTCAATTAGATGGTTGTCCTGCACATTACTTGATTTATACGGCAATGGCTAAATGCTAATTTTCCTAATCAATGAATTGGCCGTGCAGGACCAGTGGCTTGGCCTGCTCGCTCTCCAGATCTGACACCACTGGATTTTTTTGTTTGGGATGACATTAAACAAAAGGTCTATGCAAGGCCTGTGAATGACCTTAATTCTTTACGAAGAAGGATAATGGAGTCTTCTGAAACAATAACACATATCCAGTGCCGTTCTGCTACTGCTGCTGTTGAAGAAAGATGTTAAGCCTGTCTGAGTGCTCAAGGAAATCACTTTGAATGTTGATGGTTTACATTTAATAAATAGTTTGAACAAATAAAATAAGTTTTATTTATTTACTATGCCTAAATAATAATAATGAAATCTTTAGATGTGAATATCTCCTATACAAACCGTTTGGAAATTTTTTTCTTGTTTTGAGGTCCTTAGTTCAAATTTTCAGTTTGGCCATTTAACCCTGAAACACCCTGTATATGTATATATATATATATATATATATATATATATATATATATATATATATATATATGTTATTTTTTTATGTCCAGTTATAACTATAGGGATTATTTTTGTATATATATTGCACAAAAGTGCACCTGTTAACAAACCTTTAAAGCTTGTCTTGTCAGTCTCACTGTAGACAATTTAACAAGCACCTGGTGTAGGAGTGATGATCCAACCACAATTATCAAGAATTGTGTTGTCGTTTTCCATGATGTCAAGATCCTCCTCTAGGTTGGGTCCATGGATGATCTTGAGGGAACTCTGGGCAGCCTGCCATTACAAACTCTGTAACCATTGTTCTCAGCAATGTGAGGTAGGGTTAACCCCTTCGTGCTTTTTTTATTTTTAGTGTGATCGGGATCGGTTGCTTAGAGCTGCTTTTAGATATAAATCAAAAACTTCTACTTATGTCAAAAAGCTACATATCATTTTTTTTTGTACCATAGCCACTATATTTAGCATTATTTTAACAAATTTGAGCTCTCTATCAAGTCTAAGACTATATTGCAGTACAATAAAACTTCCATTTCCTAACTTTCTAAAAAATTATATTAATATTTATTAGTATTATGATAGGCTATTAAGACTATTTTTCACTGATTTTATTGAAAATACACAAACTCCCGTCAAAATTTCATGGTGACGCCTTCAATGGTTTTCTAGAAAAGCATTTTTGTAATAATTTCAGTAGTTAAGGAAGGGTGGGATTTTCAAAACTTTGGGTAAAGGAAAATATTTTTATAGGAGTTATCAAGATAATAATAAAATCAAATTGTGCTGAATTAAAAAAAATATGAGGTGGAGTTGCAATGTATTTTTATATGTTTTATTGATTTCAAATGTCTAAAATTTTTCTAATGAAACTTTATATGACTATTAAAATACTATTCCTGTTTTTATTCATTTTTTAAAAGAAAAAATCAAGATGTATTCGCTAGATCTTATCATTTTCTTAAATGATCTATTATACTTTTTAAAATTAGCTTTGTCCCAATGCGAATTTATATTTTCAGATTTCTATGGGACTCCTCCACCTCACACTTGTCTAGAACTTACATTTAAAAAGTTAGTTTTATATACTTGCAATAATTTGTTAATAACATATATGTGAAAAACAGTTATACAATTTTTAAAATACTTACAAATTTTATTTCCAGTTGATGCTAGTGATCTTGCTGCTGGAGTGCAAGATGAAGAGGATGACAATGTCAAAGTCAAATTTGAAACTCTTAGAGCTATTGATCAGACAGAGCACATGGATATGGAACATATGCCTGATCGTGTAAGTTATGTTAGTCTATCATTTAAAAACCTTAAATAACGGGCACCTTGGCGTAAGATCTGGTGAAATTTTGAATTTTTTTAAATTTTGAATTGTTTTGTACAAAATATGTGGCCGAAAGTTGTCAAGAAGTATTGGGCCATGCAGCTATGTTAGTTTGTGTGGTATCCACTTGTCCATTTTTTTCCACCTTACTGATTTCAAACAAGTTCCACAATATTGTTATCATCATGGTCATTTTCTATTTTGGTTGCAAGTTCCCTTGTGGATACAGTTAGATTAATGTTTACCAATCCTTTTAACGTATCATTTCTGACAGACGTTCAGAGTCTCCATGCGGTTTATTTTGTAATAAAAAATCCCCAGACTAAAACTTTTTAAGCCAACGCTGTACTTGTTAATCAAAACTCAGCCCTGTCTTTCTAGCTGCCTCATCACATTCCAAAAATGTTTCCAAGACCAGACTTTGATTTTTTGCTGTAATGACCACATAATGCAAGGTATTGGGTCATGTTAATATAAATAAGTCCCTCCGCCTTTGCTTTGTTTGTCATGATCTTCTGTAACACCAATTTAAATAACATTGGGGATATTGGATCTCCTTGATTAACTCTTTTTTGAATTGATAAGTCTCTGGAAAGGTCTCCTTGGACCTTAACTAAACCGCTACTGTACTGTAAAGTCATCCTTATAAGCACGACAAGTTTTTTAGGGCATCAAGAAAGCTCAGGTTTTCATATAGCTCATTCCTTTCTATGCTGTTGTATGTCTGCTTGTAGTCTATGAAGAGGTGCTGTAGATCTACATTCCATTCCATGTTCCTGGTGGTAAATATGTGGTCAATAGTAGATCTTTGAGGACAGAACCCATATTGACAGTCGCCCAAAACTACCTCTGCTGTTATCATTAAGCTTTCCAGTTGTAGAATTGTTAAAACTTTATAAATTCCAAATCCAAATCAATTTTGAGGTTTTTAACAATATAGTTTACACAGTGTGCCCCTATAATTAACTCCGTGCCCCTTTTACGACAGGTAGTAGATACCCCAGGATTATTCTGCTCCGATCCTGGATGGATGAAATGAATTCGTAGTGGTATAAAATTCAAAATAAATAACATAAGGTAACACTTTCGACAAAATATTCTTTGTTGAAATGTGATTTTGGCAATGGACGGTAGCATTATAAACAAAGGTGTGCCAAAAACTAAAGCATAATGAAAACAAGGAGACAACTGCTCGCATGCAAAGAAGAACAGGCATTTCATATGCTCCAATCTTAACCTAGACATTATCTCATTCAATAGATAATCAGAAATAGATTTAACTTTTCCTGAATAGATGAATTTGTGGACTATATTGCGCACATCTAAACCACAACTCTTTCCCAATTATATGTCTTTGATGATAAATCCATCAAATCAGTACACCAAAAAAAAAAAAAAAAACGGTTGCCTATTAATGTTAAGATGACATGCTAGATTTTTGTTAAAATTTACTAGCTTGAAGTGGGATTTTATTTTCACTCTGTAAAGAGTTTTAAAAGAAAACAACTAAAAATCTGTATTTAATACTGCAATGTTTATGGGAACAAGATTTTAGAATGTAAAAAGAGCAAGAGTGTCAGCAACATTTCGGCAACTGCAACTGCTACTTTAGTTTGAGCATCACAAATTTTGTTCCAAAAATATATTTAAATATAAATATTTTTTTTTTAATTTGGCATTGACACAATTATGACTATTGTAGTATTTGTTAATACGTTTTAATATTTTTTAATTTTATTTTTTAGCAGTAATGTATGATCATTAATTAAAAGCACATCACATAGGCAAAGATCTTGAAATTTTATATTCTTTTCAACCAGAAGCCATAAAAGGATATCTCATTTTAGAATAATTAAATGCAGTATCATAAACTAGATACAAATCATTTCTGACTTCTATGAAATCAGTAAAATCAAAATCTCCCTTAAAAAGTAGTATTATCTTGTGATAAGGGAGTAAAATAAAACTGTTTAGGTCTTAAACAAGAAAGCTGATGTTTCATGTAGCACTTTTGTTCAAAAAGTTATAGTGGTTGCCAAAGCTGAATTTATTCTATTAAAGTTTGTTATATAATAACCAAAATTTCAAAAGAATTGTTGTTTTGGTTGGAATTTTAATGAAATATTAACTTGTTGCATTTCAGGGTGTTGAAGGAGTTGGAGATGAGGGTATGCATACCATGATGATAACACCTGAATTACTTGGCCTCATTCCTTCCTCACAATCTGGTAAATTAAAAATGTATTTTTAAATTATAGAAATAAATTATATTAAAACTATCAATAATGCATAGCAATGCTTTATTTCTTCTGTAAAAATTGTTTTAAAATTCTTCGATATTGATAAATCAATCAACACCAAATCAAATATTGATTATTTATTATTCATCTATTTGAGCTCTTTTTTAAATGTTAAATAAAATTAATTAAGTTTAATTTTAAACCTTATAAAGAATATATTTATCATTTTTTCGTAAGGGTGAATTTTATTGGAAGGGTTAATTAATGGCTCTGTACAAAAAAGTTAATATTTATTATTCATATTGGTAGATATATCACTTCCGTAGATTAGATCAACAGAGAAGTTGAAATTTAATTAGAAATAAGTTGAATATTTTAATTTGAACGGCCTCGATGCAGAAAGTAACTAGTCAAAAACTCCACTTTTCAGGAAATAATAAAAAAAAAAGTTTCTACAATTTCCTTTGAAAAATAAATTGCTGGTATTCACATAAAATGTTATTATACAAGTAGTGATTGTTGAACTAATTAAAGTTACGTAATTTAATCGAAAATTTAATTAAATTTGTTGACTTGTTTTCAATAAAAAAAAAATCAAAATATTGACATTTTTCTTTCTGCACCGAGGCCGTCCATTTATATCTATCCTGTCCAGTCTCACTGTTGTTTTCTGTGTTGTAATAGTTAATTTTCAGGTGAAATCCTTATTTAGGAGGGGATCAGTTCGGTCAGTGAACAACAAATTAACATGTTTTAACTTATATTGTGGCTACCAGAGTATTGTATCTCATAGTAAATGATTAGAAAATGTACAATATGCGGGTTTATAGTGATAAAAAACATGCCATATTAGCAGATCTATTCCTCGGCATTGGCCCATACAAGTATAGTACCTAAGTATAGAAGAAAGTGGTCCGGGCAGAGGTCAATGAATTTTTCTTAGAATTGGAGAAAAGTTTATTAAGTAGCCAACGTTTCGACCTACTTTGTATGTCTTCTTCAGGGCTATATCCAAAATACAGACAATTGAGAATTACAAAGTGTTACAAAAATATTTTAAACATAATAAATATAAATAAACAAAAGTATGGTGAATACAGGCAATTGAAAATAAAGAAAATGGTAGTAAAATAAATAGCAAAGTAAAATTTATAATAATAAAGAATAAAATACTATGTATAAAATAATAAATACTATGTATTTTACTACCTTCCTGGAACTTTATTGTTAATTACTCATATATTTTAACCTTTATATTTACCATGCTGTGCATTTTTATTTTGAATGGCCTGTATTCACCATACTTTTGTTTATTTATATTTATTATGTTTAAAATATTATTGTACCACTTTTTATTTCTCAATTGTCTGTATTTTGCATATAGCCCTGAAGAAGACCTACAAAGTAGGTCGATACGTTGGCTACTTAATAAACTTTTCTCCAATTCTAAGAGAAATTCATTGACCTCTACCCGGACCACTTTCTTCCACATATATTATCAAGGTCAACTACTATCATTCAATATAGTACTTAAGTGATCAGAGGTAAATGCCCGAAATATCAGATCAGCAGATGGAACTACGCTGCTAAGATATGATTCTCATAAAACACTGAAGGAACTGGCTTATTTTTTCTTAGACTTAAATCAAGCTCTACAAACCCACTTTCCCACTATTTATTTATTTATGAGTCAACTTGAATGCTTAAGGTTTGCTCAAACATGGTCCTTGCTTAAGTTTTAGGAAAACAAAATCCTATTTAAGTTACAAGTGCGAAGAAGAAGCTGTAAAAAGCTCAGAAGATGAAACAATAAATGAGAGAATGTCTATTGGTATTTCTTTTCTTTTAGAGCACCATTATAAAAAAAAAAAAGTATTATAATCTAATCAAAATTTTAATCAATTGCTGGTGGATCTAAACATTTCAGAGCCCTCTGATTCCAAAAATGCATTTTTGTCCATTGTTTTTTTTTTCATCATTTGAATAAATTAACTATTTTTTTGTAGGATTTTGTGCTCTAATTGTTAAAAAAAATTATGTTGGAAACTTTGACCGCAATAATTCCTAGTCTAACTTCTCTTATTTTATTTTTCATATAATTGCCCCTCAACTTAAGTGATCCTGCTGCTAATAGCACCTGGCAAATTTCTTGCTATGCTTCTCATTTATCACCGGCTATTTGGTCTCATCACCCAGTTTGGAATTCCCTGTCCTTCTACTCTATGGTGCTCCTTGTGGCAAACATGTTGAAAACACCCCAGATGTCAGTCGTCTGGATTGTGCTTATCTTGAACTCTTCCTAATTCTGTCATTTCTGATGCGTTATCTTCTTGTTTTTCCTAATTCCTTTCAGTAACCTCATCTCACCTGCTTTGATCTAGTTTTGCAGTCTAAATCCACCTCTTAACTTCATAAAGAAGTACATACACACTTACTTAAACAGGTGTACCTTAATGTCATGACACAAGATCAACTTTTTTGCTTTGGATGAAACTGGTAAGCAACTGATTTGGCCTTTGAGATCTTTCCCCCATAATGTAGATTTGAGAGCTTTTATCAGCATAGGATGAACACTTTTTACTCTTCTAGATTTCTTAATCCGAATCAAAGGCTTCCTTCAAGCCCAAAATAGATGTTCCTATCACAGAGTTATGCTTTTTCTATGCAACAAATTTACAAGAGCTACTAAGTTATTGTGAATCAGCTGTTCCTTTTGACCTATGATTATCCAAGCCAAGCGGTTGAATATCCTCAGGACAACTGGCCTTCTGAATATTTACTTCTCCTAAGGAGGAGGGAAGGATGGGTAGTTCACATGGGAACTTAAGAGAAAATGAATTATCACATTAAAATTTAGTGGACCTTAATAACTGATTAAATGTGGATTCTCAGCGTATTTAATTTTGTTTATTTACATGAGGTAACTTAACTAGCTGCTCTGAATACTCATACATATTAGTAATATTATGTGATATTACTAAAGTATTCATCATAATAAATTATTTTATTTAAATGTCTATGTGCAAAAATTGAGTAGTTGTAAACATTTCTATCTAAATTATGTCAGGCTTCTGTTTCTAGATGTTTTTTATGGTGTAATGTCCTTGTTTTGTGTTGAATCAAAGTTCGTAGGTTTACTATTTTTTCTAATTCAAATAGAAACACGATTTCGTCTGAATTAAATTATGCTCTTGGTAGGACTTTATATAGTATAATTTGAAAAAGAGTTTGCAATAATAGAGGAAATAAGAAGAAGAAATCTAAACCAGTTAATTGGTTGACTTACCAAAGACGTAGGTCTGGTAGTGTCGCCGATTAAACCTCTCTGGATCCCCGAATGCACTCGTGAAACCAGAAAAAGCTTGCGACGCCTTTCTAGATGTGGAACCTGATGGTTGAGAAATCTTCTGGGTGAATTTACACTTATTTGCTAGTGAACTGTACATAAGACGTGTATGAAAACCAGAAATGAAAAATGGAAGGCAACTGCCTTGAACTAACACGGAAGGTAAGGGTCTTGAACAAAAGGGAAAACATCTAATCTGGCTGCTAGCAGAAGTATTAAGCAGTACAATAGATGGGGGAAAAAGTAGAACGCTCTATCTCTCAATCCCTCAATAGTTTATTCATTGTTTATTTATAGATATACAGTTTATTCATTCATAAACATATATCTTTATATGTTTGCATTGAAGATGGGAGTGATTCTGGCAGTATCACCAAAGGCACTACAAATAACATGGGTAGTGGAGGTAAATCTTGGAGGCAAGAAGATATGGAAGCTGCACTTGAAGCCCTTAGGTCAGGGTCTATGTCCTTAAGCAGGGCTTCTGCTATATATAGTATACCATCAACTACTTTATGGCAGAGGGCTCACAGGTAAAATTTTCATTTTTTACTTTTGTTTTTATATTTTCTTAAGTCATTGGAAATTATATGTGTTTATTATCTATGAAAGATAATATTCTTCTTTTACCTTAGGGCGGAAATGGTGGGCTGGATATATCTTCATAAACTTGTTTTATTTGTGCCAATGTTTCAGCCTAATTAGCATGCAACTCTCGTGGCAACTCATTCTCAGTCTCCACTTCTCGTAGTTATTCAATCCTCTCTCCCTGGAATCCTACTTATTGGCCAATTTCCCTGAAAAACGCTGTGATATCCTGGATATATTTGTCACATCCCAGATTTCTCCTTCCCATGTATTAATCAAATCCCTGGATGACCTTTCATCAGATCACAGTCTAGTTCTGCTGTCATTACACTCAACCTTCATTCCTAAGCCCTCCTCTCCTTCATTGATTACAGGACAAATTAACTGGGAGGAATTTAGTAACGATTTGGAAAATAAACTAGACTTACGGATTCCACTCAAGACTAAACAAGACATTGACAGCGCAATAGAAATACTTACAGCAACAATAACAGACAGTATAAAAGATAACACTACCATAAACAGAAATAATATCACACAACAGACTAACCTGCCACAGCACCTTCGCATCTTGTTAAGCGAAAAACGCAGAGCAAGATCGAAGTGGCACAGGATTCGTTACCCATCAGATAAAACGTATTACACCCAAGTGACCAACAAACTGAAAACGGAGATTAGAAACTACAAAATCCAAAATTTACTTAGTGTGACTGAAAATCTTACGACTACTAACAAATCACTATGGACGACCACCAAAAAAATCCTTAAATTTAAATATTTTAATCATCCTCTCCTTACTGAAAATCAAACTTGGTCCAGATCTGATGAAGAAAAATCTCACATATACACCCAACACCTCTTCAAAACCTTTAATCCACACCCTGACATCCTCAATCCTTTTCACATGGAACGTATTGAAGCAGAACTGGATATCCCACTCCAAATGATTCTCCCACCTAAGGCTTTCCATCTGTCAGAAATATCCAATATTATTCACAGTTTATCTTCCCGTAAAGCTTCTGGACATGACCTAATTACAGCTCACATCCTAAAATCCCTTCCTCGAAAAGCTATCCTATTTCTCACGTACATATATAATTCTGTAATCCGTACTACCTATTTTCCTGATACATGGAAACTATCTATTGTAAAAATGATCCTAAAATCCAAAAAGCCTCCAGAACTCCCATCCTCCTATCGTCCTACCTCCCTCTTACCCATAATGGGCAAGATCCTCGAAAAACTTGTTCTAAAACGTATCCCATCCTAGATAGTAACCACTTAATCCCAGACCACCAGTTTGGTTTCCGAACATCCCACTCCACTATTGGAGGGTAGATTGTACTGCACGGGAGCCTTTCTCGATGTAGAACAGGCTTTTGATCGAGTCTGGCACCCAGGTCTCCTTAACAAAATCCGAGAATTCCTTCCTCCTACATACTTTTTAATCATTCGCTCCTTTCTAACTGGCAGAACATTTATAGTAAGTCATAAAGGTTCCTACTCGTTCCTCTATTCCCAGTCTGCTGGCGTTCCTCAAGGTAGCATCCTCGGTCCTATCCTCTACACAGTATATACAGCTGACATTCCAACCCATCCTAACACCTTCATCTCCATGTATGCTGATGACATATGTGTGTTATCAGTTAATAACGGCCCATATATTGCATCCCAATCCCTTACCAATCCCAATTACATTTATCAAGCCTCGAAGAATGGTATCGGAATTGGAGAATTAAAACCAATTCCACCAAGTCCCATCAAATTACCTTTACCCTTCGCCGAAAACCCATGGCTTCCTGTCCTACTGTGTTCTTTAATAGTACTCCTCTTATCCCTGTTGAACAGATTCGCTACCTGGGACTCAACTTAGATAAATATCTTACTTGGAACCCTCACACAAGACTGAAAAGACAAGAAACCGCTAGACGCTTCCGACTACTTCAACACATACTAAACAAACGCTCAAAGTTTCAGATTACAAAAGACTTATTTATGTGACTGTTATAAGACCTATATGGACTTACAAAATTGAACTATGAGGCTCCACCAAACCATCGAATTCCTCTTGTATCCAATCCTTGCAATCCAAAATCCTAAACGCTCCTTATTTTGCCACAAATAAAACCATCCATAATGACCTTAACGTTCCATATTTTACTGATATAGCCCATTCCCAGATACCTATCATTCAATAATAAACTTCAGGCCCATCCAAACCCACTAGTTTCCATCCTTGAATCCAATTCCATTCCGGACAATCCTCCTAGGCATCTGAAGAGAAGATGGCCTCGGGATCTTCTAATATAGAAATTTTATTAGAGTGCTGCCAGTGGGTAGTGTCTCTAAATGTCCTGTCATGTATTACTTATTCTTATAGCCTTTGTACTAGATGTATATATTACAGTTGTACAACTCAATAAAAAAAAAATTAAAAAAAGGAATGTTGAGTGCCTAAATGTCATAATTATTAACTTTGGTCTGTTGACGTTTTTATGTTTACAAACAACTTGCCTTGGCATATCAATCATTCTTTAGTTTGTTTTTATTATATAAATGCATTTTCAGTCAAAGTAAATACCAATTATTGCATGACTCAAACTCAGTTTTAAAATTGTCAAAAAATTACAAAATCTTCTGTTAGTGGGCTTTTTGAGCTTGTAAATTAATGAAAAAGTGTATACTGTTAACTTCTGTTTTTACATTAAAACTATAAATGTTGGGAACTTGAGTAGACCCTCTTTCCTATTATACGATTCTGTATTAATTATGAGATTGTTAGGTTTCGGCTCCTTAAATTTTTTTTTTGTTAAAATTATCTATTGAGTTCAGCTAATCAGATCTGTTTGAAGATATTCTGTCATTTATACTTTATTGAATATTGTAATTATTTTATTGCAGGCAAGGAATTGAAACTCCTAAAAAGGATGGTCCATTGAAAACTTGGACTGAAGATAATCTAAATGTAGCCCTAGATGCTCTCAGAACTGGTTCAATATCAGCCAACAAAGCTAGCAAGGCTTATGGTAAGCTGAATTATTTTTATATGAATTATTAAATATTTTCTTTCAGTGTTTATTGAATTAATACATACCCTTGAAGCAATGAATTTCAGGATGTTTCATTTTGATAGTTTTAACCGTTTTGGGATTGATTCTGTTAAAATTCCCTAAACATTTATACATTTAGAGGTTATGAGCACAGTTTTAAAATTAACAGATGTTTATATGGTAAAGAAGTTCCAATCTTTCTTATAACTCATTGTCTATGGACTTCTTGAAATGGGAAAAAGTCTCCCACTGGAGGAATAATGGATGGATGTGGTGACACTAATGTAGATTAGATAAAGGAAGAAGCCCTCTATGACTGAATTAATAAAATGCATTCTTATCAACAGTGAACATTCCAAGAATATCTTCTGCACTTGTTGTTATCGCTAGAAAGCAATCAAAACAAGCCATATTAGATTGTGAGACAATAAATCAGAGGATATGTTATATCAGACTCAAAGAAAGATTCTTTACATGCACCAACTGAAGAAGAAATAAAAGAAAATAAGAAAGAATTGTATGGGCAACTAGAAAGAACATATATGATAAAATTCCCAAGTATCAAAAAAATTATTCTGTAAAAAAAAAAATTGGGTGATTTGAATAATAAAATTGGAATAGAGAAATAGATTTCCTAGGGACTTATTAAAAATACAAATAAGCAGCAAAACTAATGGACTTAAAATAACTTAAAACAAGACCCAATGCTTGTATACCTCCAGGAAAGATGACAATAGTAGATCATGGTAAATGGGAATTACTTTAAAGGATTAGTGTAGCATGGCACATTTCTGACCCAATGTTACAAAATAGAAGAAGAGATCCAAAGGGGTAAAAGGTGCTACTGGTCTCATAAATTTTTTTTCAAAACCAAGAAATATCCCAGAACATGAAATTAAGAAAGTATAAGTACAAATACAAACTACAACCAATGGTAATGTATGGTAGCATGGCATGGACCCTTGCTACTAGGCAGCAGGAGAGACTTCTGAACGTATGGGAAAGAAAAATGTATAGCCCAACCTGTTCAGGCATTATAGCTTTTAGCAATTAAAAACTGAATTTGTCCTGAGAATAATGAGTTTGCCGGAGGCAGCGGGTTAGGGTATGTGTGAAACAAAAAAAAAACATTGAGTTGTGTCAAATGTACAATTTTATATTTCATGAGTATGCATAACAGGCTGGGCACCATTCCCGGTACCTGTCTTTCTTCCCTCTGTGGCACTTGGTGCTAACAGATGTGTCCTCTTGGAGGATAATGAACAGCGTTGCGCTGGTGCGGGATTGCCCCAAAAGTTGAAGAAGATTCTTCTCTCCGTGGCACTTGGTGCCGACGGATGCGCCCTCATGGGGGATAATGAACAGCGGTGTGCTGTTGTGGGATTGTCCCAAAAATTGAAGAAGAGACAGACAACAAGAGATGGTGTCCAAACAATATAGTAGATAGCAGTAGAATAATCTACATTATTTATATATAGGTTACCACAATTAGAGAGTTAGCGCTAGTGAAATGTGTTCTCTTCTCGTCCTTGTGTCCCCTCTTATGGTACATGGTACGGAGGCTTTAGCCGAGAAGAGGCTCAAGAAGGAAGCAGCGATTGCGCTGGGCAATACGGAGCAATTGCTTCCTCCTCACAACACTTCACTAACTCTGGTAACTGACTGGCTTGGGAGGCACTAGGCACATGACATATGCGATAACGTAAGAGTGCCCAGGCCGACCATTTATGAATATAGAGGGATATTTCATTTTATAAAAATAAAATAAATACAAAATGGCAACAAGGGATATCAAAATGTACATAAAAAAAAAGAAAATTAAATTAAATTTAAAATAATATTGTTTCTTAAACACAACCAGAGAAGATACCAATAGTTTCCGAATAAAAACAAATAAGGTACTTAGGGGCCTGCATAAGAATCCATATTTAGTTTCCTTTATAAAAAAAGGATGGATAAGGTAGGAGGGACACATACAACGCATGGATCAACGAAGAACCCATAGCTAATAATGGAAAGACACTCGGATGAAAACAGAATAAGAGGCAGATCAAGACTACGATAACTGGAGGCTGATATTCGGCTCATGAGAGTGGTTGGAAGGAGAGAGTTGTGCTGTGTAGAGGATTTTTGAGGTACTAAGGTCCTTCAGGGACCATAGCACCGGCAGAGTTACTTAAGTGTGCACAATTTGCTTTCTAGGACATTGTCTGAACACTCTGCTACATGACTGCCACCTCATCTATCTAAGCGAGGAAATGGCAGGAACTAACAGGCACCTCTACTGGCTGGAACGTCAGAAAAGGGCAGTGGGGAAAATGAAATGTGTCTGGTTCTCTGGTGGTAGAGTACTATGCAGAAAAGAAGATGGGCACCAAGTAGTCTTCACCGATCAAGCATGACCTGGATGTATACGACTGACTACTGAAGACTGGTATGCCCTCAAGCTTCAAGAATAACCATGGCTCTCACAACGGAACGAGAGCTTCTCTTCTGCTTCCCCATCATGTCTAATGTCCTAACCTCCTGTCACATTAACTCCCAATCCTTGCCCGCTCACTTTGATGAATTTCAGCAATATTTTACCCAACATTTTTTCCACACCATTGGAATCTCAGAAACATGGCTAAAAGCATGTGATATGGATCCTGTCCTCCACTGTTTCCATACCTGACTATTCCTTCCTCCGCGCATGACCGAGATGACCGGACTGGTGAAGGTGTAGGTCTTTACGTCCACAACTCCCTAAAATCACGCATCCTGGATTCTTCACCATCATTCAATTTCCCTCACATAGAATTCCTTTTCGTCGAAATTTCATGCAAATCAAATCCTCTCCTATACGTTGTAGTGTATCGCCCTCCTTTAGTCCCTTTTAATCCTATCTTTGAGTCGGTCCTTTACAACCATGTTCTTCTCTACAACATCATAATCTCCGGTGACTATAATACCAATCTCATGGTCCAATCTATATACAATAATAATCTACAATGATAAATTGTACCTTAAAACCCTTTTTTACTCTCTACACCTCTCCATTGTCCCATTCTCTCCTACCCATCACACTCTCCAATCTGACACCTGGTTAGACTTCTTCATCATTGATTCATCACAGACTCCTTTCTTCCTCACAATTACCTGCCCCATTTCTGTCCTCTCATGATTTAATCCAAATTTCATACATTATCCAAACTCCAGAAATCCTACCGAAAACAATAACTTTTCGCAACCTAGATGGACTCACCCTTGAAAATATATCTCCTTCCCTCAAAATCCTGAATTGGAACCAAATTTATTCCTGTACCACCGTCGATTCAATGGTTGACATACTCACTGCCAATCTTAAAAGCATCCTGGATACACATGCCCCACTCAAATCTTCAACCTTCCGCCACCATCCTGCTCCTTGGATGTGTCAAAATTAGAGACCTGCAAAGGAAACGTGATGCTGTCCGTAGACTTTTTAGACGCGCTAGGCTTACTACCAAGCGTTCAGGGCTCCTGGCAGTACGACACAATCTACAATCAGACAAGCAAAATCCAAATATTTCCACAAAGCCCTTTCCACTGCTACCTACCTGTCTTACTCTTCATTTATAATTCCTCACTACAAAAAGCTATATTCACGACTTCTTGGAAAAAATTCCTAGTCCATCATATAAATAATACCTCTACCCCATTATCTCCTAAAGACTATCGGCCAATCTCCGTACTTTCCAACCTTTCCAAACCTCTCAAAAGAATTGTCCAGTCTCAAATATCAAATATTCTCGAACAGTCCAAACTCCTTGATCCGCTTCAATCAGGCTTTCGTCCTGGTTTTTCCACTCAATCTCCCCTTACCAAAATCACCACTGACATACATAAAGCCATGGACGACCAACAACTAACCGTGCTAATCCTCCTAGACTTTTCAAAGCTTTCAATTCCTTGGAGTATTCTATCCTATTCTCCAAACTAAAGTCATTGTGCTTTTCCAACAGGACTATATTCTATGGTTCCAATTCATCCTCTCTGACAGGAAAGACAGTGAAAGATGGATTACACGGGTCTGCAAAAAAAAATCTTAGCTGCATGAGATATTGTTGCTGAATTATTTTTAAAGTACGCTGATTTCAAAAATAACTTCTATTACTCACCATCACGTATAGTTTTTTTGAAAAATAAGAACACAATAATGAGAAAAATCAACTATTTATTACAAGAAACACAGCCTAATATTTATCAAAACCTATCAACCATTATTTTTCTTATTTTAACGTATACACAACTTTATGTACACTTCATTTACGTTTATGTAAACTTTATATATACGTCAAATATTTTTTTCTTTATTGCCACATAAATATACCATTAAAATTAGGGTAAGAAATCTTATTTTTAATTAAATTTGAAGCTTAAAAAATGAAATACAAAATTTTAACTAAATTAGAAGTTTTCACAAAATAAAAACATAAAAATTAGTATTGTAAAAAAAATTGATGTGATGGAATTTTTTTCGGTTATCAGAATCTATAAAAAAAAAAAAGTATAAAAAACCAATGCAGTTTTTTACTTGCAGACCTGTGTTATTGAATTGTCATTATTTATTTTAATTATTTTAAAATAAACAATTAACTATTAATGTTTAAATATTTCTTCCAGGAATTCCGAGTAGTACTTTGTACAAAATAGCCCGCAGAGAAGGCATTCGTTTAGCTGCCCCTTTCAATGCTGCTCCTACATCGTGGACTCCTGAAGATCTTGAACGTGCTTTGGAGTCTATCAGATCTGGGCAGTCAACAGTTCAGAGAGCGGCTGCTGAGTATGGTATTCCATCTGGCACCTTATATGGTAGATGTAAAAGAGAGGGGATTGAACTCTCTAGGGCTAACCCTACCCCTTGGTCAGAAGCTGCAATGAATCAAGCATTAGATGCTGTTAGGTAAATTAGAATTTAATACCATTTATTTATGTTTTACCAGCATGTCTCTTTAATTTTGTTTAAATTTTTATAGACTTTCCAACCTGTAGATTTTTAAAACCTTATTTACCATTTTCGACATGGGTCTCATTATACTGATTAGGTATAAGCTATTGTTTATTCATTTAACGTCACTTTTTGCTGCTATGGCTAATTGTACGATACTACATTGGGAGCTCTAAATTTTGTCCATCTTGGTATAATCAGGATTGGGATTTTTAACAAGTACCTTACATCGTACAGGCTCGGACCCCGTTTAACGCAGCGTAACATATAAGGATTTTTTACTTTCTTTAAAAAATCCTAGGACCACCTGCCGGGCTACAAACTCGGGATCTTTGGCTTAGTAGTTTGTTACGCTAACCACTATACCACAGGTCGCCCCGGTTTAAGCTATTGTATAATCTCCAAGTTCTCTAACAAAATTGTAAATCCTGTTTTTAAGTAAAGTTTCTAAGATCACAATTTCAGTACTTATCCTTCTAGCTATACAAAAATATATATTTGGTCTTTTAAGATATTACTGCATTATTTGATTGGCACCTGGTAGGAAAAGGTTAGTCAGTCCATTACAAACCTCTTCTTGCCAGGTGCATATCAAATAATGCAGTAATACCTTATAAGGCCAAATATATATTTTTGTATTGTTCCTATGTCTTTTCTATGATTATTCTGAGGGTGGAGACTAGATTATTATTAATGAACTTAAAGATGTGTTTGTTTTTCCAGTTGGTTTCCTATTAAACTTTTCAATCTCTTCTCGAGGATCACTATATGATATATGATATGCACAAAACTTGAAATAAGGAGATGGGCCTATAATTTTGGCATTCACTCTAACTGCTCTTCTTATATATGGCTATAAAAAGAATAAATGTGGTGCCCCCTTTTCTCAGTGAGGGAGGATACATTAGACTGTGATGGAACAATCGATGATGCTGTTCTGTTGCATTTCTTCCATTTTGTGGTTAAAGAATGAATTTTCTTAAAAAACGTCACGGGTTATATAGAAATTGATAAGGCATCTGATTAATTTCTTCTACCTTCCCCAATTAAAAATAAATTAAAATTAGTTCTTTTGGAAAAACAAAATATAAATATCTGCTTTATTTTTGTTTTTGTTTTAAGAGTATTGTTACGGGCTACTGGGTATTAACAATGAATTAAACAATACCTTAATTAAAGATACTAATTTTTATTAACAAAATGATAAAAAGGATACAATTAAACTATTAACAATTAAATTATTGAACTAATATAAATTTATAAAAAAAATATTCTAAATATTATCATCTAGGCCTAACTCCTATTTAATTATTACAATAATATAAGATGTTACTAATTCTAGATAGCTTAACTAGTTATAATAGTTTCTATGAATATTATAAAATTACACTACAATTTATAACTAATAATTAACACTTACAGTTCACTAGTCCACCGACCGTAAGATTCTCCAAGTATCACAAACTGACACACCGTAACAAACAGAAACAGTTTATTACACTCGCGAGACTGTTACAGTTCACTGATACACTTATTACACGGGCCGGTTCAACACTGACTAGTTTATCACACTAACACTCACTTATCGCAGATCTTGCGCGGTCTACTCTCAGGCTAAGACTGGCTGACTCGAGGTGACGGAAGTCTTTTTATAGGCAAGGCCGAACATTCTAGAACACGAAGGGGCCAGAAAATTCTGGAATCTTCTTAATCCTTTGCCGACAAAATGAGACGATCTAGAACCGTCCTAATCCTATTTTAACTTCTCCCGCCGACGGATTTAAGCCGCTAATCCTCTTGCTTCCGTCTTCCTGCCGGTGCCCGTAACAGTATATAAGATAACAAAATCAGGGGGAAAATGCTTAGAACTCGTTTTGTTGGTACCTTCCACTGTCTTACCTCTGATTGGTACCTACACTCATTATCTCTTACCTTCTGGTTTGTTTAGTTTCTTGGTTTTTTAACCCTTATTTCATAAGAACAAATATTCCTAGCATCAATTAATTTTTGTTTTTTTCAGAATTGGGCAGATGAGTATAAATCAGGCAGCAATTCACTTCAACCTACCTTATTCCTCATTATATGGAAGGTTCAAGCGAGGTAAGTATGATGGTACAGGAGGAATTGATGATACCAGTGGGTCGATAGAGACTACTGGTACAGAAGCATCACCTGATCTTTTGCCCACGACTCAAAGCCAGCCTCAGATTATGCTAGTTCAATACCAACAGCCAATCCATATGTATCAACCTACCTGAGGCCTGGATTCACCGGCCCACATCTTCATTTCATAATGTGGTCTGCGGCCTTAATATTTAGTTATCTCTGTGATATCTATTTCCTCCACTTCTGTTTGTCAAGAACTTTATTGTGCACATTTTATATTTTATAGATTGATTGATCTAATCGCTGATTTATTACAGTTTTTAAATGTTACAAAATAAAATTAAATACCATGAATGCTAAGTTATTTAGCTGATTGGGAATACTAATTATTAATTATGAAAGATTTATATTTAGTTGAATCTTGCTTAATAGTATGGTGAGTTACTGAATAAAAAGTATATAATAGTTATGTTAAAAGGAGGTAGGAGGAGTGTTTAGGAGGGAAGTTAAAACTAACAGTTTCACAGATCAACATTTAACAACAACTTTCGAAATCTGTCCCTTCTCATATTTGAATCACAGCTTTGGCACAATGGCTTGATAATAATATGGAGACTTACAGATTACAATTTTAATAATAACTGAAAGCAAGCATAATGAATTTAGTTTAGAATGACATTAATGATTAAAATGGTATTTATTTAAAGCTTCTAAGGTTAATCATTTCTGCTTTTCACTTCAATAAAATAAATTGAAAATCTATTTATTTTGGTTTACTTTAAAGTTAACTATAAGTTACTATAACTTTACTTTAAAGCTAACTTTTTCATAACTACATACTTCAAACCATTTCCATTCATCTAAGTATATCACATGCTGCCTTAATTTATATTTTTAAATTGTCTTCTTTGTTCTAAAGAAACTTTAATGGTTTTAATCTGCGACCATTATTTTCTGTTTTAAATGTTTTCTTATGAAATCGATTAAATAATTTATTTTTTCTGAAATCTCTATTTCAGTTTTCCATTAATATAATTTAATTATCATATTTCGATCAATTCTGACTTAAATCTGCTTCTCCTTAAGAAAGACCAGGTTATTATGCTGTATTAGGTTTTTGAATTAGTCAACTAAAAATTTACTATAAAAAAAACCTTGTTTAAAAAAAAGTTTATTCTTCTTCCTAGGTATTTCCTCCTAAATAAAAATTTATTTATAACTAATTTTCACAATTTAAGAAAATAAAAATAGGTCACCTGTTTGTTTTTTGGTGTTTTTTAAAAATTTAATTATCATGGCACTGAAAAAAAATATATTGCAAGTAGGTTTAATTATACATATCCCTGTATATTCAAGTAAAAATACAAACCGCTCAGCCATCATGAAAGCTTCAAAAAAAGTGAAAAAGAAATTTTGTTCAACACAAAATTTTGATAAAGAAGTAATTTAGTTCACATCAAGATAGTAAAATAATTTGATGTTATATCAAACTTAAGGCCTGCTATTTAGCACATCTGTTTTAATTCATTTTAAAGTGATGCGCTAATGAACTAAAGTTTAAATAAGTTGGAGTCATTCATTTTTAAAATATTTATGTATATTTTATCATCCTCCCTCTCAATGTATTTATCTAAGAATAATCAACACAGTCCAAAGAACTAATTTATCTTCATGTTCAATTATCTAGTTATGCAGTAAATTCATCTTTTTGTTGTTTTAATTGTCGAAAAGTGACTTTTATTTTATAATTAGGGCATGCACGCTCTAATATACATTCTAATTGGTTAGAATATTCTATTTTTTTTTCTATAAATTCAAAATTATTTTAGAAACAATGTTTTTTCCTACCCTGCTTTAATGATTGAATATGATTTTTAGTCACTAATACTACTGCAATGAGCTAGAATAGTCCTAGTATTTTGTGTTGTTTTTATTTTAATTATTTTTACTTGATTCATGAAAATTGATTCTAGGTGCCTTTTAGTTATGATTGTTACAAATTTCTGTTAAATGCAATTCCTATAATTTTTTTTAATTTAAATTTAATATTTAAAGATTATTTAATGAATCTTGTTGATGGCTAAAACTAAATTTTAATTTTGAAACGAGGAAATGTGTCTTTGATCATAGTACTTAAGACAATCCATCATAAGTTTGTTTTCAAAAAATGTTTAAAAATCCTCCAGTTAAAATTAGTGCTATTTCTCAATTTTTTTTCATAACATTTATATTCATTGTTCCATCCTAATTATGTGAACTATGCTAGAACTTGGAAATCTATGTGGTTGGCATTTGAATATATTACTTTTTTATTTTTGTAAAAGGATCAACTTTATTTCAATTGTAGATAATATTAAGTATAAGGAGAGACCCACAAGTTGAATATTTGTAAAATAGGCAACACTATTATTATTATATGTAAATAAGATTAAATATTTTTTTTACTCAGATGTGTAAATAATTTATTGACATTCTATTAAAGATTGTCAAAACAGTTTATATTATGTGAATTTAATGGATATATTGAAGAGATTTGTAAATAAATAGGCTCAGTACTTCCTGTTAGATTTTGAATCTTGTAATAAAACAGATAGTCCTGTTTAATGTGATCTTAGGGTAAGAGTTTTTCAGCCCTATATTGTTTTAATAGTACTTACTTATTGTGTTATCTATTATTGTTTTTGACATTTTGCTCATTCTAACCTGAGTCTAAGTAAAAAAAAAAAGGTTAATTAAAAATTATAAAATTGTACTTTTGAAATAATTTACCTGATTAAACTGTGTTCATTTTTATGTTTTAACATATAATTTGGTATTAAAATCTAGTCTTTTTCAATTAGACTTTGTTATATTTAACACTAGTGTATATCAGAAATATGTATATAGATATATTTGTACAAGACAATATTTTCTAAAATAATTTATATTGTACATTCTTTAAAATATGATATTTGTAACAAGAACGTGTTTCACTGTAGTGTGTGCTGTTAATAATTGGTATATTTTTGTTATGTCATTATAAAATGATGGTAGTTTTTGTTTTGACTTAGTTCATATGAATGACCTACATTCTCCTGACTTTCAACAGGAAGGTTGATCACTACCTTCTAGACCAAACTACTGGTACAGAAAACTGTACAGGCATTCATTTTGCTACACATCCCTCCATATATCTAATTTTTAAAAAAATATCTTATGCTCCATTTTTATTTGGTGGAGTTAATATTTTCCTTCCATTCCTCATTGGAAAACTGAATGTATTGATCGAAATCACCAGTTTTACTTTAAATTGGTGCCACCAATGAGAAAGAAGTGTTGTGAAAAATAATTTAAATAGATATGTCCATATGAAAAGTTGTTTAAAAAAATTTACTTCAGAACGGCACAGAGAAAAAAGAAATATTTAGTAAGTTCATTTGGATTTTGAAGTTTGAAATAAAATAAGGCTTTTCATATACGGAATAAATTTTATTCAATTATATATTCAACGATTTTATTAATGGCCTTGGTTCATTTTTTATGAACATTGCTCTAATTCGCTGTTGTTAACAATGTTTGGAAAAACAAATTGAGATATGATTTTCTGTTGAAGTTATAGAGGGACTGGTGCAAGGTCTGGAGAATAATAATAATAACAGCTTTTTTAGATACATCCTTTACAGGACAAAAAAGCCTCTCCCTTGGGAGGTATGAACAAAAATTTACAAAATTTCCTTTTCTTCAATGAATAAAATATTTACATATGTTTAATAAAAAAATAAGAAAACTTTTGCCAATAATTAAATTAAATGTTATGCTCAATTGTTTATTGCAAGTTCTTTATAACTTTGGTCACAGTATACATTCTTTATATCCCTGTACCTTGTCACTGTAGCCCAACAACTCTCTGCATTGGAATGCATTAAAATATTTCCCTTGGATGTTCCTGCTATTGTTTCACTATTATATCTAAAGTTCTGCAAGCCCAATGATATCCCATCTGATAGATCTCAGAGGTTCTTCCAATTACTTTTATCTTTCATGTCATAGGAATGTCCAGGTATTTAAAGTGCTGATAATCAGTCTATTTTTATGCTTCTTTTGCTATGTTTGTCTCTGACATGTCACTTTTTTCATTATTATGAGAATTACTTCTTGACTTTTGTACATATCTTTCCGATCTCATCGATCTATTTTTGGATTTTTTCAGATCTGTTTTGTTTTGTCTTGTTTCTTGGAGTACTTGTTCTTTTTCTTAAAACATTCCGTGATTTTTTTGTTCTCTTCAGAACCTTTTTCCAGGAAGAATTTCTTATGCTTGGAGTTCTTCTAAGCTGAAGGTCTGACTATTTAAAATTAATTTACCATACCTTATAGTGGCTTTTTTATTCTTTTCGGTACTAGTATATTTAAGGGCCTGCTGGCATCAGCGCGCTGTGGTGTCACTTTTCTTAACCATTTCCTACTGTTATAGTAAACCTTTCTTTGTTTTGTTATTGCTTATGTCAAGTTCAACGTGAATCTGTTTTTGATTATTTCCTTTAAATATGAGTTGGAATTTGAAAAAGATTTTTCGCAAAGTGTACGATGAAGAAACAGCTGTTAGATTTCTTCAGGAGCGGAATGTCATTCCCCAGAAAATGCGTTGTTTAATGGACATTATATGAAACTGCAAGTGGGGAATAAAATTAGATGGAGATGATTTTTGATGCAATTTTTGAAGATATTGCTCTTTTTAATGAGCATTGTTTGTAATAAATTTTTCATTGTTTATCAGAACATAATATTTTAGATATTTATATAGTATTCATTAAATAACAATTTTTAACTAAAATATGATCATTTTTTTCATTGTTAGTTAAAAATTGTTATTTAATGAATACTCCTTGTAATAAATGTTTTATTATTTATAGTTTAATTTTGTCTACATGTTCCTCATTTATTTTCATTTCCTATAATCTGTTGTATCATAATGAAAGGCAATGCCTATTTCAAATTGATACATAACCTGACAAGGTCCAAATAGTTGAGGCAAGTGACACCTGAGCGCGCTGATGCCAGCAGGCCCTTAAACATACTATGTAGTACCTTCTTTTCCTTTGCTTCTAATAAGTAGGCGAAAAATTCTTTCATTTTTCTGATTGCTGGCGGAAAATATTCTTTTATTGTTATATTGTGGAGATGTTCACATGCTTTTAGTAATTTTTTGTTTTTATAATTAGATTTTTAGTTAGCATTGAATTAAAGTTTAGTGACAGAGGGCTTTTTTCTTTGTTATAATTGGTTTTATAAAAGTAACCTATGTGTTGCAACTGAGAGAGCAGGTTCATTTGTTTAAAAATGTTTTCTATTTCACTGAGAATAGATTCGTATGTTTTCCCCTTTATCCAAAATATCAATATATTATATTTTCGTTTCTCTTTATCTCCCCTTGTTTTGTACAATTCCAATTCTTTTATTTTTAACATATCTTCTTCAATAACTACAATATCCTCGCTTTATTTTTCCTTAATTTAATTTACGTGCTGTTCTAAATTATCTAATTTATTTTATTTTTGCAAGATTTCGTCTAATTTATTTTCCATTTTGAATAATTTTAATTCGATTTTACTTACGTAAATCAGCTGATATTGTTTTGATCTTGACGGTTATCAGTGGTGCCAGCTGTTAGACTTGTTGGTATTATATAGTCTGGAGAATGCTGTCGGCGTAATTGAACCACCTGGCCTAGTTGCAATAACTTTGGCTGTGTAATTATTGTGAACTAGCTTTTGCCCGCGGCTTCGCTCGCAATGAATTAGGGCTGCCAAATAAAGTTTCGGGAAAGATCATTTAAAATAAATAGTTTTCTTATATTTTTAAAATATAAGTTACTCGCACATCCAAAGTTTCAGATATCTAACTTCAAAACTGACGGATTCTATGCAACCTTTGAACACCTATTATATTAAGGAGGAAACCCTTGGGGGTGGAATTATCCAAATTTCTTTCTTAAACTATACAAAGAACCTATCTACAAATTTATAGATAGTAAGTTCCTGATTTACCTTTAATTATGTACTATTATAATATAGTCTCCACAGTACCTAAAATACTGTCAGGGGGGCACGTGTCCCCGTGCCCCCCTCATAAATCCGCGCTTGCTATAGCCTATGTGTTATTCTGATTTATAAACTATATTACTGTAAAGTTTCATCCAAATCTGTTCAGTAGTTTTTGCGTGAAAGAGAGACAAACATACAAACTTTCACATTTATAAGATTAGTAGGACATCGAAACAAATAGTTTCACTCATCTTCTTTCTGTTACTTAAACATCTATTATCATGTGATTTGCCTTTATTTATGTCCTATTATGGATTCTCCACAGTTCCTAAATAACAGTCGAGGGGGGGGCACATGCCCCCGTGCGCCACCCCCCTAAATCCGCTCTCGCTTTAGCCTATGTGTTATTCTGATGTATAACCTATATTACTGTCAAGTTTCATCCAAATCCGTCCAGTAGTTTTTGCGTGAAAGAGAGACAAACATTCACATTTATAATATTAGTAAGATGTGATCTGGCGTTGTCATGGTGGTACAACACATTTGCGATTGACTAAGTCTAGGTGTTTCTGTCGGAATGCTTAACAGGCGATATACAAAAATGGTTTTCTTAGTTTTTTTTACCCTGAGATAAGAGTCTCGAAAATAAACACTGACTATTATAACAGACCACCATATAGAGAGCAAAATCTTTTTCGGGTGACGGGTGGTATTAGGTGGCTCGTCCACAATCTCCTGCCTAATGCAATAAATACTTTTGTTACTATTAGTTAGAGAAATGGGTCCCTTTTGTGCCGCTTCCGAAGGGATTTAGAGATTGATATTAAATTTGCCTCAACCAGTTTGTTTAGCACACAAACATGGATGCGGGGCACGTAGCCCAGCTGTTTTGAATGATTTAAAAAACCCATTTTCAGTTTCCCCGCCTTTTTCGTAGCTGCAGCGACAGCTATTGTTAGATTAGTCTTAATATTTTTCGGACGGGGTTTATTTTAGAGACTCTTATCTCCGGAGCAAAACTTTGAAAACCATTTTAGTGTATTAATTTTGTTGTCATCATCCCAGTGTACCTTGCATATCTTGTCATTTTTTTAATACCTATGAAACCAGTTCCGAAGAACGGGCTCAACGATAACATTTTTATTATTAGAGGATACGAAGAAGAGCCAACCTTCAACCATCTCCTTACCGGTTGAAAATTATATTTTATTTACAAAATATGTTTCTTAATCAATATAGTCAGTCATAAAAAATATGTTTCTTAATCAATATAGTCATAAAAAATACGTTCATGACTATAAATTATTTTAAAAATTCTTTTTTGTGCGCATACTTTCTACTATTACTATAGAAAGAACAGTACTAATATACTATTGAGAAGAAATTTGAAGTAGCCAGCATGTGCCTAACCGCGATACAAAGCACGTGGTTCTATCGTTGTCTTTAATGAAAACGTTGTTGAAAATTAAATATGTTTTAATTAGCATGCTGAAAACCGAAATCTTAAAGTATCGTGAGATGCGGTAGCTGTCAGCTGCTAAAGAAGAGCGTTCTTAAAATAGAAAAACATTTTTGCAAAAATAAAAAATAATGTAATGCACACGTTTTTTCTTGTAAAAATTAAAAATTTTATCATTAAAAAATTAATACGCAGAGAAAAAGTAATTCAATAATTTTGTAACCACTGAACATTATCCTGGATCAGGATCGTCAGATGCTGTATAACTGTCTTCCAAATCGGAAGAAGCCTCTTCATTTAATTTATCGATTGTTTGCAAAATATCGTCTATTTTCAAAAGTGCCTAGTATATATCAAACCTTATTGGTTTCAAATGGCCATCCAGAATTTTTAGGACATAGATAAACATATTCAGGGCCAGTTGCGTTTAGCCACATTGATTTTACATAAATAGTGTGTCAAATATTATATTTTATTTTAATGATATCCAGCATGGTGGTATCGTTTGAGTCAAAACTTTTAATATTTTTTTCTTTGGGACTATTAATTATCTAATTTCGCAGAATAGTTTTTCTTTCAACTACAGTCTTAATCAAGAACTTATTCTAGAAAGCAAGGCCTATGAAAGAAATATTACCACAACTTTAGTTGGAGAAAGTTTCCAATCTCGGAAACTCAAAATAAATAAAAATTGAGAAAATTTAACAACTTAAAATTCGCTTCCCACCTTTATGTATGAAAGGTTTTATGTGTTTGAAGTGTTCGAATAATTTTCCGACTGTTTAGAGGTAGATATAAATTTTCCTGTCTCATCTTTCAACTTTCCCACTCATCGTCCTAATTTTCTTTAAATTTATTTTATTTATCCTGAAAGTTTTCCGAAAAACCAACTCCGTCAAATAAAACATAAAAGCAATGCTTGGATCCCTCCAAACGGCCTGACGTTAAAAGGATGCAGCATACTTATCTCAATCTACGTTTAGGGCTGTATCAACCAGCCTGCCAATACTGTGATCAAGAGCGGTCACAGGATTTTTTTCTGGCAGGGGCACACAGGCAAAAAAATCAACAATTACATGTAGTATTTTTAGAAAGGTTTCAAATTTTATTAAAATATAAAAAAAATACATGTTCAATAAAGACAGTTTTCTTTTATGTTTCCTGCTCAAGATGTCCAGCACTTCATTAGCGTTCATTTTTGTCGCAACGTCTTGATGGATTGATGGGTATGCATTAAAGCCAGCCCATTCAAACGCTCTTCTGCCATCCTGCTGCGAAGATATGACTTTAATCTGCTTGAGGTAGGGAAAGATCGCTCAGCAGTGCTAGTAGTCACAGCGCCGGCTCTAGCCCATGCAGCGCCGTGTGCAATTGTGACCTCGGCGCCCTCTAGTACGCACGCTATTAAAATTGTACGTTATACAAGGTGTTACAAAAAACGGCAAATCCCCTAAGGAGGTGAGTGTGCTCATGAAACTAAACAAATTTTGCTGTGGGGTCAACATGAAATGAAATTGTTTGAGACCCTGAGACGCCTCGCGTCGCCCCTTGAGCTTTAGACCCGGCGCCCATGTGCATCGCACACCCTGCACATAAGGTAAAGCGGGCCATGTGAGTAGTCACTGGAAACGTGCTCAGCAATTGACAAAGAGTTCTAATATTTGTCACCGTTGCTCTTTTGTAAGCATCTGCTGGAGATATTGGGATATTTTCTCTCATCTCTTTTCTTTCTGTTATTTTATTCATATATTTTAACAACTATGATCATGTAATTGGCCTATAATTATGTACTGTAATGGAATCTCCACAATAGGTAAAAAAAAAACCGTCGGGGGGAGGGGGAGTACGTGCCTCCCTTAAATCCACCCTCGGTTGTGATTATGCAAAACTAACAGTGAAGCATCGATTTGAATGTATAAAGTATCAAATAGAAGAATGAATTTGAATATTGAAACATTCTTACCGTTTAAACAAAATAATAAAATATATGACGTTGGTATTGTTTAAAACCACTAATAATCCATTCAAGGGTGAATGAATTTCCACTGTTCGGACGTTATTTCCCTTATTCCTCTACCTCCACTACTCAAACACTGAACCGAATATGAGTCCCGCTCCTGACACTAATATGCCGAAGTCAAACATGTACGATGGATTGGAGAACGGAATCAGTTGCACAAATAACCATCCCTCCAATCGTCATGGAGAAGAAATACATGATTCCAGAAATTAGAAAAAAAACCTTATGGAAATGATAATAGAAAAATATTTTCAATATTTTGGTAGTCTAGTATCATTTAGAATCCGTTGCCGATACAGACAAAATCAAGCCTAGATTTAGCACTATCGGCATAGAATTCCTTACCTAAGTCATGCTGACCGGAAAAAAGTAACACAAAAGAGTGATTAAAAACCTAGATGTAACCACACATCTATTACTGATGTTGAAGCGACTTTGCAATGACTTACAGCAACTGATGAGAGCAGACTTTATAAGAGGGAGGAAACTGGCAGTAGAATCCCTCCATTTTGATAACAGAGCCCTTCAAAATATACATTGATAACATGAAAAAGATAACACACGTGAACAGATGTATCCTTGATATCCATCAGTATATCTGCAGTTACGGTGAATGAGTGGTTAGGTCAAAATGTACTGAGGGGAAGCGGAATCGTGTCATTCTTTTAGCTTTGGCTTGAAATAGAGTTATAAAATTAGCAATATTAGCCACATATGCTCTAAGAGATGGCACGATTCCGCTCATCTCAATGCAGTTAATTCACCGGGGCTTTAGATATATCGAAGAAGGACAACGCTCAAGGGCGGATCCAGGATTTTTTTCTGGGACGAGGGCACAAAGCATTCGGGAAAAAAAAACAACAATAACTTGGAAATAAACTTGTAGTATATATAAAAAGATTTCAAAGGTTCATTAAAATATCAAAACAATAGTTTCACTCATGTTCTTTCTGTTATTTTAACAACTATGATCATGTGATATGCCTATAATTATTTACTACAATGTTTGTTATTTGTTTGATGTTGTTTAGGGGCGAAAAACAACTATGGTCATCAACGCCCGTTGGTTTATATATTTATCTGCTTTGGGGAGACCACCGACACGAATCCCGCTGGGCCCCGACGAGAGCGGCACCCAGGCCATGGGGGCCAGCCGGAGCAAAGGGGGCGCCCCGGTTCCATTTGTCAGATGGCGGCTTCTATTCGACACGAGGCTTTATCGGAGGATGTGGATAAAAACCATGTTGGCCACTTAAGTTCATTACATTAGTGCAACCCACTAATGTTTACAATCATTGTACATGGAAAAGTCCAAATCCTCCCAAGTCCTCGGAGCTAAACTGCTCTATGAGACCAGAGACGTCCCCGACTCCCCAGCACGAGCCCCCACGAGCCCTGGCCACACATCCCTCCCCCGGCACCCAGCGGGCCGCGCCGATGGCGTCTCCCTCAGCGCTACTATCACTCACTAGTAATCAAAAGAAAACACATTAGCAATCGAACCAATTAAGTAAAGTTATTAAGTTAAACACATGTAGAAATTAGATGAGGGGAAGTAGTTTACTTCTTAAGAGAAATTGAATTACCTTATTTATCATGTCTTGGTCGTCTCCCAGCGCCTTCGGTAGTTCCGGAGGTATGTTAAGCTGTTGCAATATTGACCGATGACGGTGGCATACTTCGAATATGTGTTTGATAGTAAGGTTGGTTTGGCATGTTTGGCGTTGTGGAGGTGTTTCCTGTGTTATAAGGTGGACATGGGTTAGACGGCTATGTCCAATTCTCAGTCGGGTAATCGCTACTTCTTCTCGGCGCTTGTTGCGATTTGAGGTTGTCCACGGCTTCACCTTTCGTTTTATACTCTTTAATTTGCTCGGTGGACTCTCTTCTCACATCGATTGCCATCGCGCTTTGACAGTTTCCTTCAATGGTCGGGCAAGTTCTGAGGTCGTCAGGATAGTAGTTCCCCTCCCTGGGAGAGATAGCGCCTCATCGGCAGCTTTGTCGGCCATTTCATTCCCAGGGGTAATGCCCACATGCCCAGGGGCTGACATACCTATTCCCGCTAGCATTTTTAGATATTCATGGATTCGCAGTATAATAGGGTGACTGGAGTACATGTTACTTAGACCATGAAGGGCGCTAATAGAATCTGATACGATTGCGATGTCTTTTATGTTTTTGTCTGTGTTTGACATTGAGAAATATATAGCACTTGCTATGGCGTTCAATTCTGCTGTGTAAATGCTGCAAAGGTGATATAATTTTGTTTTGTGTGTTGAGGTTGGGGTGATAAGGGCGGATGCTGTTGCAGTTTCTGACTTGGAGCCATCAGTGTAAATCGTCATGTGCTGCGATATGGAACGGAGTAATTTTTTGAATTTCTCGTGATATTCGGATGGAATGGTATTATTTTTATGGAATTTGGAGAGGTCTAGATATATCATGGGGGATTGATAGGTCCAAGGTGGTGTGTTGGATTCTGGTATATATATAGGAATGGTTTTTAGTTCATTTACTATAAACGAAAATCTTTCTGCCATGGGTAGAGTGGCATTTGGTTTTTGCTGAAATTTACTGGAGTGTTTGGGTTGGAATAAGTATTTATATGTTGGTTGCAAAGGCTGTAAGTATATTCAAGAAAGGTAATTTACTGCTAGAATTTGTCTTCGGAATGTTAAGGGTGGTAAACCGGATTCAGCGCACAGGCTAAGGATGGGGCTGGTCTTGAAGGCACCTGTAGCCAGTCGGATCCCGGTATTGTGAACTGTGTCAAGCTTCGAGAGATATGAAAAACGGGCCGAGCCGTATACGAAGCTCCCATAGTCCAGCTTGGAACCGATGAGGGTCTTGTAAATTTTCAACATCGTACATCTGTCAGCTCCCCATGTTGTTTTACCAAGGACTTTTAAAATTTTCATTTTACGGAGGCATTTTTCTTTGAGAACGTTAATGTGACAGCTCCAAGACAATTTCCTGTCGAATATAAGTCCTAGAAAGCGGTGGTTTTCAACATATGGTAATGGGGTTTCTCTTAAGGTAAGTTCCGGTGATGTAGGGGTTCGTCTTCTTCGGCTGAAGTGTAAGCATTTGGTTTTTTCGGCAGAAAATTCGAGGCCAGAGGTTCGGGACCAATCACTCAGTCGGTTTAGTGCTTCTTGAAGTTTTCTTTTTATATTATCGGTGTCATTTGAACGATATACAATGGCCAGGTCATCTATGTACAACATCACTCTTATCCCTCTGGGCAAGCTTCTTCAAAGGGCAAAGAGAGTTGTGCTAAGCACACAGCCTTGTGGTATTCCATTTTTCTGCTCGTATTTCTCTGATAGGAAGTTTCCAATCCGAACCCTGTATGTCCGGTGTGGCAGAAATCGTTTTATAAACATTAAGATATTGCTGGTGAGGCCGAGGGTTTTCAGTTTTTGTAGGATGTTGTGTCTATTGGTCTGGTCAAAAGCTTTGAACATATCGAAAAATATTGCTATTGCCTGTTGATTCTGATTAAAGGTATATTGAATCTCCGCCACAAGCTGAACGAGATGGTCAATCGTCGATCTTCCCTTGCGGAAACCACACTGGAAATTCTGGAAGATGTGGTTTTTCTCCAGAGTCCACATTAGTCGTTTATTGACCATACGTTCCATTATTTTACTTAAGCAGCTAGTCAGGAAGATAGGGCGGTAGTTGTATGGTTGGCGTTTATCCTTTCCCAATTTCAGGATTGGAACTACTTCTGAATGTAGCCAGGTCTTAGGAAATTTTCCCATTTTCCATATGTGATTATAAAATTTGAGAAGCCAAGTCAGACTATCTTGCGCTAGATGTTTAATCATCGCATAATGAATACCGCCTGGGCCTGGTGAGGATCCTTTCACTTGTTTTAAAGTGGATTGAAGTTCACATATGGAGAACAGGCAGTTATATTCTTTTATGAATGTATCCGATTCATCGCATACTGCTTCTTCTTCGTGATGTGATGCTTGAGAGCACAGATGAGTTGTGGGAGTATTAAATATTTCATAGTAATATTCGGCAAATATCTCGGAAACTATTTCGGGGTCATCTGTAAGTTTTCCATCGTGGGATAAAGTGTATCGTATGGCCGAGTGGTTTTTATAAATTTTTCTTATTTTGTCCCAGACCAGGCTTGTAGGGGTGGAAGTATTTATAGTTTCAACATATTGTTTCCAGGATTGAGATTTTATATTGTTTATGGTTTGTCGGCAGAGGGCTCTTTGTTTTTATATTCGATTAGGTTTGGCTGGTTTGGATTTTTTTAAGGGCTCTACGACGGTTGCGGATAGCTATTCTGCATTGCTCATTAAACCAGGGCACGGATGGTCTTTTAGAGGTACCTTTAGTTTGAGGGATTGATGATTTGGCTGCTTGTATTATCGTGTCTAATACAAACTGTATAACTGCGCCTGTGGAGTTAACTCGCTAGACTCTACTGCCGGTCCCAAGCCCGGATAAAGCAGGAGGGTTAGCAGGGGGGTTGACAGCCCACCTGTTGTAAAAAAACTATCTTGTTATGAACGCTCATTCATCAAGCCTCGGAAATCGGACGGAATCACGGAAACAACAAGGATCTCGGAAACGGACTATAAAAATTGGAACATGGAACGTACGTACACTCTACAGAGCAGGAGCGTTGGAGGAACTCAGAATACAGGCCAAGAAAAGTAACCTGGATATAGTAGCAGTGCAGGAAGTAAGGTGGACTGGCCATGGAAATGTACAGGGAAAGGAGTTCACATTTTTATACAGTGGAGCAAAGGACAGACATGAGTTTGGGACAGGATTCCTTGTATCTAACAAGATAAAGAACTCAATACTGGACTTCATGCCGAATGATGAACGGATATGCAAGCTTAGAGTGAGAGGACGCTTTCACAATATCAGCATTGTGAATGTCCACGCTGTGACAGAAGAAAAAGATGAAGAACACAAAGAGGAATTCTTCGAAAAGTTAGAACGGGTGTATGACTCCTGCCCAGCATATGACCTTAAAATAGTTCTGGGAGACTTTAACGCTCAGGTAGGAAAAGAAACAGAATTTAGACCCACCATTGGAAAATATAGCCTACATAATATAACGAACGATAATGGTGAACGCATGATAAACTTTGCAGCCTCCAAGTCACTCGTGGTTATGAGCACTATGTTCCCACATAAACCCCAACATAAACAAACCTGGCTGTCACCAAATGGCAACACCGCGAATCAGATCGATCACGTACTAGTGTCAAGCAGATTCTTTAACAGTATCAACGATGTGAGATCGTATAGAGGTCCTGACATAAGTTCAGACCATTACCTCGTTGTAACGAAGCTTAAACAACGAATAAAATGCCTACCGAAAAATCAAGCAAGGAAAACAAAGGCATGGAATCTAGACCTTTTTAGAGATGAAGAGAAGACAAAAAAGTTTCAAACGGTAGTAACAACGAGTATAAACAATTTGCCAGCAGCAGAAGGTATGAACAAAAACGCGACTCAGAGATGGCTCGAAATTAAAGGCTGCCTAAAAGATGCTGCTGAGAGAGAATGTGGGCAGGCAGAAAAACCTCCCAGAAACACATGGTTTGATAAAGACTGCGCACAGGCCATAAATGACAGAAATGAGAAAAGGCAAAGATGGTTAGCCAGGAATACACGGAGCACATTTAGAGAATACTCAAATGCCAGAAAACGGGTAAAGAAACTGCTTACGGGAAAAAAGAAAATTGCACTTAGGAATGAGATCCGAGAACTGGAGGATGCGAGACGGAATAATGACTCCAGGAAGTTCTTCCAGAAAGTGCAAGGAATACAAAGAAAAGGGAAGAATCCGGCTTTAGGGATAAGGGATGAAGAAGGAAACCTACATAGCCTTCCTGACGAGGTGCTGGACAGATGGAAAACCTATTTCTGCAATCTGCTGAATGCAGAAACGGAAAGAGTTCCTCTATCCGGAATAGAAGGAAGAGCAAGTCAGGAACCTGGTGACGAACACATCCCGCCAGATGTGGAGGATGTTGAGGAAATAGTGGAAAAATTGAAGAACAGGAAAGCATCCGGAATAGATGGTCTCCCCGCGGACCTGTTCAAAAAAGCTGGAAGGGAACTAGAAAAAGAACTCCACGAGCTCATAGCACAGATCTGGGAAGAAGAAGCTATACCCAAGGAGTGGTGCGAAGGCATCATAGTGCCAGTGTATAAGAGAAAGGGCGACCCCTCGATATGCTCTAACCACAGAGGAATAACGCTCCTCTGCACGGCATACAAGGTGTTTTCAATAGCAGTATATAATCGACTTCTGCCATATGTGGAGAGGAAGCTGGGGGATTACCAAGGAGGCTTCAGAAGTAACAGGTCGACCACTGATCAGATATGGACCTTAAAAAATATCTGCGAGAAAATGAAGGAGTACGACCAGACAATGTGGATGCTGTTCATAGATTTTAAATCAGCATATGACTCAATTATAAGGGAAGAATTGTTCAGAGTCATGCAGGAGATGGAGATCCCAGAGAAACTAATGCGACTCGTACAATAGACGATGAAAAACACATACTGTCGAGTAAGCATTAGAGAGGGAGTGTCGGAACAGTTTGAAATAAAAAATGGTCTAAGACAAGGAGATCCTCTTGCCCCATTACTATTCAACATTGCCCTGCAGGCAGTTATGGAAAGAGCAGGATTACTTGGAGGCGGGAATATTTTTAATCGACTAACGCAGGTACTCGCCTATGCAGATGACGTGGTAATTATTGGAAGGACATTACCTAGTATTAAGGACAACCTGCAAAGGCTCGAGACTGAAGCAGAAAAGTTGGGGTTAAAAATAAATGAGGAAAAAACCAAACTGATGGTTCTGAGAAGAGGAAGGCAAAATCAGCAAATTCGCCGGCAGCAACTCTACGTAATGGGAACACATACCTTCGAGGTGGTGAACAGCTTCCAGTACCTTGGCTCTGTCATCAACGACAAACTAGATGAAACAGAAGAAATCAGAAGAAGAGTACTGGCTGGGAATCGGGCCTAATTTTCTATTACCAGTTTGCTGAAAAGAAAAAATGTCGACCTTAAAACCAAGATCACTCTCTATAAATCGCTGATTCGGCCAATAGTGACATATGCTTGCGAGACATGGACCCTAAACAAGAAGGATGCACATCTGGTGGATAGATTCGAAAGGCGTATCCTCAGACGCATCGTAGGGCCCGTCCAGGAAAACAGTGTGTGGCGCTTAAGGAAAAACAGAGAGTTATATGAAAGGTATGATGACATGACGATCTCCTCTTTCGCCCGGTTACAGAGCATGAAGTGGCTGGGTCACCTGCTGAGAATGGGAGGAGAAAGAACTGCTAGAAGAGTGTTCGAGAGCTGCCCTGATGGAGTGAGGCGTAGAGGGAGACCCAGGGGCAGGTGGAAGGATAGCGTCCTGGGAGATCTAAAAAAACTGAGAATAAGTTCCATACATGCGCAGGACCGAAGCAGATGGAGCTTGGAGATTGAGCAGGCCAAGGATCGCTTTAAGCATCTGTCGCGCCAATAAAAGAAGAAGTATTATCGTGTCTGTGAAGAGTTGGCAACCTTTTTCGATGTTTATTTCAGATGGGGCTGTTTCGGGAGATTTAACGAGAGAAGAAAAGAGTGGCCAGTCAGCTTTATCAATAACCCATCGCGGTTTCCGATTAGTGGGTGGATTTATATTTTCGAATTTAAGACGGATTGGAAAATGGTCGCTTCCGTAAAGTTCCGGGAGTGCTGTCCAGTTAATGAGATTAAACAGTGAGGGGTTGCACATAGCAAGGTCTATCGATGAGTAACTGCCGAATGTGTGACTTAAAGAAGTTGATTCACCCGTATTAAGAAGTAAGAGGTTTGATTTTTCAATAAAGTTTTCTATAACTCTTCCTCGGGAATTTAAGTCTGCCGAACCCCACATAGGGCTGTGTCCGTTCATATCTCCGACAAAGAGGATCGGTTGTGGTAATTGGTTGTAAATATGGAGTATGTCTGATGTATGTATAAGTGGGTCTTGAGGTAAATAGATATAGCAAACTGTGAATGTGATGCCAATGTGTATAGTTATTGCTGTAACTTGTAATGGTGAGTCTATTCCTATTTCTTTAGAGTATATGGAGTTATTGACGGCAATGAGCACTCCTCTAGAGCCATGCTCATCGGGGTCATCGGTCCTGTATATATTAAAGTTTTTAATAGTAATTATGTCCCTAGCTTTGAGGTGTCTTTCCTGTATGCAGATACATAACGGGCTCTCATCTTGTAATAATATTTTTAAATCATTAAAGTGGGTTTTCAATCCGTTACAGTTCCATTGTATAACAGTCATTTAGGAAATGGTGTAGTGGGAGGTAAAGGATATTGAATTGTTGGAGCCCTAAATTACATCTTTTAGCAGGATCTAGAGTTGCACTAAATTTATTCATCTCGGTTTCAACGAATAAAGCTGGCTGAGGGTGAAGAAAATAAAAATAATAGTCGTAAAATGTCAGATTTAAAAACATAAATAAACATTCAAATATATAAATATACATGAATAATAATACAGACCTGTATTCATTAAGGGAGGGAATTATATTAAGTAAAAATTAAGATAATATGTACAGATAGTAAATCGTGTTATTTATTTTGTTTTTGTACATTTATGTTTTACTAGTAGAGTCTTTTTTAATTTTTCCTTTTTTATTGTAAGACACTTCGGTAAATCCGACATTTGTGTCTGGGGGATCCACTTCTACGATTTCGACGTCAGACGTCTTTGGAGGTATAACGTCTGAAATCGCAGAAGATTTAGTTTGTGAAGATGAAGGAAATGGGAGCTGGGGGGGAGGAGATGGGGTGGTTGGAGGTGAGGAAGAGGCAGAGGAGTGGGGGGTGGCAAGAGTGGGGGTATTAACCGTAGCGTTCGTAGTGGCAGATCTTGTTACCATCGTGCGCTTGGGCTTAGCCTGATTGGTTAGGGGGGGGTTGGATTTTTGGTTTTTGAGATAAAAAGTCATCTGGGGCTTTGAAATTAAAAACGAAATCTGTTTGGGTTGCTGTTTCCTGGGTTTTAACTATTTGTTTCGATTTTACTATTTCGGAATAAAATTTATTCATAGTTTGTGGGTTTTCTTGTTTATAAATATTTCTTGCCCCATTATAAGGTACTTTTTTTGTAAACTGAATTTCTTTTATTTTCTTATTCATTATGTATAGGAGGCATTCGCGGTGAAGGCTATTATGTTCTCCGCCACAATTAATACATTTGGGGATTTTCATACATTTTCCATCTGTGTGTTTTTCGTCACCACATTGTGAACACATAGTTTTAGGACTAGTACATTTAAGCGTAGGGTGAGAAAATTTAAGGCATTTATAGCATCTAATCGGGTTGGGTACATAGTTTTGAACTTTAATATTTTGATAACTTATTTGGATTGTTTCCGGTGGAAACGGTGTGGGGAAGGTTGAAATATAAGAGTTTGTTAAAATCTCAATACCTTTTGATTTTATTTTTATTCTTTGGATATCATTAATTTTTCCATCGAGTTCTGATATAATTTCTTCTTTATCTACAAATTGTAAATCATAGCATCTAATGACCCCCTTACTATAGTTTAAAGTGGAATGAGGTTTCACTGAAACACTGAATTGGTTAGCAAATGATTTACATTCGAGTAATTTTTTACTTTGTTTGCTATTTATTGTTTCTATGAGTAACGTTCCATCTCTTAATTTTTTTATAATTTTTACCTCTCCGATTAATCCTGTTATGAATTTATTAATTAGAAAGGGTGATACTTTTTGAAATCCTTCTTCTCCTTCTCTATTAATTAAAATAAAGGAAGGCACATTTTCTTCAATTTCATTATTAATACGTATTGGGTCGGGCGGAGTTTTCATTCGGCCTCTTTTTCTTCTTTTGTTCGCGCTAAAAAAAGGCTCGACCATTTCAAGTTTCAGAGTTGAAATAAATTATAATAAATAAAATAAATAACAAAGCCCAAAAAGTTAATAAAACAACGAAAATCGAGAGCGACAGCAATAAACAAAAAAAAGTAAAACTACCTTATCTATTGAAGCTAGCTTCTTAATCCTCTGGAGCGTAACCAAACACACTACCTATCTCCTTGGAATCTTATAGCTAACTGATTTATTATAATGTTCTCCATTTTCTGAAAGGGGCACGTGCCCCCGTGCCCCCGTCCCCCCCCCCTTTATCCGCCCTTGGCAATGCTACAGATGCCAAAAGTAAAGGTGTGCGAAAATTTTTTGGTATGATGTGGGGTGAAAAACATCACGTTACCACAAGTCCCCATGAAACTCCAAAAGCCCTACTACCAACGTCAAATAGCGTCATCCAGGCAATGTGCAGTTCGTTACGACATGCTGAAACTAAGTGAAAAAAGGAAAAATAGTTAATACTTTCGAACCAGAAGCAAGGGAAGTACCACTACTCCCAGGACAGGCACGATGGAGAGAGGGGAAACATACCTTTACATATTATTATTACATATCATGAGAATCAGTCACATTTATTTTTCATTCTACAGCTAAAATTTATTATTCATTTTGTTCTTAAAGTTTTTTTTAGTTCTTTCTGATTATAAGTAAATGTCCCCGTCAGATTTATTTTTTCCCAGAAAACACTCTTCTTCTAGCTTCTTATTCTAAGTAGGCAGACAGTCCTAATACCCGTAGGTACTAATAATTCCTAAAACTATAAAACCAATATAAAAAAGCTAAAACCATAGAGCTAATAATTCCTAAATTAAACTATAAAACCAAATAATAATACTAACTTCATTTTTGGCACAACTACTACTACTAAAATGCTACTTAAAAAAAAGTCTTTGAATATATTTTTTTCTATGCTGATAATTTGTTTAAAATAAATAATAATTCAAGCATATTGTTTATTAATTTCGTTAATTTTATTGTAGCTATCTTTTAAAAAATTAAGAGTATGAAAATGAATGAAATTAAGGGTATTAAAATCGCAATGACTATGTTCAAATGGGTAGATTAGGTGGACACTTCAAACAATAAAGGTTTCAGTATCTGTATCAAGAGTCCGTCTTTGATAAGATTCAAGGTTAAGTATCCACTTCTGTATCGGACATGGATGTTAACTAGGGTTGCCAGATGCTTTCGAGAAAAAAACCGGACAACTTTTTAATTTTTTTATTAGCTCATAAATATTACAGAAAATTACAAAAAAAGCTTACAATCTACTTTTGAATATATTTAGCATTCGATGACACTGCTTTTAACAAAGGTTAATTGCAAGATATGGCATCTTTGAACTCAGTGCAACTAGCGCTTATATTGAAAAAACGCGCAATTCACTTTTTACAGTATTTATAGCAAGACGATTTCTTGCGTTAGTCCATACATTTCCCATGACGCTAAAAATCCCTTCCACAATAGCATTGGATGGAGAACTGCGATTCTTTTGTCTGGTTTACCCAGATTTTCTTGACCGGACAAACATAAAAAAATACTCGGGCTGTCCTGTCGAAAACCGGGCATCTGGCATCTCTAATGGTAACAATCCCTTCTTTACCATACAGGTCTGACTCACTAAAATCTAATGAGTGCTCATATCCCTTTTAATTTGACTGATGAAATACTTTTCAGTACCTGATATGTTTGATTAATACCAATTAACCCATCCCTGAGTATTCTGTAGAGTTCATAACTTAACATTTATATAAATTAACAATTTAATTATCGGTTAATTGATGGAAACTGCTAAGAAATCCTACTGATATTTTAAATGTGAATGTTTGTGAGGATGTATGTATGTTTGTTAGTTCACGCAAAAACTACTGAACGGATTTGGATGAAACTTTACATTATCATACGTTATACATCAAAATAACACATAGGCTACAATTTATAATGATTTTGCGTAATTTGGCCATAATATAACGATAAATATCAAGTAAGTCGGATAAAATTCTGCCCTCTAAGTAGCTTGTTCACATGTTTCTTACACGCAAAAACTACATATTTTCGCTGAACGAAACAAATCAAGTAACATAGTTTACAGGAGTATATTGCAGTAGGTAAGTAGGACCGCCAAAACTAAAAACACATCCATAAATTATCTACATATGTACATTATTCGGTAAAAGTTCGTTTTAGCGTACCCTCGCGAGGTGGCAACCATATATATCAATCGAAAGCTCTTTCGATTTGTAGTCGAATGACATAATTCCCAGCGTCCGCAAAGGTCAAATAAAAAAGTTTCTTAAAAATCGTTCAAAACGCTAGATACCCTATGTAACCACCTCTAACCACCATCCCTAACCATCTAATCACCAAACAAAATTTAACCTAATCTAACCTAACCTAACCAAACCATGAAAAATCATTAAAAAAAACACCTAACCAAACCACCCCTAACCATCTAACCACCAAAAAAACCTAACGTAATCTAACCTAACCTAACCAAACCATGACCATAACAAAACCAAACCCTAACCACCCCTAACCAAACCACCAAAAAAAACACCTAACCACCCCTAACGAAACCATAAAAAAAATTTAAAAACACCAAAGCAAAACACCTAACCATATATATCAATCGAAAGCTCTTTCGATTTGTAGTCGAATGACATAACTCCCAGGGTCCGCAAAGGTCAAATAAAAAAGTTTCTTAAAAACGTTCAAAACGCTAGGTACCCTATGTAACCACCTCTAATCACCCCTAATCACCTCTAATCACCCCTAACCACCTCTAACCACCAGCTCTAACCATCTAACCACCCCTAACCATCTAATCACCAAAAAAGCTTAACCTAATCTAACCTAACATATGTGTAGCTTTTTTATTTGACCTTTGCGGACGCTGTGAATTATGTCATTCGACTGATATTCGATTGATATATATGGTTGCCACCTCGCGAGGGTACGATAAAACGAATGTTATTATTATTCAAAATCCTTTCAGTTTTAATTTCTCGCTGCTGTACGAAAAGTGAAACCGTTATGCTAAGTAATCCTTTTCAATAAATTCAATAACATTACATACTACTCCTTTACTGACAAAAACAACAGTTAACGAAAGTAACTTCTGTAATGTAAGAAAGAAATAGTTTGGGGTGCAGTCAATCAAAACACCTAAATAAGTGTAACTTATTTATTATGTGCCGACGTTTCGGTCTACAATGTAGGCCATCTTCAGGGCTAAGAGAGAGAAACAAACAGAAAAAAGTTTGTTTCTCTCTCTTAGCCCTGAAGATGGCCTACATTGTAGGCCGAAACGTCGGCACATAATAAATAAGTTACACTTATTTAGGTGTTTTGATTGACTGCACCCCAAACTATTTCTTCCTTACATTAGAAGATACAGTCGACCAATTCTTCTCTAACATGAAAGTAACTTCTGTCCGTCCCGTCTGTCAATCAGTGTCAATGTATGTTTCACAGTTGTGCTAATACGTGATATGGATAATCTCAAACCTGGGGAAGGACATAGGCTACTTTTTATCAACACACCACACAGGTAAAGTTTATATGAAACAGTAACCTGATTGACTAACACATCCAGCAGTCAATGCTCTGCAGAAACCACTTAACTTAGCATCTTGAAATTCGCAGGTTGGCTCTTTGTATAGCTTAAATGAGCACTAAGAAAGGAATTTGGATAATTCCACCCCTTATTATAGTAGGGGTTCAAAGATTGTGTGGAATCCGTCAGTTTTGAAGTTAAACATTTTTGGATGTTCGAGTAACTTATAGTCACAAAAAATTAAATTATTTATTTAAAATGATCTTATTATAAATTATATGATCTTATTATATAGATTAGATAAAATGAACGAAACTTTATGTGGCAAATCTAATAACACGCGAGCGAATTATCATATATATTAGAGTGGATTCGAAAAATTATTAAAGTGTGATGAACTTTTCATTAATGAATACATATATTATTGGAATAACAAAGGGAATTAAAGATTAAATAATTTAAGTTAATCTGCGTAATTTAATTTTATTACATTAACTAAATTTATAGTGACGATATGCAATATTTCGTGTCGTATTTTTTATGAGTTTTGAATTGAAATTTATTTTATGTCAAAGTTGATAGGAAAGGGTATCATTTATTAAAGGCAATTCACAAAAGATTGAGGAGTTATGGAAAGTTTAAATTTTGGCACCGTATTTAAAATAATATTAACCGTTCAAAGTTGAAGCTAACATAAGAAAATGTAGTTCAACTGGTGCAGTAGTGTCCGCACGTTAGAACTATTCCTTGGTATTCCTTCAGCAGTTTATTGATCACGTATTTAAATTTAACCAATCTAGTGATTAAATATTAAGTAATATTCATAATTCAAAGATTATTCCATGTAAGCATGCGCGAAGTTGGATATCGCGGTATGATGTAATACTTCAGTTCTTACAAAGTAGGTCGCAAATATACCTAATATATAGTAGGTATTCCATTAGAAATTGCATACATTTATATTAATATTAAATATTTTTTAGTTCAAAAGTATTTCTAATATTCTTTTTTTCTGTCAAATGTAATTTTAATATGATTTAGAGGCGGATGAATACAGGTGACACCAAATTAAGAAGTGGGGGAAACGGAGAAATCGATCAATTAAGGCATTCTTTCCTCATGTCACTAAGAAGCAGGTCATATTATTATTTACCGTTTAATATTGGTTGAAGATGGGGAAATAAAGGGCATCAGCCACCGCGCACCTTGTGTGCAAAACAAAAGTTATAATAATGGGGTATGTACTATTTTGTAAATAAGGATTATGGTACTTAAAAATTACTGAATTTAAGTGTTCAGACTTAGCAGTATGTGCTGAATAATTTTTAAAACTTCCTCTTACTAAAGATGCTTTAATTTAATTCAATAGTTAATTACAATGTGTATTTTATCTATCAATACGGGAACCTTTTAATTTCACAATGTGCTATTAAATATATGTTATTTTCAAAGGTTTACAGTAGAGCATCTGTCAAGTATGGAGATACTATTCTAAATGTTGATAGACATGACATTATTTGTAATGCAAGTGTGATCAAGGAAATAATTTTTACAGGGTTATTAGTTTATCATACATTTTTTCAAATGAGTGTCGATTTACACTTAACATACCGGTTTATGCTGAATAATTTTAATTTTTTTATTTTGCCAGTGAAATTTAAATAATTTTATGCTTATATTATTCTTTTATATCTCATTTATACTTTATTATGTAGCCTAAATGCTTCGTACTTAATAAATTTATTTGCATCGCAATAAGAAATAATAATTTATGAAGTAAAGTAAATAGTATTATCTCCGATGTGTACAATCTTGATATGCTAAATATTAGATTCTTGATTTTATTGTTTTTCACAGATAATGCATGTTGCTGAGTAGATAACAGCTTTCCCAATATTTCAGAGATGGTGGGGTGGTATTTTACGAGTATACAAGATAAGAAAATTGTTCAAATTGATTTTTTGTTTCTAATTTCATTTATTTATAATAAAGATACAGTCAGACATCAATATTATTTTTTTATTTAACTAGTTATTAAATAATTAAATTTATTTATTTATTAAATTCTAATGACTTATATTACATATTTATATGTGTCATTCTTTATGAATAATTGCTAGTTGTTTGTCTAGTTAATTAATAACATGTCATGTTGTTAACCTATTAAGCTAATTTATATTTAAATTTCAAAATATTGTTTAGTTTAATTAAAGAAATACATTGATGTTCTGATTCCTGAGCTAGTAATTTCAACATTTTACCCTTAGACTGTTTAAATTGCATTATAAATCTGTGACTCGAAGTAGTGACTTAATATTTAATACTACCCTAAACAAACTACCCTTTGTGAGATACATAAGCTGTAGGCGCCAGCACCTAAAATTATTTTTCCTGTAAAGGAAGATAAGTTTTTAATATTCTCAGTTATTATTTTCAGTTAAGGTAATAAATAATGGACGTACATACACAATACACAAGCTTAGATAAACAAACTCGCACACACTTCAGCACAACATATATTTACACACTCAAATACATAAGCACAATCATACATGCATATGCACTTGCATACATGCACAAACATACATATAGGGGTATACATGTACACAATCTCACTTGGTTTTTTAAAAATAAAAGTAAAAAAAATAAATTTTTTTTGAAATGATAATAGGTCCTGTATCTATATAAATATTTATTTATCAAACATTTATACTTGTGTTTGCGTGCGTTCAGGTTGTTGTTTCGAGTTGAGTAACAACATTTAACTTTTCATTTGTTTCGTTTTTAATATTCTCGAAAATAAAAATGATCATGAGTCTTAAAAAGGAAAAAGAGTATACATTTCATTAATCAATTAATTAAGAAATGATCATTTCAACAAATATTTTGAAGTATAGATGATGATATAACCTAAACAGTTTACGAAAATTGGTCCTTTAATTTACATACAGTCAGTAATAGTTTCTACATACAGTCTTTAGTATTCACTATATACACTCAGTGATAAAATTATTTTTATTTTCGAGAATATTAAAAAGGAAACTAAATAAAAAGTTGTCATAACTCGAAGCAACAACTACCGGAACTGATAACGATATATGTACTCGTGCATAAATATACAATTCTAACTTTTATTGTTTTAAAAAGATGGATAATATACTACAAGATGCCAGTCATAAATATAATTTTAACTGATCTATATATTTTTTTCATGTTTATAATGTTTCAAAATTAACTTACATGAATTTTATGTCATAATTTCTGATCATTTTTACTTATTCCATATTATTAAATGTTTTGAGTTAACCTAATATTATTGGCTTTAGTTAGAGCTTGCAATAGTTCTATTTCTTAGAACTAGTGATAGTAGTTTACTTATAGATGGTAGTTGCTGATCCAGCATGTTGCTTTAACATTTCACTTCTACCACCAGCCAAAAAAGGAGATGATATCAGTTTGGCCTAGTAATTTATTTTTCAATTTAATCATGTCATTTGGAGTAAGATAGAAATTTGTAAAAGATCTCTTATATAATCAGAAGAATTACAAGAATATATAAGTCATTTGGTCAATTAAAAATAAATATTTTTAAGTGATATTTCATGTATAAAGCTAAAGAAGCTAATGAAAGATTTTATGAATTATGCCTATTAGTTGATTTAAATATATATTTTCTAAATGTTATTATTAATCTTTAAATTCATTTTATTTCAGAGCCAGAATGGCGTTTTTTTATGTATTAAGTAGTAGTGAGTCAACGAAAGTGGGAGATGTCAACACAGATAGGATTATGGAAGCAGGAGCCAGTCTCCCCAGATTGGTTTGAGATAGATGATTGGTCTAACTATGGTGATACTACACTCCTGGAAGAAATTGATTTAATTATAAAAGATGGTAGGCTATGTTTAGTTTAAATTTAATACAAAAATACTTCTTATAGTGATTATAAATCATTAAAAACTGTATCTGATTATTTGCCGTGCCTGCTATATGTATTTCAACATGAAACTTGTTTTATTTCTTAATATATGTTCCAAATATTATAAATAATCATTTAGGATTTTTTCACTTAAATTATTTCTATAAACTTTTTTACTAATTAAATTGTAACTTCTCAATGATGTGTTGAGACATGTAGAGTGCATCATTACAAATAAAGTCATTAAGAAGAAAAGCCTTATAAGCGCAGGCATGTGCATAAGGCATTACTTTAAAGAGTTGCTCGGTAATAAGAAATGCCAAGTGTGAGAGTTTGGAAGTGGATCTTTTCCTGTTTTAAGTAGGAGTGTTCTGTTTTTACTCTTATAATTTGAGGTCTGTACCTACATTTGTATTGCTGTGCTGTTCTTATCTGAGCGAATTAATGATCTTAGAAAAAATAATTATTAAGTAACCTAATTCTTTTTTGTAAGAGGAAAATGGAATATCATGCTGACCATCCACTACTAGAGATAAGACATTGACTTGCATTTATAGCAACTAATAGTAATAATAAATAAATTTATTAATGATAAGTGGTCCCTTTCTTTTTCAAATTTTGAAACAGCTAATTGAAGTGTGTTTTAGTTTGATGTTAATTTATAAATGATTATAAATCTACATATATTTTTATATATATATCAGAAAAATAATGTTGTCAAGCATGACAAATAAAAATGCATCATAGGCAAACACTCTTTAAAAGTTCTCTTCAAACAAACCAAAAAATCCCAATTTAACTTTTCTAAACAGTTTTTTATTACTTTTGATTGTGTCATATGGTCGAGTGTTATCATGCAAATGAATAACTTTGCTTTGCCAATTTTGGTATTCTGGATTTTTTCTCTTAATCACTGACCCAAACGAATCCATTGCAGTTTATACCGATAACCCATAATAAAATCACTAAGTTTTAGTTGCACAAAATATACAATACCTCTTTGGGCACACCAGATACAGTTGAGATTGAAAAATTGTTTGAACTTAGTGTAGTATTATTTTTTCTTTTTATTCAATTATCATTCCTTGGCACAGTCTGATGAAAATACTTTTTCTTAACTGTCTCTAAAGCAGCTAGCAGCTACTCATGAGTGATAAATCACTTTTGACCCTCAAGGACTCGACTTGCGGGGGAGAGGGGGGGGGGAAGAACTGAGCGATGCGAACTTTGAGCTTCCACCTTCCATCTACCTTCCCAGAAGAACCCATTCTACATGGAACATAGGCATTAGGACCATATTTGCAATTTTTCACACTGGTATCAACACATCTTTTATTCGGGCTACCTATAGTAGTGCTCAGATCCATTTATTATTTTGAATTTTAATTAATTTATTGAGTTTAAACTTTTTTTTTCTAGTTTTCCCACCTTAATTAAGTTATTTTAAAGTTAAAAATCCTAGTTATCAAGTCGCTGTTGGGTCTTATTTGAGATATCTGGCAAAAGACTAAAAACTTTTAAGCAGTGCTCAGACATTAACCAGTCAGAGGATTGTCTCTGTAAACTTCCACAAGCATTTTACTATAATCTTCAGCTCCACTTTTCTTCCAATTAAAATAAAAAAGTAAAACCTGCAAATGGTGCTTGGTTATAAAAAAATTTAATGAGAAGATAAATGTTTTTATAAAACCCAAAGCGATATTAACTGTATTATTCACAGATGTATAACTTTTCTGAAACAACTGAAATCGGCTGTCTATATGAAACATTCATAACATAAAATGCCTTTTTACCAGACCAAATATTAAAATTAGATCATGAGCCAAATTACAATAATTATTTTACTAATAAAATAATCAGTTGATTGTATTGGTAATTAGTTATAAATGAAATATAAATAATTAGATGGATTGAATTGGCCAGGGAGTGCAGTCAAAGATAACACAAATAAGCAGGACTTATTTTTTAACTGTGCCAACGTTTCGTCTTATGGTGTAGGCCATTTTCAGGGCAAATAGTGGATACCGATTCTGCGGTGACTGTCAAAAATAGTAATTAACACTAATTATTATTTATCAAAAATAATCAATAACAATAATTATTAACAGACAGGGTCTTCTTTTGAAAATGGACTCAAGGTACTTGTGTTTACCTGGTCTGCTTGAAACCTACCTCCTTATCTCCTATAACCTCTTCTTATCACTTGTCTCATTTGGGTTATTTGTGTGTGTGTTATTAAATTGTTTTCTGTGTTATTAAATTGTTTTCTGTGTTGTTTTTTAGCGTTTTTGTCTAGTCAATTTTGTTTTTTGTATATATAAATTTCTCTATTACTTATTAAATTTAATTTTGTGTGTTTGCCTGGTTCCTTTTGTTATTGTCTATTTAAAATAGACAGAATAACACTAATAGCATTCCTCTTTAAAAGAAGAAGCTGTGAAATACTTCAAGGAGTTAAGAATAATTCTAACTTCAAGCTAAAATTATTTATAAAAGGTCATAAAATTGATTTTGACAAGGATAAAAAGATGTTTTCTTCAAAAATGTAGAGAAAACATTTATATAAGAAGAATGTGGCTAGAATTAGCATTTTATAATTATATTTTGTATATTTCAATTTCCATTAATATGAATAATAAGGTAGTTGTTGTCAGTACATGAATTATCAGTGTTCAGGTTGTAAATAATGGCAGATAACAGTCCCTGCAGATCGGCTAATACACAAGTACCATGAACTGAATTAATTCATGCTTGGAATAAAATTTTGAATCGCCCCTAGTGTTGTTTGAATTATGTTGGATTATGTGATTGGATTATGTGGCTGTAGATGCGCAGAAAATGCTGGGGATCAAGAATCTAACACTAGCAGAACAAAACTGAGAGATGACTGGTGGATCAGACTAGGGAAAGCCTCTATTCTTTACGAGTTGTACTGCAATCAAAGAAGAAAACAATTTTGAAGTAAACGCAAAATATGTTAATTAATACCGTCAAATAATTTTTTAAATCGAAAATCTCTTCATACAAAGGTAGAATGTGTCCTTTAATGCATAGGAATGCAATTAACATTATATATATATATATATATATATATATATATATATATATATATATGTATATATTTTATTGAGGTATAAGAAATAAATAAAAAATTATCGATGTTTGGCGTATCATTCGGACCGCCGTAAAGTTAACGTAGATTTATGAGAAATTTATTTAAGTAAATAAAAATAATCCTAAATCTTATTAAATACTTATTTATTAATTTTATATTTGGGTTTAGTCACATAAAACACAATTTTTGTAAGCATAACTGATTAAAATATTATACAAATGGCATTGCCTTCCACTACCGGCGTCTCCCGCCATATTCGTGTGGAGGTCGATAGGACCTTAAATTATTACACTCTAGGATTGGGAGTGGACCTCCCAACTACTTTACGAATGGCAGCCTGTGTGAAAGGATATCCAAGTTGTTGACTCTACGAATGGAAGCCGGGTTCTCAAGAAGAGTTAGATTATATATTGACTCTGAAGTTTGATAATGCATGTATTTTATTTGAATCATTGTGCTGTAAAAATTGTGTGATCTTTAAATTTCTTTTATTTATCCCGAATTAAAAATAATTGTCATTGTAGATTAAGATTTCATGTTCAATTACATATTCAAAGATTAATAAACTGTTATGTGTATTAACTAACATCAAATTTTTAATTAACTCTCCATATATAAATTCATAACAATATATTTATAACAATATATTTTTTTTTCCCCGTTGGTTCTACCTTGTAGAGGTCGGTTGACAGTACCTTGAAGATCTTGGACCGCCTTTACCAGCCTTCTCCATCTTTGTCTATCCTGGGCCGCTGATTTCCAGTCCGCTACATGTAGCTCCGCAGCATCTTTGTTGACCCTGTCTTTTGCCAACTATTATGGCATTCATAGTTTTGTAAGAGGGGTCCTAACGGATTAATTCGAGCTACATGCCCTGCCCATCTTAACCTTCTTGCTTTCATATCCTGAGATATCGCCTGACCAGTAAGCTGTTCCTTATTGGTCCTTCTCCTCCAAGGGTGTAGACTCTTACCATACCGCTCTGGTTATCGTGCGAAGGATTTTCCTTTCACATCTCTCTATTCTGCTTTCCAGGGTGCTGGTGAGAGCCCACGTCTCACAGCCCTATGTCAGAATCGGCTTTATTCCAGCATTATACACCCTTAATTTTAAGTTTCTGGAGATTCTTCGGGATTTCAATACTCTTGAAAGTGTGAGTGAAGAATGCTCTGCTTGTAATTGTTATATGCTGGTCTATCTCAGTTAATTGGTCATTCGTTGAGGCTATTGTGGAGCCAAGGTATTTGAAGTTATCTACTGTATGTGTAGTATATAATAATATTATTAATATTATATTATATTATTATTATAATAAAATATTATATTATTAATATTATATTAATATTATTATAGGACAAATATTAAAATAAGATAATTTTAAAGATACAATGTACACTAATAATTTAATTATCTGTATAATTGACCAATTATGTTATTTATTGACTGTATTATTTAATTATTCAATCTTTATTATCGGTCATTGATTACCTAAGTTTTATCCATGTTTTTGACCAAAACAATCATTTGGGGACAATTTGCTGCTAATAGTTGAAATTTTGTAGTAAGGATTATTCTATTATCTAGTTATCTTAATATTACTTTTATTAATAATTTTATAAATTTTGATTTAGCATTAAGTGGAATCTATCATAACATCAATTATATTTCTTTTCATTCTACTTATTTATTGTTTTAAGATTTTGTAAACTTTCATAACAAATCACATATCAGAACTATATGATTATTTTTGGTTTCAAATCTTTTATTTTCTGGACTAAATGGAAATATTTCTGTTTTTTTTTTTGTTTTTTTATAACTTTAATAAATTTCTGTTTTTTAACTCTGAGATAACTTAATCTAAAGTAGTCAAATTAATATATCTTAATCAGAGTCATGAAGAGTAATAGTAAAGAGATTTATCAGCATTAATCACATTTCCTCTTTCAGTTATATATTATGTAACCATGTTTAATTCTACAACTATTGCTATTAATGAACATAATCTATTGATTAAAAAATAATAAGGTTAAAAAATTACTTGAAGGCCTATTTGATTTACACTAGTTTACTGTTTTTGTGGATGTCTGTTTTAATTAAAATGGAGAATTTTAGGATAAATTATTTTTTAGTATTTATATTATTTTATAATAATTTTTAGTTAGTTGTTTTTTAATGAACAAATTATATTTCACGATATAAATACCGTAATGAGATACGATTTATAAATGTTTGATTCAGTATAATTCTTATCTGTGGGATTGGTTTTTTTTTTATTAGATTTGAGACCAGTTTTAATTATTAGACCTTGTGATACCACAAATCTCTTGAGTAGTGGGAGGCGAGTGGAGGGGGATATAGCCCTGCTCCTCTAGCTAGCCTGTTAGTCCTGGCTGTTGAGTCTATCATTGTGGTCATTTGTGTTGGACTTGTACCAATTGCTTTAGTGCCCTTGAGTAAATTACTTACATCTTTTAAAATTAATCGATCTATTCTTCGTTGTGATAATTCAAGATTCACCTACTCTAGATGCTTTCAAATGCACCCAAGCGTTGACATGAAGAGCAGTTACCCTTGCACCTGGAGTCAACAAATTATAGTGAATTCACAAAAACTTGTAAAGAGAAGGTGAAATTTTTATTTTTGAAGTTTAAAAACGAAGTGACTGAACATTTATTTAAATATCCCACCGTTGGAAGGTTTGGTTTATTACAATCGTTGTAGGACTTGTGACTTTCTTCTCTTTATATAAGTTTTTGTCAATTACTTTTTGTGATCATACATGACAATGTATGGACTACAGGTTGCTTACCTTCCTCAGCAAATCTATTATCAACGTATGTATTATATTATTTTTATGCATATTACCTTTACATAAAAAAAGGTTACATATGTTTTACTTTTATTTTATAAGTTTATATTTATATGGGTTCAAATTTTTCTGTTTTAAAATCAGTCAACTCTATATAATAAGTCAAACGACTTTACTTTGCTTATCGGTTTTAGAAATCACCATCATTTCAATAATTTCCAACCATATGTAAATACATTTTGGACAGAATATCTTATTTTTCATTAAATAAACCATAATGCAACATTTTCTTTTTAAGTAATTGTGCCTAGTTTAAAATCTTTTAGACTTACGTATCTTGTATATTTTCAAGTAATCTTGTCACCAGAAGTCATCATATATCCCTGGTCATCTCAAGAGTATAACAGTCAACCATTTTAAAAAATACCATTTTAAGAGTTCTAATTGTTGATCCATTAATTTTCTTTTATTAAAAATTATTTATCTTCATATTTTAAATCACTATGTATAAACCTCTTGCAACCATCTTAATTATTCACTCCTTTAATTTTATTAAATATTAATTCTCGAAGGATTTTTTTTTTTAATGAAAGGCTTCTCTTAGAGTCTTAAATTTTTGTTTCTAAATGTGTTATTTTTCTCTTTTTTGACTACTTATTGAGCTGTTCGCAAGTTTACCATCATTCAATAAATAATTTTTAACTTCAATGAATAAGTTTTAGCTTCTTTTTTTCAATATCAGCAATTATTATTATGTTCAGTATCACACTGTATGTAATTAATCATTTTACTACAAATATTTTTTCTTAACACTCTTATTTTTAAATATTTTAATATACAACTGTTTTGTAGATATCCTTCTTAGCAAGACTTGTTTGTTATGATATTGCCAAATACCAGTTTTTTCAAACCAGTCTATATGTAAATTTAGTTTCAAAATTATCTGTAAATTAAAATGTTCTTTAAAATTCTACAGCTTTCAAAACAAGTTCTACAGTTTTGAAACAGGACTTATTTTATTCATTAAATATTACATTCATTTATTAATTTGGCTGATTATCATAGAATTTAATTAAAGAACAAACAAACATATTCCCAAAAATTGTGGATGGATATTTTTAGCGTTTGTTGATGACAAAGATATGTCACATTTATTTTATGGGATAGCATCAATCCTATTTATTTTATTAATCTTTTTAACCTTAGTTAAATGATGTGGGTTGGGATGGTGTATAAAAAAGTGGCCACTTCTTGAAAAAGCAGAGTAGTAAGGGCTTCAAAAATCCATCAGTTTATTATGAACTATTTTTAGTTTTGTTTCTTGAATTTGTTGCTAAATTTTAAAATAAGCATTTTTATTGTAGAATTGATGTTATCCTCATCAATCTTTCCCTTTTATCATTTATTCAATTTTAAAGAATCAAGATATTTTTGGGTAAGGGCTTGATAATTAAAATAATTTTCATTTTTTGTTGCTTTGGTTGATATTACGTATTCAGATTTTTAATTTAAAGTAGTTAATTTTTTATAATTAAGAGAGAAGGTTAGTCCTCGACCGGGAGGGGCCTTGATAGCTCAATTGGCAGAGCGATGTCACGGTGAGACAAAGGTTCCGGGTTCAAATCCCGGTCGAGGGCCTGTCTTTTCTCTTTAAAAAATTAAAGTAGTTAAGTTTGATACTTGAAAAAATATTTTGCTACAAATATATATATAGCTACCTCAATTGCCACTCCTATTGGTTTCCTTTATCTACAGAGGTAATCATTAGTAGTCCAGTACTTCTATTGAATGTATGGCTATTTATTATATGTTTTCTAGTTTATCTGCTGTTTACTGTTAATTAATTGTGCAAAAATTCTTATTTTTCTTATCTGGTATCATAAATTAAATATTTATTATTCTTACTAAATATTGGCTTGTTGAGATCATTTTGACTTTTTTCTGTATAGTAAGTTCTGATAATTTATGCTGTAATTGATGGAAATTTTTATTGCTCTTAACTTTATCAATTAATTTCCCTCAATTATTTTTCTCTTTTTTATTTTTTAGCTATCTAATTTTTTGAACTTTTTTCTTCAATTTACATTTTAATTTGTTTTGCTTTGAAGAAACAACAAATTAATTTAGCTAATCTATTGCTGGTGATTACAGATAAATTATTTTATAACAGAGATGTCTATTTTAAATCCTTGGTTTCTAATAACATATTTGAATTTTATTTTCTAATATTTATGATTTTAAGATGATTTTCCTGTATACCAAATATTTGACCAGAATTTTTCATTTCCTCAAATCTCGGTATTCTAAAACCAATTTACTAGAATATTTTCCAGTTGTGTTCTAACCTGTCTTGTTGACTGCCACTTTGTCTTAAATTTGTATTAAGTACTTAAAATAATCTTAGCTGATTTGGTAATTATTAATTTGAAATAAATTATTTCCTAGATTAAATTAATAATTATGTATTAATTTGTAGAACCACAGTTTCATGGGTGGCCAGAAAATAATAATGGCTTTGAAAACTACAGCACATCTACTAACGGTTGGATAGAGGAAGCTAAGACCTCCCAGCTGCTTCAAGAATTTGAAGATGTTTTGAGCCGCCAACTGACACCCCCCGATAGCCCCCAGATATCACCTCCTCATCAGCCTTTAGTGTATTATCCTCCCTCCATTCTTCATCTCCAACCCGCACCTCAACAGGAGCAGCCCTCACCACAGTCTTCTCCATCTCATCAAGCTTATCAGGTATTTAGCTGTAATAAAGCATAAATAATATTTTAATTTTTTCATTTCTAAATATTTAATATTTTAAAATTTTCTTTGCAGCCAGTCAACAGTAATGAATCTGTTGGTGATTTAGATGAAATAGTTGCTGAAAATTTTTGTGGTGGCGAATGTACTTCTTCTTCGGATTCAGGCTACGAAGATCCTGATTGGGCTCCAATCTCTTCAAAATCGAGAACACGTCCATATCCGTCAGTTGAAGAAAGGAAAGCCCGTAAAAAAGAACAAAACAAAAATGCTGCAACTCGCTATAGACAGAAGAAAAAACAAGAAGTAGAGGTCATCCTGTCAGAGGAAAGAGAACTCCAAGAGAAAAATGAGTCTCTGAAAGCTGAAGTAGAGGAAGTACAAAGGGAGATTAAATACCTTAAGTCATTAATGAGGCATATGTTCAAGGCTAAGGGAATAATTTCGTAATTAAATAACTCCAAACCATTCAGTTTTTAAGTTATTTTTGTTATTTAAGTGTTAATTAAAATAAACTTCATACAATTCCTTACACCTTAATGGCAAAAATTACTAAATTTCATGTCTCAATTTTTTAATATGTAGTTTTAAATTACACTTTCAAGTAAGGAGTTTACTATCAAAAGTCTATTTATTCACTTGTAATAAGTTATTTAAAGAACAACACCAAAAAAAAAAGAACAACTGAAAAAAATGGCAAATACTCATCAATAATTCTGATTTGTAACACCTATTTGACAAGGGAAAATTAATGATTGAAAATAAACTGAATAAATTTAGAATTTTAATTCTCTGAGTTTTTATAAAAATGGATGTATTAATTTTTGTTATAAAACTTAAAATTAATTTTCTTCTGTGAAGATTTTCATATTTTTCGCTTGTTTTTCATTCGGTTTGTTGACTACAGTTGTCATACTTAGAGGTGGGTCTTAATGATGTGTTGCAGTTTAAAAATTACAGTTGTGTTTGGTGTTAGAGCTGCATCTAATGCTCCATTTATTCCTCAAATTGGTATTATTCAAATCCAGGCAGGGATGGTTTAACATTGTTGAACCTTTGGTTCTTCCTCTTGGAACAGGAAGAAGTTTGAAGTGGTGCTTTCTTCAAGAAGTAGCTGTTTTTACAAGCCTTTAATAAAGCCGCTTCAATTTGTTTTCTTTGATCACCTTTGATTGGAATGGTCAAGATATTTTCTAATTAAGCAATGGTGTTGCTGCTGCTTAAGGATTATAATCAATATTTTATTATACCCTGCCTAGGGCATGTGACTTCCATGTATGTTACATACCTGAAGTATAATACATGGACCCATCTTTTACAATAGTCAGTATCATTTCCCTTAGCCTGTTTTTGAGTATAAAGGTCAACAATATTATTATTATTATCTTTTCTTTTTTTGTAAGCAGTATCTCAGATAAGAGAATAAAAAAATTTCTTTCTGTTGTAGTATCATCTTAGTTCAAGTTCATTTGAGTTGGTAACCTTCTAAAATCAAATTCGAAAGCCTATGAAGTCTTATTTATTTGTAAGACAGATGATTATTTCGTAATTCCTGAAATTTTAGGAGTCTCCCAGCTCGAAATGACTGCCTATCGTTGACTCACTGCTGTATATATCTATATAAATATATTTGGGTGCTAAGAAATAATTACTTAGTTTAATAAAAAATATTTTTGATTTTAAGGTTACATATTAATTTTAGTTATGATGTTAATCACTATGCACTTATTTTTTATTTTTAATTGTTTCAGTGCTCTGTTATATATTATTGTTTTGGTGTGTACTAGTTAACAGATTATTAAAACCTTTTTAACTACTGAAGTGGTAATTTATATCCTGTGCTAGTGTTAATTTATTGATGTTGCAGTTAATGGAGTTAAGAAGAAATTAAAGGCTTATGTGCTCATCAGGGCTATTGAACTGTGACCAAAATTAGTTCATTAAATGACTTAGCCTAATGAAGGGACAGCTATTGGTCCTAACTGTTGGCATATCCAAGTTTAGGGATTTGCTAAAATGGTTACATGTGGTTATAATCTAAGTTTTGATGTAACCTGTTTAACATCAGTGACATCAATAACAATGTCTTCAGTGTTAGAAAGCAACTGGAACCAATTACAAGAAGAATATTCCTGAAGAACTCTAGACTCATGAATTGTGCCTAAGAGTTATAGACTAATAGCCATATGCCACTCCCTTGCAGTTTTATATGAGATTCCTGCCTATTGGAAAATTGTCCCAAGTCACTTTCATCCCACTAGAAAAGGCCCAGATGCAGCGATTCCACTGCTGAAATTGGCAAGCAGGTCATGTAAAAAGTCATATCGTGTGCCTATTACTTAGTTTTTTTGTGTCAATGACCCCCCCCCTTCCAGATCCGCCCTTGTATGACAACAAACTTGTACAAAAATAACAAATCTACTAACCTATCAAAGTTGTTGAAAGTTAAAAGCCCCCCTACCGCGCAATGAAAAGAATTTGTTTTTGGGTAAAATAACGCAGACAATTATGGATAACTTGGTTAAAGAAAAAAAAGTTGGTCTAGTTCCAGTCAAATAATACAACTGAGGCAAGGACCATTAAAATCTCTCTAACTTCTTGGTATCCTGTTCATTTTTTAATATTAATTCCAAGTTTCTACTGTTTTGAAGGCTCAATTTTTCCCTTTTTGGTATTATAAATCAGATTACATTATCTGGCGGGTTTTAGATGGACTAACATACCTGAAGAATTGGAACCATGCAAAATTTTTTTTGAACAACCTGTAATGATTGATGGTACTTAGTTGGTATCACCATTGAAGATGTTATCTACGTTTAGAATTTCATCATTTATCAATCAGCACATTTTATTGCTTGATTTCCTTTCGGATTTTCTTTGAAGCTCTCATTTTAGGATACAAATACATTATTTTATGTTTTTCTTCAATTATTTTGGAGCTAATTGAAAATTGGTTTAACTTATTTTAATAATTTATATAAGAACTAACTCAGGAAAATGATGCAGTCGTTAGGCAATTCGCAAGGCGTAATAAAATATCAATAAAAACAAGAATCCTACTTATCACTCTTTAAAAATACTGCTAGGTTTTATTTTAATACTAGCTTATGCCGGAGGCTTCGCTCCCATGGAATTTAGTCTGTCACATAAAGTTTCATGAAATATCATTTTAAAGCAATAATTTAATTATTTTTTAAAAAATATAAGTTACTCCTACATCAAAAATTTCAGATGTCCAACTTCAAAACTAACGGATTCTACACAACCTTTGAACCCTTATTGTTTTAAAGGGGAAACTCTTGGGGTGGAATTATCCAAATTTCTTTCTTAAACTATACAAAGAACCTCTACAAATTTCCTGATTTGCCTTTAATTATATACTACAGAGGGGGGGGGACCATGTGCCCCCGTGCCCCCCCCTAAATCTGCGCTTGCTATATATAGCCTATGTGTTATTCTGATGTATAACCTATATCGCTGTCAAGTTTCATCCAAATCTGCCCAGTAGTTTAGGCATGAAAGAGAGACAAACATACAAACTTTCACATTTATTATATTAGTAAGATTAGCAGGATATTAAAACAATAGTTTCACTCATGTTGTTTCTGTTATTTTAACAACTATTATCATGTGATTTGCCTTTAATTATGTCCTATAATGGATTATCCACAGTACCTAAAAAACTGTCGGGGGAGGGGCACGGGGTCACGTGCCCCGTGCCCCTCCCCTAAATCCGCGCTTGCTATAGCCTATGTGTTATTCTGATGTTTAACCTATATTACTGTCAAGTTTCATCCAAATCCGTTCAGTAGCTTATGCGTGAAAGAGAGACAAACATACAAACTTTCACATTTATAATATTAGTAAGATTACACGTGGACTAATATTAAGAAATAAAGGATTCAAATTACAGAATCACTCTAGCATATGGTATAAAGTATGTCTTCTTTTTTTAGCTTAAATGTGCTGTAATCATACAAGACTGAAAAGACAAGAAACTGCTCGACGTTTTCGCCTACTTCAACATTTACTGGACAAACGTTCTAAGCTCCCAATTAATTACAAATGACTCATTTACATGACAGTTATCAGACCTATTTGGACATACAGAGTTGAGCTTTGGGGCTCTACTAAACCATCCAATTCATCTCGTATCCAATCCTTACAATCCAAAATCCATCGTAAAATCCTCAACGCTCCTTATTATGTCACAAACAAACTCATCCTTCATGATCTTAATATCCCTTATGTTGCTAAATTGGCCCAAACTAGGCCCGCTAGTCTCTCAACTTGCTTCCCATACTATTCCTGATAACCCTCCGAGGCGTCTGAAAAGAAGATGGCCTCAAGATCCACTATATAACTTCATTGGAGTGCTACCGATGGGTAGTTTCTCCACAAGGTTTTTTTTTTTCATGTCATTTGTTCATATTAGCAAATTTATTTGTTGTAATATTATTACAGTTGTAAATATCAATAAATTAATCTAAAAAAAATGTGCTGTAAAAATAAAGAAAAGTTATTAGCCTTTGATTATATAAGATCACTGATCCCATTTTTTCTTCCCAGATCAGAGCCATCTATGAATTTAGATAATGATATAGTTGTGTTAAATATTAATAAGATATACAATCAGAATTAGGTTATACAATGATGTTGAGCAACTGACAAACATTGTGACGTATTCACAGAATTAATTTACAGAGAAAAATCATGTCAACAAGAGATTGTTTGAAATATTTTTAGTCTATTTTCATATTGCCTTAGACTGAGCAATATTTTTAATAACCTACACCTGGGCTATTTTACTTCTGTGGTAGATAGTTAACTGTAAATTGTAAGGCCGGTTTTTATTCTTAAATACGTGTTTGGAATTTTCAATTTTCTCTTAAATTAACCGACAATGCTTTCTATCATAATTGGTAAGAATGTTGAATTATCACAATTAAAAAAAAAAGAAAGAAAATAAGGATTTGCTTTTGGATTCTTTTACTGTTTTACTACAGTGTTTGCTCTATTACTGGAGTTTTTGTATAGTAGATAACCCTCACTCATCCAGAACGTTTAACATCATCTCTGGTCAAGCTTTAATGGCTTTCTTTTTCAAAACCAACTCCTGCAATCGAATCTTTAGCTCATCTTCACAAAGCGTTCTTAAACAGTGATCATTAAACTATACTTCAACACGCCCGTAGACTTTAGAACAGGATACAATACATTACATTAGTAACTTCCTTTCCCATTGCTGAGAATGTAGCCTTATGTTGGTTTTTAGAGGATAAAATAAGTTACCGCCTACCAGGTCATTGTCTAAGCAGAATCTAATAACCTTTTGCCATTATCCTTTGGGTTTCATTATCTCCTAAAGCTCTTTGATGGCATCAACTGTTCTTGCGTTATAATATTGTTTTTTTGTTCATTTAATGTCACTTTATGCTGCTATGGCTAATCGGAGGATGCTACGGTTTTTTTTTTATATCTTTGGGTGCTTTTACCAGCCTTCTCCACCTCTGTCTATCCTGGGACGCTGCTGATTTCCAGTTTGCTACCTGAAGCTCCGCAGCATCTTTGTTTACCCTGGTCCATCCATGACGTGGATGGCCTCTTGCCATATCTTTTTATATCTTTCATATCTGCCTCTTTTTTATATCTTTGGGTGCTTTTACCAGCCTTCTCCACCTCTGTCTATGCTGGGACGCTGATTTCCAATTTGCTACCTGAAGCTCCGCAGCATCTTTGTTTACCCTGGTCCATCCATGACGTGGATGGCCTCTTGCCAACTATTTATAATTAGTGGCATTTATAATTGTGTAGAGCATAGGCGGATGCAGGGGGAGGGTACGGAGGCACGTGCCCCTCAGACGGCTTTTTGTGTACTGTGGAGAGTCCATTACAGTACATAATTATTAAGGCAAATCATGTGATGATAGTTGTTAAATTATATGCATAAAATAACAGAAATAACATGAGTGAAACTGTTGTTTAGATATTTTAATAAACCTTTGAAACCTTTCTATAAATACTACAAGTTTATTTCTAAGTTATTGTTGATTTTTTTGCCCATCTGCCTGTTGTGCCTCCCCCAGAAAAAAATCCTGAATCCGCCCTTGGCGTAGAGGCTTCCTGACGAATTACTTCGAGCTATATGCCCCGCCCATCTTAACCTTCTTGCATTCATATCGTGAGATATCGACTGATCAGTTCCGTGAGCAGTTCCTTATTGGTCCTTCTCCTCAGGGAATGTACTATAGTGAGAGCTCTAAATTTTGCCTATCCAGGTTTAATTAGCATAGGGATCTTTAAGGATTTCCTGACAACGTATAGGCTCGGGGCCACGTTAAACGCCCTTTCCAAAGACGGCATAATCAAGGATTTTTTACTCCCTTAAAAAGGTGTTGTGTCGTCGGTTAGTTATCTATAATATTAAGAAGCACAATGTGGCACAATATCTGTTTATTAAATTACATATATAAGGTTACACATCACATGATCACAACTCGTACTGCCTCATCTCATGCGCGCGCAACTCGAGGGGATATAACACTCTCCCCCCGCATAAGATGATGCTGGACAATATACATTTGAAATAAAATGTCTTTGACATGAAATTAATTAATGAATCAATTAAACTTTTTTTTATTTTAAAAATACATTTGAAATAAAACATAAAAAAAAATTACTTTTACTTGAATATAATTAATGAAATACATTAAATACTAATTCTTTTTTTGAGCATACAAATTTAGGAGGTTCGGGGGACGACGCTGTCTTGTTGAGCGACGGAGTGGTACTTCTGGTGGTACCTCTTGTGTCTCTTGGGCCTCAGGCAATCCCGTTGTCTCTGTTGTAGCTGGGCTAGTCGATCATAACAGGGTTGACCAATCGTTTGTGTTGGTTCTTCTATTTCTGTTGGTGTTTTGTCCGTTTCTTCAATTGCTACCCCAGCCTTCCTCAAGTGATTTACGCGTCATTTCAGGCTGTATCCCCCTTGTAACGTCACTTGGTAGTGTAATCGGCCGAATTTTTTCGTATTTTTACCAATTTTCCATGTTGGCTTGTTGTTATGGTACCATCTCGCCATTACTGCTTCTCCGATATTGAATTGTCTGGCTGGCGGTAAAGGGATCTTAACGTCCGTCTTACTGAGCCTTGGGCTGTCTAGTCGGCATCTTATGTTTCTCTGTAGATACAACTCTGCCGATGTTTTCCCGTTCTGGAGTGGTGTAGCCCGATACCTAAATAATATTTACCTTAATTTACGTCGTATTAGCCCCGATTCGTTCATGCTTTGTAACTATGATTTTAATGTATGGACGTATCTCTCCGCCAGTCCATCTGTCGCCGTATGTCCGGGTACTATGTCAAAATGATCTATTTCTTCAAGCCGTATGCCTAGGTGCCTAATCCATGTTCTTCCTAATATCGGTGCCAATTGGTCCGGAACGATGAATAATATTTCCTTTGTATTCTATTTTGACTTCGGCTACTCCTATTGGCTTAATAATGCCAAGTGTATATGACCTAAAGATAACTTCCGTTTAGCTTATTTTTGTTTTCGCTGTCTTTAGTTTTTTAAACTCAGATTCCGGTGTTAGTATATATCCGGCCCCCGAGTCAACTTCGAATCGTTGTTGCGTCTCTTTTATTTTGATTTATGCGAAATATTTTTCGCAAGAGTACTTTCCCGGGATAGTTTCGTTCCGATGAATATCTACTACATTATGAATTGAATTTAGCTCGTCAATGGTAGTAAAATCAGTCCAATTAGTGTCCTGTGTTGCGTGCTGCTTAAGTTTTCTCATACGAGTTGAGATGCATACTGACGCGAGGTGGCCTACCTCCTTACAATCGTCGCATCTCAATTTCGATTTGTCAATTCAGCATTCCCTGGTCACATGATTGCTTCACCCGCAACGTTGGCAGCGATTTTCGATTTCTAACTGTTGGTAGTTCAGCTTCTTGTTTTGATTATAGGATGCCTTGCCTTTAGTGTTCCAGGTCGATGAACGTTGTCGTCGTGGTTTGTTCTCTCTTTTCTGTGTAATTTTATTTATGTCGCATGGGGAGTATGTTATGTGGCTGCGATTTGCAATTTCACCACTGTCAATTTTACATGCTTCGAGTGCCAGAGCTTCGTCTTTTATTTCCTCAAATTTTGTCCTTTTCCCGTCTTTTTTTAAGAGCTTTTCCCTGATCGTGTTGTCTTGTATACCCCTGATGAATTGTGCTCGCAGAAATAAGTCAGCAACTCTTTTCCCGCAATCTGCTGCCGCACAATTAAATGCGCATTCAGTGAATCCCCGACGTAAATCTGTGATGAATTCCAATATCCTTTGAACGTCTTTTTGGTATAGCGATAGGAATCGATGTTGTGCTACCAGTGTGTTTTGTTTGGGGCACATATGTTTTTCTAATATATTGACCAGCTCTTCGTACGCCATCTCGTCCGGTCCTTTCAGAGCTACAAGTAACGTTATTAGTTGGTAAGATTCCGTCCCTATCGAATTGAGAAGCATCTGTGTACAGAGCATTTTATTATCTATTACCCCTTTCATCTTGAGGTAATTTTCAAACTGTTTCCTATATATTTTAAATGTCTCCTTTGAGGAATTGAATGATTCGAATGATGGCAAGATCGTCTGTGTTGTCACCGCTGATGCTGTTGTCACTTGGGGTGTCAACAATGATTGTAACGATTTGATTAGTGTAGCCTGTTGTTGGTTAAATGCGGTTAGAAATTGTTGAAATTGTGTTGGATCCATTTTAATTTTATTTTAAATTATTCCTTCTGAAGTTGACTATAAATCAATCACTTTTAATTAATTAAATTTTCCCAACAATAAAATAGAAATTTCTTATCTAATAATATGTCTTGTATTATTTTTATAGAGTATAGATATTAATTATAATCATTTTGTAGTAGAAAGGTTAACTTGCGTTTAACTGGTATCGATGGTGGCCCTCAGTATTCTCGGCTATTGAATAATGTTGTAAATTTATTTCCTCTTTCCTTTTCACTTTGACTTCTTTTATCCTCGTCGCCAATTCTGTTGTCCCTATCGAATTGAGAAGCATCTGCTTTCTGTTTATTGAATTATATATAAGGTTACATATCACATGATCACAACTCGTACTGCCTCATCTCATGCGCGCGCAACTCGTGGGGATATAACAAATGGTGTGATAATTAATATTGTGTAATAATTAATATTTCCAAAACCCGTGTTACCGTAATGCAGGCAAGGAAGGGTGTTTAAATAAGTAAATACTCCCTTAAAAAAATCCTAGGGCCAGCTTTGGGTCTAGTATGCCAAACACTATACCACAGGTTGCCCGCGTTATAATATCGCAGTCCCTATTCCAGTCACCAGTTCTGTAAAAACAGTTCAATTAATGTAAATTGCAACTGAATCCTCGGTTGGTGCATAAACTTGTATGATTGTAAAGTTCTTAACTGTAAGGACAACTTTAACTGAATTAAGTATTAGTCGTACCAATGTCCCATTGTATTCCTGAGAACACTCCTTGTCTGGAGAAGTATGTTGATTAAATTGAAACTGACAGGAGTGAATACAAAAGTAAGACCGAATATCAAATATATTTAAAAGTTATATTTGTTATTACTATTAAGTTATAATTATGTAATACAAAGATTGTGACACTCTGTAGTGACGGGAAAACAATACACCTATATCCAGGGAGCGATGACACAAGATCTTGTGACCAAAATAGATAGAATATGAAAAATAATGTTATATTGTAACCACACGTATCTTCAAAACGTCAATTTTGAAGATACATTTTTTAATCTCTAAGGTGACGAAATTTATGAAGCAGGATCCTTAAGGGATAGAATAACTTCCATTCGATAAATTTCTATTAAATATTTTTATAAAAAAAATTTCTGTGTTGGTTTCAGCACAACCTTATGAATTTACATGGTAAGAGTAATTGACCAACTCTTTAGAAAATTCATAAATAATGCCACGAGATAAATGAAAGTAGAGAAACTACCCACTGGTAGTACTCGAATAACAAATTCAACTTAGAAGGCCATCTTCTTCTCAGATGCCTCGGAGGATTATCAGGAATTGAAAGGGTAGGTAACAAGGTATGAAGCTAGTGGGTTTGAGTGGGCATTAAGATTGTCATGAAAAAAATTGATATCGTATTCGGGCCGAAACGGTAACAAACGGCACATTGAGGTCATCATGGGTGACTTTATTCGTAACAAAGTAAGGAGCATTGAGGATTTTGGATTGTTAGGATTTAATACGAGAGGAATATGATGGCTTAATGGAGCCCCAAAGCTCTACTCCAAAAGTCCAGTTGGGTCTTATGATTGCCATATGTATGAATGAGTCTTTTGTAATTATTTGGGAGCTCAGAGCATTTATTAATTATTATAATAATTAATATTTATAATAATAATTTATTATTATAAAAAAACTAAAAAAAAAAACTGAAAGGTATCTCGAAATAAATTCCAGACCATGATACTGGATTTCCAAGGACAGGCCTTGGTAAACAACTCTTCCTACAGTCGACTTGGCAAATCTGCGTCATTCCTGTTTTTTTCCTCTGCTATCTGAGTGCTTTACTTAAGTAAAAAAAATTATTAACTTAAATAACGTCTATTTTAGTTGTTTTAAATAATAATCATTTGAAGGAAATAATCAGTAAGCCATAACAAGCCAATAAACATAAAAACATATTGGAGTAGATAAACTTCAATTATATAAATTGGAAAAATGTTTTAGGTGTTAATTATAAATTACCATTTGTAGAAGATAATTTATGCAAACTAATCATTATCTTGGTTCTATATCACTCGCGCCATTTTCGTGTTAAATTGTCATTGTTTTTAAAATACCTTCCCCGCCCGCAAAACAAATCAAAGATCTATTAATCCAGAGTAATAAATCCTCTCATGACAGTACTGTTATCAATCTTTAGGACATTAGATAGGCAGACTAATAGGTGACGTTAAGAAATTGAAAATTGTCTACTTCTCATCTCAGGATACCTGTATTTTTATTCTAAAGGGACTTGTCCCAGAATTAATAAAGACTTTATTATTTATTTATTATATCAGTTGCCAGTTGATTTAAGTCTGAATTTGTAAATCTCCGATACCAGAAGAACAGCGATGTAGTAATGAGGGGTGTGGTTGGCACAGATAGCAAGCACATGCCTTTATATGCATATTTAAAGCATTCTGTGCATGTTGTTTTCTAGTAAACCCTTTCACTTATTTTCTTCTTTTTTTTCTCATTTCAATGTAATACTATGCCTGATCCTGCCAGCAAATTCACTACATTGTCTTTTATAAAAACCGTATCATGCCAACTCCTCACATGGTCTATTTATTCTTGATTATTATTTTTTCTTGAAAATATGGATTCTGTATTTTTGTAAATGTAGTTTTACTGAAATATGTATTCTCATTTTTGAACTAAGGTGCTATAAACTTTTTAAAACTAGACCCAATGTTTTTTTATTTTTGAATTGCTGTAGCAGTTTACCTGATTAAGATAGTGGCTATTGGAAACTTTGCCAACTGAGCTACTTACTTGAAATCGTACGATCATTTAATGAAAATGATGAAGTTCGTATTTCAATCCCAGGTATTAAAGATTATGTTTTGGTTACTAAAATAAATAGGTGAAAGTAAATTGAAAATTTCGTAACAATGTAACTGTAGGGAACATGTAATTTTTTTTTTAAATTACTTAAGTATAGATTTCTCTGAATTTGTTGATTTAAGAACTTTTGTTGAATGTTTTGAGTTAGCTGGTCAATATAGTACACAGTTAGTTGTGTAAGAAAATTCTAAACTGAATACTGTAATAAATGGTAAAATAAAGTATTAAAATCACCACGAGCATGTTCTTTTGATCATTTGGAATCGGGCCAAATTTTAGGAAATATTCACCATTGTGTTACCATTGTAATTTATAATTGTTTGAGATTACGCGATTCTTTGAATAAAACCAAATTTATTCTGAAACCTTTGTCTCAGCATCGCTTCATTGTCAAGGGAACAGATGTCTTTCATTTATTACTATTTTTCTGATAATGACTGCATAATTCTTCAAGATGAAGTATATGACTAGCGGTTGACAAAAAACAAGTTACAATCTACCCAATTGTCATTTATTTTAGAAACAACGACATAGTTAAACGTTTTAGTTTGTTGCTTCTGATAGAGCGCAAAACAGTTGTTTTGTATGCATTAAAAAAATATCGCATCTTATATTTACGGCAAAATTTTAAAAAGATCTCCCAAAGATATTCTATTTTTGAAATGGATCTACTGTCCAATACAAATCGAAAAAATCTTAAAACTTTGCTATCATAACAAATATTTTAAAGTAGAAAAGCAATTGTAACAAAGTTGATGGGTCAGTAATATAGACTTGCAGCTCAGAGCAGTCAACATGGAAACATACTTTGAAAAGTAATTTCGAATCGCCGTTAGTAAAACATTATACCAGTATCGGCTTTATATGTTCGGGCCAAGAAGATTTTGGTGAATCAGAACATATCTTGCTTAAATCGGCATCCGCAGGCTCGGCTATATTCTAAAGAAGGTCTTGACTTATCAGTTAACTCTGTTAGTTCCAATCTAGTTATGGAGAAATGATTTCTGCCACCAGAAATATTACTAAATGAGAAAAAAATTGGATGTTCAGTAAAAATCACTAATTTATTCTATTAGCTTTTATAATTTTAAAATACAACATTTATTAAGGAAGATTTCTTATTAGCTAAAATTCCGGTATCTCAGAACGAAATATTTGTGGCTTCAGTTGCTGTTAAAAAAAAAAACTACTCTAAAATAATTTATTTTTTGAAGTTTCATAAAATAAGTATTTTTTTACCATAAAATCAAAACAAATTAACGTGTAATAAATTCTTGTAAAGTACCTCAAAATATGTTGGAACAAATTTAAGACAGGGTTAGGAATAAATCAGTTAAATCATATTTGGAACGAATTTAAAATCGAAGATTTTGTGTAGTTATATAACGGTATAGCAAAATAGCAATAATGATTTAAGCTTATCCGAATTTAACACAAAAAAATCCTGAATTAAACTGAGTGGTTCTGGATAAAATATGTGTAGCACAAACCCCAGTTATGTTAAAGGGGTTAATAGATTATTAAAGAACATTACTTATTAATAAATAATGGAAGTACCTTTATAAAACAAAGTACCGTTCCTCCAAGAAATATTAAAATTCGAATTTTTAAATCATGATACTATTGCCAAACTTACGGTAATTTATTTATCACGTCATTTATCAACATTTTATTATAGTATCTAGCTAATGTAAAGTAAAATTTAAGATACACAGCATTGTATAGAAACGTCTATATTATTAACTAATATTGTACTTGTTTAACATTGGTGTGTATTTGTAACTGACAATGTTTGTTAGTTGTAGTAGTTGAACAGATGTCGGGCTCACAAACAAAATTAAATAAGCAATTTAATTCAGTATTCATTATCTCTAGAAAGATAAATAGAAATCAGATGACGTAGTGGCTGGTACATTTCCAACAAAACTACTAGAGGAAAATAATGTACCAATACAATAATTGTATGGAAGTCAACGCATAGAGTGGATCGAAAATCTTACGGGGTAATATTTGAAGCATAATTGGAAAAATTGTCGAAAGATTTTAAACATCATAATAATAATAAAATTAAGACGGTGTATTACGAAATAATATGGGGGCAATATTTTTATTAGTTTCTTCATTTATGTTTTTAAATGTTTTTATCTATTTTCCTGAATATAGCTGTACAGTATATTTAAATTATTTAAATAATTATAAAATATCATCTGTTCATAAATATATGTGTTTGCATATTTTTTATGTTTTTTTTAAAATTCAACCCTATACTTTTTATGTCAAATCGTTATCGCTTCGCAAACTATGCATTATTAATATATTTCTGTTATACATCTCGAGATTATGTGAAAGGAGTATTAAATAGAAAATACTGCTTTACTGTAAGAAATGTATCCAAATTTCAATAATAGAGTTTTTATAAAAATATATTTTCAATTTTTTTGAAAGTCTTATTTATTATAGTTAATATATAAATTACTAAATTACTTTATAAATCGCATTATCAATAAATTAATGCGATATAATTCGTTTTTTTTTCACCAAACCATTATTCGGTCTCATTATTATTGCTTTGTCCATCCGTATTTCCTCAATGGCCCTAGATAACTGGGACCAGTGCTTTGATTTGACCAGTGCTGCTCATGGATTTTCACTCAGACTCTATGTAGCTCTCTTCTTCTTCATCTTCTTCTGGGCTCATGTTGGGGTTCAGAGATGGTATACTATCTCAGAGTCCAGTCGACATGGTTGGGCAGAGATATATCCAATTATGCGCTCTTGCTACTGCCACAGTGGGCCACTCAAATTACTTCAGTTTAGGTGACCAAAAGAAATACTTAATTTGCTAAAATAATAATTTTTACATGCTAAAACTAAGATTGGATCTATAAAAGGTATATTGTAGTTTAACATAAAAATATAAGGTTGTCCCATTAACAGAGCAGAGCGGTTTAATATTTTACTTTTTTTAAATTTACAACTTACTGTTTAAAAGTTCTTTATATACGAGCATTATTATAATTTTTTTATCCTTTCCACAATCATTGTTTTCTTATTTTTCATTTAGATAATCATAAATTTTACAATATTCAATGTATCCTGTCAAAGCTGTTAGTTATACAGTACTCGTTTCCATTAATATTTACAAAATGTCCAATAGAACGCTAAAGAATATTTCGGAGATTATCTTTAAAAGATATATTCTTTAACTACTTAATTAGCTTGGGTGTTTTCTCAACTAAATGCCCTTGGAATTATAAAAAAACAAGGCTTGCTGGCTGGTAAACAGGAACAATTTACAGGCCAAGGAAGTCGCGAAGGAAGTCAACGCATAGGGTGGATCGAAAATCTTACGGGATAATATTTGAAGCATAATTGGAAAAATTGTCGAAAGATTTTAAACATCATAATAATAATAAAATTAAGACGGTGTATTACGAAATAATATGGGGGCAATATTTTATTAGTTTCTTCATTTATGTTTTTAAATGTTTTTATCTATTTTCCTGAATATAGCTGTACAGTATATTAAGTATTAATTAAAATTAATACCAACAGTGATCTCTTGATTCAGATAAATGGACTATCTCCTGTTCAATAAGGATTTGAAAGACATATGAGATGATTTTTTATTTTAATTTTTTTTTTAAGATAAAGATTTTAAATAACTCATGATAAAACGACGTAACAGTGAGATAAAGCTGTTTATCCAAACTGTTTCTAAAACTAGGCTGATGGTCAAAATAATTAGGAAAATTATGTAATTATAAAACTATAACTATTAATAAATTGAAAAAAATATAAAAACTATGGAATTAAAGTAGATTAATCTCCTTGAAATTATGTTTGTAAATTAACTGTTCAGGCGTTAATTTAAGATTTTTGACCCTAAATTAGGATTCAATTCTGCTGTGGATATACAATTTAATTTGTTAACTGGCCCTGGGGCTCACCTAACCTCTATAAAGTGGGATCATAATTAATTGGGTTATAAACCTGGTTGAGAGTGGTCGTGGATAAATCACATCCCTGCATAACCGTTGTCCTGAAACAGTGCAAACTCTACCATGTACTGAACCAAAGATCTTTCATGCGTTGTTGTGATACAGGTTATATTTCAATATCTACATATAATCTCAATACGAGTTTATACTGTACTGTGATCCTTGCTTCTACACACCAAATAAAAATCTTCATTGCATATAAAAATATTTTCCAGGGAGGTGTCATCGATGAGGCTGCCTAACCCATTTGACATATAAGCAAACTAGAATAGAAACTAGAAATTAAAATAGATCTACAAAAAAGTAAAAGATAGCCCAAATCTATCTTTTAAGGATAGGTAACTATACCTACTTTGTCTTCTAAAAAATTGATAACGTACAATGCGGTATTTGGATAGCTATTTAGAGGAGTATAGTATTATCCTTATCAACTTATATACTTTCGTTACCTTAAGCATTTTCTGTGCATTATTAGAATATTTTATACCATATAAGTAACTTATGGGTTATCGGGAAAAAATTAACGCCCATGAAAATAAATACATATATGAAGAAATTTTTGTTTTTATGTTTATAATATCTACATAATAAAATACAATAGAAAGACAAAACATATAGGCATAATATGCCTTACTACCCGTGCAAGGCCAAAAATGTTTTCATGAACCTATGATATCCCCTGCATGAAATGGTTCGATTTTAAAGTATTAACTGGACACAGTCGGTATTTATCGCGTTTTTCTTTTTTTTCTATTAATAGATGAAAATATTTTAAAAAGGAGAGTAAACATATAGCCAAAATTTTAATACCCAACGTGAAACTTTGCAATGACTATGTTGTATTTGCCTTAAAAAACTAACATTTCAATTAAGTTGACATGCTAGTTGACTGTAATGGAAAAGTACACCATCATCAATCATTTTCGATATTCCTAAATATGTATTTATCAATTTTAATTAGGATTCAATTGTTAATAATTTGTTAAACTTTCTGGATGTTTGTAATTTGCTAAATTTTCTAATGAGTGACTGGAGCTGTACCCCTCCCTTTCTGATATAAGAGAGGTCGATAGCAATCTAGCCAAGGACGACTTGGTTGCGCAGCAAAAAAGAGAAAGTAATTGTTGCTAACTATAAACAATCTGGAATTTATTATCATCTAAGGAAATGTTAATGTGTATTTAGCAGTTATATGAAATTGCATTAGTACTTTAATGTAATAATAATAAATAAACTTAGGAATAGACATTAATTCATTTGTGTCTTATCCTCTCCAATTTTGACCTAATCATGTGACCATTCAAACTCTACCGAGAGAAAAGGAAAATAGAAGATACCCTATTAATCTTAGTGGAGATACTAGATACCAATATTAAGGAATGGTAAAGGGTAAAGTTTAGCCTCCCGAGATGTTCAAGAACCCCTCACTCGGGCAAAATCGCAGTTTTTCGACTATTCAGTGGACTGCTTTGCTGCGGGCTACTATTATGAACATGAACGCGTTTAATGAGGCGGTGCAAGTTTTAGCAAGAAGCTTGCCTCTCGACCTTCTGCGTAAAGCTTTGCTGAAATACAATCTTAAAATGAAAAGCTCAGCAGGCTTTCGAGTACGAAGATTACCGAAATCCCTGGAAACGGAAAGCGATAGCCCTGAAAGATCAACAAGTGGTATCGGCGGTAGGAGAATATCTCAAAATGTTACTTCCCAAACGTACGGTCAAATTCATACAATTTGAATTTCGTATTGTCAAGATTCTCCCAGATTAATGGATTTCGCAATTCCTCTCAGGGTATGGAGACTTAAAGACCAAACTTTATAACTACGTAAAGGATACCGACTCTTTATGTCCTCGCAGCGGCATCTCGGTGTCCACTGGGCTTGTACTTAGTAATTGTACCGCCTTTGAATCACAAAGAGCTAAACTGTTGAGAGGAACAGGACTAAATATCCTCTTCGAGAGTGACTACTCATAGTTCAATTCGTGTAAGAGTGGAAAACAGCAGTGGGAACAACCTATTTCTATCTCTTCAGAAAAGATGTTCCTTGAAACCATCGAAAGTAGGAGGATTACGAGAAAATGGATGAAATGATCAAGAGCAAGAAGACTAAAAGGAAGTGTTGGACAATATTATCATGTACACATCTAGTTTAATAGCGCAAAACCCTTGTTTTCGTGAAGCTATGAAGGTTGTTTAAATAAATTAGTAAATAGAGTTAATTAATATAATCTAAATTGCAGTATATGAGAAGCCAACAGGATGGGCACCCTACAGAATTTTCCTTTAAAATAAAGAAGGAGTGGGAAACTACTAGCAGGTGAATAATGATTAGACTTGCTATTTTGCAGATTTGATTTTAAAGCAAATGAATTCTAATTTATTTACATTCAGTAATTATTTACATCTATTTTTTAGTAGATAATTCATGGATCATTTATCATGAGTCGTTAATATTCGAAAATATATCGCTTAGGGGCAATATTGTCCTTTATGGGCATCATAGTTAGCTGTAACAGGTTTAAAAACAATTATATAATAATAAAGTAAGAAAATGAGTGCGTGCTGTATAAATAGTAAACAGGCATTATGATAGGGAGCTCATGATATGGTCAGTTCCCTCTCTTTACGCATGCCATGATTAAAGTATAACATGGTTCTCTCAAGGAAAAAAATTATTTTTTTTGTAAAATAAATTGATGATTAATTAATCAATAACATTCTAAAATTATTGAGGCCATCGTACCCAAACCAGCTGCCATAGTCACTTGTGACAGGCATTTGTTTACTCAAGTTATCTCTTTGCAACTGTCCTTTGTTTATCTTTTCGTCACTGCACGGCGGTGATAATTGAAACAATTAATTTTAAATTTTAACTAATCTTAAGCATCTCTTGTTGTTTAATTGTTTTGACATACTTGTCGTTTATTATTTACATTTTTTCTCAAAATTAATTCAAGTCATTCAACAACCCATAGTACTGAAAAATGATGAAATAACAACCAAATTGAAAACATCCTACAAACTATGAAGTTGATGATGTTTGGAAAAATTGACAAGGAATTGAAAACAGAAATTGAACAAAAAAGATATGAAAACAGAAATCGAGAGGGGTGGGAGAGAAAAAGATATAAACTTTCTCCAAAAAAAAATTTGGATGATGAAATAAAGTAAGGGAGATATAATAAGATGGTTTCGACTTGTGGACAACAAACTGTTACTAAACCTATAAGTATTTATGAGATGAAAATAGTTGACTGGATGATCTAATGTAAAGGAGATAGTTGGGGGGTGCAGTAAAAAAAAAACACTGAATAAGTAATAAACTTATAATTGTGTGCCTACGTTTCGACCTACAGTGTAGGTCATCTTCAGGGCGATCTGGAGAGCGAAGTCGTGCGTGTAACGGCTGGCTAGCAATGACTATGACGGGTCATTGCTAGCCAGCCGTGAAATCTAACGGCATCGCTCTCCAAATCGCCCTGAAGATGACCTACACTGTAGGTCGAAACGTCGGCACACAATTATAAGTTTATTACTTATTCAGTGTTTTTTTTTACTGCACCCCCAAACTATCTCCTTTACACTATAAGTATTTATATTGTCTAAATGTTTTCATCAAGATTATCAAAGTATTTATTATCAAAGAAATCCTCACAATTTTTTTTTTATAAACAAGTAGGCAAGAAGTAGTTGGACAAATTTGATTTAAAGTTTTTGAAATTATTTTTAACTAAAGAAATTAACTTAAAAATAAAACATTCCGATTTTGTAATAAAATAAAAATAAAAAATGAAACCGGACATTTAAATGTAATTGAATAATCCATTGTTTGCCTCAATTCAAAAACTTCTCACTTTTTTTATTTTGTAGTACTTGTACTTATACTTTTTAACTTCCAGATGGATAATGTTTCTAGTCGTCAACAAGTTCACCACACATAAGTTAATTTCTACTCACCTTGAGATCAATACCCGTTATTTCTAATATATATGGATGAAGTTTCTACTGCATGTGGATTGCATTTTTATTCTCATTTTTCTATTGATTTGTTGCATATTATTTGCCAACTCACAAAGACTAAAGCTAATAAGTACAGAACTTTAATAATATCGTCACAATGAGGTTAATATGAAATAAAACTTTAATTTTAAAAACATAATTAGTGAAAATAGATAATTATTCCTTGAGGGCACCATATCAGAAGACATGAGATCAAAATAATTCTATCAAGGATAATAGTCACAATTATAATGTTGTTTCTATAAATAATATCATTACTAATAGCGATAATTATTCAATTAGAAATATCTTGAATTAATTTTTTGCTTTGTCACAATCTTTCACTTTATTTACTTTTGTTTAATGGTTTATAGTGTCTTTTGTTTCGATATTAATCAATTATCGAGTAATCATTTTTTAGCTTTACTTACTTAGGTATATATTATATTTAGTAAGGGGCGTACGAGTCTGTATATAGATGTAGCTGGTGCGAAACTAAAATTACATATTTTAGATAGATATAAGCTAAGGGAGTTACTAGATTTTTTTTTCCGAAAACGATTAATTGATTTTAATTATACTCACCTATTAAGCTGCCAGTCTCTTTGACATAGTATGACAGGTCTTACCTACCGAATTTTCATGATGATTATGAATAAACTAATAAAATCAATAAATAACGTATATATGCATACTATGACTGAATATGACAAACTACTAAAGGAGAACGCATTATTAAGTTTTTCTTACAAAATCCTGAAATGGATTTATCAATGTAAGTGTCTAGAAAAGAACCGTTTAGAATAACAAACATAAAGAGAAAAAGAAACGTAATATATATCTGGCCAGAAGGTTACAAAATACAAATCATAAAGTATTTACAAAAGTGCCAAAAAAGAACATTTCAAGCCAAAATACTAAGAAACTAAATAGAATGAATGTATAAATAACAGCAAATAAAATCATGAGGTAGAATATGCGTACATAATATAGTTTTATCATCTTTACAAAAATAAAGAAAACTAATCTACAAAAGCCATTATTTAATACTGATATGTTCAAGCAAATGAGCATACTGGTTTGAGAGCGTCAGTTTGGGAAGTGAGATGTTCCAAAAGCAAGGGTTTAAATGAAGATAAGGAAGAAGCATGGCGGATATTAGGAGAGATTGAGTTCCAGATGGCCGAGAAAGGAACACTCGGATGTTTTGGTTTTGTGGGAACGAGTATAGAGATCGGAAAAGCGAGATTTCATTTTCTGGTGTTGAACTGAGGATTTGAAAATTTAAAATATAAAAATAAAATAAAATATATCATTCAGTATTCATTATATCATTGAAAAGCTGAATATTTCAGAAAAAAAAATATTATCTATAAACTGATGTAGAAGATAATGAGAAGTATCGAACAATTCAGTAATTTAATTTACTGAATTAAATTATAAGTTACTTTTATATGAGGCGTTTAAGATGAATAGAGGATAAGTTCGAAAGAATTGACTTCTCCACATTTATCGTTCGTATATTCAAGCAATTTTATGTTCCCTAAACTTCAGATTCATAACCTGATTCAAGCAACCAGAAACCAGAAAAAAGACGGAAAAGTGTCGTGTTAGACAAAATTGTTGTTTAAATTTCGAAATTATCTGCTTCTGATTCCAAACGGCCCATATATGAACGTATAAGTATTAAGTTAAGTTAAATTAAACATTAACTTAGGGAAATGAAAATTGATAAGCTGATAAATTATTATTAAGCTTTCGATGCATTAGTACACAACATTACAGTTCGGTTAGCGCTGTGGCCAAAACCATCGTTGTATAACCGATGCTTTCCCTTCAGTTGCATATTAATTTTTAATTTTGATACAGCTTCGCCCATCGAGAATATTCACTCACTTTCGGTCGTTACATGTTGCTTCCAGTAAGCTAAGGGTCCTCACAATATTGGAGAGGTTAGAAGGCTATGGATTGGATATTTTTTTGGGCCTATACCTAAAGAATGAATCTAATGCCAGCATTTTTATTGATTTGCAATAAACTTGAATAAGATGTTATCTAGCGGGGTTTAAAATAATATCTAAGCCTGTTTCTCAGGTATAATCAGTTACACAATACTCCCATGTTATGAATGATCAGGTGAAAGCTATTCGAGCCAGCTGCTGGGGTCTAAAACCGCACCACACTACCATGTAATTATGAATTCCAAACAAAAATACGACATGATGTTTACCAGTATTTCGAGCTGTATGTCCTTGACATGTATCATACGACAGATTTTCGGCAATTACATTTTAGATAACCTAACTTAATGCACACATAAACTAAATCCTTAGAGCACGTGCACAATGGTAATATTTTATACTATTTATCACTCGTGAATATTCAGTTCTTCAACTTCCTTTTCTATAGAATTTATCATTTAAAATTATTAAAGTACAATTAGTTACAAGATTTTACTTCTGAAGTAAGTTATAAGTTTTAAGTAACAAGTAAGTTATAAGTTCACAATGCTAGTAATTTTTGCCCTTTTCGAGAATAATAATAATTAACTCTATTATCATTCGTTAACAAAACGATTTATATTTCATATATTTATATTTCTTGCACAAATATAAATTTTACAAAATAAAATAACACCAACGGATGTTTCGATCGACCAACATTAGTAATATATGAGTAGGTGAGGTGCAAAACTCGTTCGTTCCATTTTTTTGAAAAAACTTTCTCATTTCATACTTAGTTACTTTTTTTTTGTTATCATTAAATCAGTAATTTTTTTTATTCCAAGCTCACTTCCACAGGGATAAAAATATAAAAAAATTTTTATCTGGCCACTCTACGAGACGAGGTAAGTTTTTTGAGTTTCCTGAAAAACGTGTTCCTGTGGAACAAACGAGTTTTGCAACTCACCTCCTCATATATAAGATACTCTGTTATTTCCTTATCCTTTATGTTTTTGTTATATACGAGTATATCGTATACTACTTCGTTTGCCAATAGCTTGTGAAAATTTTAATTATATTAATATAATCCAAAATTATATTGCATTGGAAAAATATTCCAGTACTTACTTAAACTTAAAATACTTATATTTAAAGATAAATTTCGAGTTTTATAAACGTTAACTATGGTTTATATCGAATATAAATTTATTAATTTTAAATGAATAACTGCAAATGATAATCTTAAGGCCTCGACCTCAATTAAAAGAGAGATAAGTCAGGGATTTTCGATATATTTTTAGTTAGTGTAACGAATGGAAGTCGAATTAGTTTAAATGATGCAGTAAAACTTATAATAATACCAACATACTTTTGTATTTTATGCACTCGAAATTGTGAATACTCAGTGTCCAGGGAAGTCTCATTGTTGGCTAATGCCAATACAAAATATTGCATTTGCTATTTTATCACCTATTTTTACAGTCTATTTGGTTTTATAAACTATTGACTATAATAAGGAAGATCTGTTTATAAAAGCATTTAATTTATTGAAATATCTTTTCAATATTTTATTCAATGCCGACTTCTCCTTTATTGTGGTAGTATTTGTTTCATCTTCTGTAAGAAGGTAGATAGATTGGTTAGATAATTTCCCGTGGACGTTTTGAAAAAGCTCCAAGTGCTCCAGTGTGGCACGTGTAAGGAAGGCGGTTCTCAAGTCCTTGAGTCAAGATTGCGAATTGGTTGTGAGCAGTTAAGGTCTTGTACCGACAGTCTAGTCTATTGTGTAGGTTTAATTTAAGAAGTTGTAAAGGTTTTTGTTTTGTTTTTTGGTTAGTTTTGTATAATATTTTTGGGTTCTACAAAAATTCAGGATTGAGGAAATAATTGATTAATAAGTTCTTTCATTTACTATTCAGTGTTTTCCTGAATCAATTACATGAAACGTAAAACAGATGTTTGATTTTGTATTTACTGTAAATGATATTTATACCCGAAGTTATTTTTATTTAGCAAGTTAAAATCAAGTTGCTTATGAAACTGTCGTGTTTTCAAGGTGAACTTGAATGGCAACATCGTAAAGGTGACGGTGTCGAGATCTAATGTTTTTGATTGGTATCTTTTTATAATCTTAAACACTATTATATATAACTGACATCATTGATACTAAAAAAAATGATTTGGGTATTTTTAAATTATTTAAAAACTGAATATACGTCGTCTTAGTGACAGAAAACGTATCTACAAAAGTTTTTAAGATACGGGTGCTATGTAACACTTTTTTCATATTTTACTTTGGAGTGACATGATCTTATGAATAGTAATGCAAAAAAAAAGAAAATCAGAATTTGCAGTAAACCACTCTCTGTACTATGTTATATAAATTGCTTGAAAAAAAACAAAAATCTGGCTATTTTAATTAAATCAATCTTCATTGTTTGTAATACAGTCCACTCACATCAGAGGTACCATATCCCAACAAGGTAATCGACCTTTTCTAACTTCGTTGCCGGGATATAAGTTTTAGTTTTCACTAATGTTTGTTTTCTCTCATAAATCACTATTTCTTTATATCTGAAAAATGGCAATTTCGTAGATGCGTTTTTATGCCACAAAGCCGACGAAATATGCTAGGAGGTTCACAGAGAAAAAGCGAACAAAAACTAAATTGGAGCTTGAAAAATCAACCGGTGTTCGTGATGTTTAAAAATTATATATTAAAATTAATAACTATATCATATATGACATTTTCTTAAAATAATTTGAGAAAAAATTGCTTTATCATAGATAAATAAGGATATTACTCCGAGAAAAATCATTTTTAGGTTTAAAAAGAAATGCAGAATTATAAGTTGAATTGAAATGCATTAACATCCGGGATAGAAATAAATTCATTTTTTAATACCAAACACTCAAAAACAATAAAAACGCAATGAAAAAGTCCAAATAATCGTCATCTTGCTATTATTGATAGTTTTGGGAATAATTTGTTGGAACTTATCTTTTAGAGATTATATTTGTAGTCATAGCTTCCCCTGCGATTTAACAGAAATGGCGCTAATATTAGAATTGTTGCTAACCGGAGACATTTACAATTGAAATAGAAATTGTAATATGGTTGGTATTGATTGGAGAACCCCATCCGGTCTCAATGAAATATCGAACAGAAACGTCCCTGAGATCTATCTAGGAGCAAAACCTAACCCAAATTGTGTGAAGGTTATTCAAAAATGATTACACGACTTTAAATATTAAACCCAGTTATATCAGTTGGTATATTCTTGCAATAACTAGTTCAAGTATTACTTTCACTTTTTTTTTTATTGTAAACAATTAAAAATTGAATTATTTTATCAAAGTTTTCACCCATCATCAAAATTAGGACTAGAAGAAGTCGACATTAAATAAAATGTTGAAAAGATATTTCAACTAATTAAATGATTGTTATAAAAAATAAAAATCTTCCCTTGTGTAGTCAATAGTTTATATAACCAATCAGACTGTAAACAACATGTAAAATAGCAAATGCAACAGGCCTTGACATCTTTTTGGTATAGTTTTATATAATATAAAAACAATATAGTAGGTATAATATCAAACTGCATTAATATTAAAAGTATTACAACATGCAATTAATAAAAAAAATCTTCAAGCTTCTAATAATCTTCAAATCTTAACAGCTAAAGGTTTTTACACAAAAGGTTTCTGTGCTCTAAAATAAGAAATTTCTGCCATTCAGCCTGCTTTCGAATTCGATCACAAAGTTTCGTGAAAGAATTTTGTTTAATGCTATGAGAGAAAGTAAAACTGGCATAACCTGTAAGTCTAAACCTGAAAGGTAGCAGGTGTTGTCACTACGCTTTTTAATATTACTCCAGTTGTCACGTAACACTTCCCTGTTGGCAGACAAAAAAAAAATAATTCAGGCAGGATATCATATTCCTCAATGTCCTGAACACCAAATGTGAGTATTAATTCCCGGTACTGACAACATTTTAGCACTTCCTTAATGAACACAAGGCTGCTGAGTGTACTACCGTCTGTCATGAGGAAGAAAAAACAAATTAAAATCGTTTTACTTCCCGGACTATTGCATTGCAGAATTAATAAGGCAATGGGTTCAATATTTTTTTATTAAACTTTTAATAAATTTTTAAAAGGATGTGGCTTATAAAGCAGTTAGAGGATCTCCAGAAAGACAGCTAAAAAACACGAGGAAAATTTATAAAGGGATTTAGGAGATAAAAAGAGGTTACAACCAAATATTACGTGCTGCAAGACAAAAGAGGGGGCCAAATTCAGTGAGCTTGTTCAAGTATTGCAGAGATGGCCAGAATATTTCAGGGAAATTCTAACACATTCTGAGCACCAAAATAAAGAGAAAAGAGTTTATCAGCTGAAAAGACGACTGGGTGTACCTGGAGGAGATGAAGAAGTAGAGCCACCAGAACAAGAGGAGGTTGAGAAAATAATTAGTAATTTAAGGAACAATAAGGCTGCTGATAATTATGGTATACATCCAGAAGTGCTAAAATATAGAGGAGATGAACTCTAAAGGTGTATACACATTTTGGTGGTGTTTGGTGTGAAGAAAGAATGCCTGAAGAGTGGAAAGTAGCAGTAGAAAGGCAACAAGCATGTGTGTAATTACAGAGGAATATCACTCCTTAACACACCCTCTAAGGTTCTCTCAGTGATTACTCAACAGGAGGCTCGTAGCTGATAGCGGGCGACTACCAGTGAGGCTTCCGGTCTGGGAGACCAACTATCGACCAGATTTTTTCTCTGAGACAGATCCTGGAAAGAGGACATGAGTTTAACGTTGACCTCCATAGTCTGTTCATCGATTTCAAGCAGGCATACAACAGCATCGATCGACAGCAATTACTGCAGATAATGCTCGAATTGAGAATTCACAGGAAACTTACTAGGCTTGCAAATATTACTATGCATGATAGCAGGATGAAAATAAAAATGCAAGGGATGCTATCAAAGGAATTTGCAGTAAATGGCCTGAGGCAGGGAGACCCGTTATCACCGGTCCTTTTTAATTTAGCGTTGGAAGAAGCAATAAGGTCGATACGAACCAACCCTAATGGGACCGACCCTAATCTACGATCGATTAACACAGCGCTTGGCATATGCGGAATAGCTAGAAGCACGGCAGAGATTTGAAGAGTTTGTAAAAGAAGCTGTAGAAATGGGTCTTAACATAAATGAAGGAAAAAAAAAATATTTAAAAACACCCAGGAGCCAGTAAATGATAAGCTACAATTTGCCGATCGGCGAACGCACTTTCGAAAGGACAGGCACTGTTAATTACCTTGGATCTATCATAACATATAAAAACATAATGAAAGAAGAAGTGAATGCGAGTCTGTCTACAGGTAACAAATGCCTCCATGCCCTTCAAAAAAGGTATTTATGAGACTATCCTGAGACCCGTAGTTACATATGGCAGTGAATCCTGGGCATTGACCGACGAAAGTAAAAGGAAACTCAATGTCTGGGAAAGGAAAATACTCAGGAAGATATATGGACCAATAAGAGAGAATGGTACGTTTCAATCAAGGAAGAATCGTGAGCTCAACACAATATGTGGAATACCAGACCTGGTACGTTCGTAAGAAAATCCCACCTATGATGGCTGGGACACGTGGAATGGATGCCATAAACAGGGATGCCGAAACGCCTGTTATACAGAAGCATTGCAGGGAAACGACTCAGGAGAAGGCATAGGATGAGATGGTTGAACGATATTGAGGAGGACCTCAAGTTCCTTGGAGTAAGGATATGGAGAGAACGAGCAGGGGATAGGAATGACTGGCTTAAGGTCCTTTAGGAGGCCCATGTCCTTGTAGGACCGTAGTGCACATCAGTAAGTAAATTTAATCTCTTTTTAAAATCTATAAACTTGAATGGTTTGACCGTGTTAAAATCAATTTTGCTACAATGGTTTTGTCTACGGCCTCGTCTTTCTACATTATTCAAATCTTTTCTACTTTTGGACTGTTCTGAAAAAATCTTTCATATATAATAATTTATCCAAAGTGCAATCCATTTTGTGAGATAAGATTATTGACCCATATCGTAAATTACAATAATATAACCTTGACCAACTTTTTCAATTATTTTTCTTTTGTTATTGAGATGAATTGTGCCATTTATTTACGGCGATAAATGATAAAATAACATATTAGAATGTTATTAAAAGTCTTTAGCACAATTTGGCGATATTGTAGGAAATATAAGTTAGTGTATCATAAGAAATTGACTTTTCCAAAAATTGTCTTTGAAATTATTTAATTGATTCCGTTTTGAATTCAAATGCTCATTAGACACTTTAACTATTTAAACGTTAATTTGTTAAGTAAATATAGTTTATATTAATATAAATAGGTATATAATTTAAAATAAACCCCCTTTGTACGGGAAGTGCTTACTGTCTTCAGCCACTATTTCAGAAACAAAATAGTTTAAAATAAAATTAGAATTAATGAAAAGTACCCAATCTTAATCTCATGGAGAAATGTTATCAATGAAGAATTCAGCTAATACAATACTGTAAACATTGATTACGTTTTTGACGGCATTCCAAAGTTAAAATGACGCTTTGAATGGAAGGTTCTATTAATTTTAATTGGAAGCCTAGGGCAGCCCATAGTTAAAACTGATTTAACTCTATTGAAAGCACAGCCGGCCATATGAAAAAAAACAGGTCATGGAGAAACATTCAACATTCTGTTGAAATTTGGCTTTCGGAATACATATATATTGCTAAATTTATGTTGAGAAATGAAAAATTTAAAATGAAATAAATATACAGAATTTTCAATCTTATTTAATCTTAATTCATTCAGAAAACTATTTTATATTAATAAAATGATGCTTTATTTTAGATTTACCTAGTTCTGGTAAGTAATTACACCATTAATTTATATTCCTTATAATAATTATATATTTATTCCTTCCTAAATTTTTTTCTCCTCGATCCCAAATACCTCCCATGAAAGAAATCTTGTTAGGAATCTTGATAGGCTGTATATCGTAACGAAAACAATAGAAAAAAATTAATAGAAATTAATTAATAGAAATAATAATAATAATCAATAGAAATTTTTTTCTTTACTCCTAAATTAAATGATTAATTTATGGTTTTATTAATGGTTATTTTCCTATTTCCAACAAAAAGTAAATCCACTATGTGATATTGAAATAGGGAGTACAACCGATTGTTCACTGTTAATGTTAAAATCTGCGGTAACCATCGAGGGACGATAATATTGTCAGAAAATGTTGAATTAATTTGAATGGATATATAAATAATAATTTACATATTTTATATATAATCTATCTATCTCTAACAGCACTATGGTCTTGAAGGACCTTGGCCTCTTCAGCAATCCTTCACATGGACCTATCTTCGGCTGCTCTATATATAATAAAACATTATATTAACTCAGTATGAATGAATACAGACAGCTTGATTTTCATCATTATTTTTCAAATTAACCTGGAAACAATATGCTATATTGATTAGATCATATTTTGCAAGATATTCACTATAATCTAAACTGAAAACATCTGGTAGCAACATTTTGATCATGTAGATAATTTTAGAATTTGACTTAATTTTATATATTTTCTAATTAAAAATATTTATTGAGGAAAAGAAATAATAATAGTAAGTAATAGAAAGTTATACAGAGGATAAGGAATAGAAAACCCCATTAATGATGCATCATTCCAAATTTAGAAAAATGCCTCCACTATTAAAGCAATCCAGATTGTGTAATGGACTCCAATTGGCTTGTACGCAATGGAACAATAGCCATTCCCTTGATTTCTTGAGATATCAGCTCTCTTATAATATCAATATGGCTCTGTTGAAGCCAGTAACAGGATGCAGGATTTACTTGTTATGGGGGAGATGGAGGAGAGAAGAGAAAGTAATACTGTGGGTGGGGATAGCAATATTTTGTAGAGTTCCCGTTTTGGAAAACTTTGAAGGTTATCAAAACATGTATTATTAATATTATTCATTTAATTAAAAACAAAGTTTGTATATAGCTGTTTTATTATTAAATATATAAATATAGCTTTGTTATATAGCTATATTATTTCTGCAAAATATATATATATTTTATTTTTTATTTTTCCCTTCACGCAGTACCCCTACACGAAGGACGTTTATTGTTCTGCATGTTCCGTACATTTATAGTACATTACATACAATTGTACTTTCATGTTGGTTTTATTTTTTTTTGTTTACATAATTATATATACATATATATATATATATATAATTTATTTTTTATTTATGGTTCTTTTTTAATTATTTAAATTTTTTTTTTTTTTTTTTTTTTTTAATTTTGAAGAGAAAAGATTATGTCTTGGCCGGGATTCGAACCCGGGTCGCCCGCGTTTCTAGCGCGGTGCTCTAACCACTGAGCTACCAAGGCACGCATTCCAGCTAGACAAATCCTTTCTCTTCACTGATCCTATATATCCCTGTGATCTCGCAATTTTTCGAGGTATACACGGGGAAGTATGTTCATTGAACATTACTTTAATCGGGATCTCGTTGACTTACGTCAAATTTATATTCATAATTTATTTTTTATTTATGGTTCTTTTTTAATTATTTAAATTTTTTTTTTTTTTTTTTTTTTAATTTTGAAGAGAAAAGATTATGTCTTGGCCGGGATTCGAACCCGGGTCGCCCGCGTTTCTAGCGCGGTGCTCTAACCACTGAGCTACCAAGGCACGCATTCCAGCTAGACAAATCCTTTCTCTTCACTGATCCTATATATCCCTGTGATCTCGCAATTTTTCGAGGTATACACGGGGAAGTATGTTCATTGAACATTACTTTAATCGGGATCTCGTTGACTTACGTCAAATTTATATTCATAATTTATTTTTTATTTATGGTTCTTTTTTAATTATTTAAATTTTTTTTTTTTTTTTTTTTTTTTAATTTTGAAGAGAAAAGATTATATCTTGGCCGGGATTCGAACCCGGGTCGCCCGCGTTTCTAGCGCGGTGCTCTAACCACTGAGCTACCAAGGCACGCATTCCAGCTAGACAAATCCTTTCTCTTCACTGATCCTATATATCCCTGTGATCTCGCAATTTTTCGAGGTATACACGGGGAAGTATGTTCATTGAACATTACTTTAATCGGGATCTCGTTGACTTACGTCAAATTTATATTCATAATTTATTTTTTATTTATGGTTCTTTTTTAATTATTTAATTTTTTTTTTTTTTTTTTTTTTTTTAATTTTGAAGAGAAAAGATTATATCTTGGCCGGGATTCGAACCCGGGTCGCCCGCGTTTCTAGCGCGGTGCTCTAACCACTGAGCTACCAAGGCACGCATTCCAGCTAGACAAATCCTTTCTCTTCACTGATCCTATATATCCCTGTGATCTCGCAATTTTTCGAGGTATACACGGGGAAGTATGTTCATTGAACATTACTTTAATCGGGATCTCGTTGACTTACGTCAAATTTATATTCATAATTTATTTTTTATTTATGGTTCTTTTTTAATTATTTAAATTTTTTTTTTTTTTTTTTTTTTTTAATTTTGAAGAGAAAAGATTATATCTTGGCCGGGATTCGAACCCGGGTCGCCCGCGTTTCTAGCGCGGTGCTCTAACCACTGAGCTACCAAGGCACGCATTCCAGCTAGACAAATCCTTTCTCTTCACTGATCCTATATATCCCTGTGATCTCGCAATTTTTCGAGGTATACACGGGGAAGTATGTTCATTGAACATTACTTTAATCGGGATCTCGTTGACTTACGTCAAATTTATATTCATAATTTATTTTTTATTTATGGTTCTTTTTTAATTATTTAATTTTTTTTTTTTTTTTTTTTTTTTTAATTTTGAAGAGAAAAGATTATATCTTGGCCGGGATTCGAACCCGGGTCGCCTGCGTTTCTAGCGCGGTGCTCTAACCACTGAGCTACCAAGGCACGCATTCCAGCTAGACAAATCCTTTCTCTTCACTGATCCTATATATCCCTGTGATCTCGCAATTTTTCGAGGTATACACGGGGAAGTATGTTCATTGAACATTACTTTAATCGGGATCTCGTTGACTTACGTCAAATTTATATTCATAATTTATTTTTTATTTATGGTTCTTTTTTAATTATTTAAATTTTTTTTTTTTTTTTTTTTTTTTAATTTTGAAGAGAAAAGATTATATCTTGGCCGGGATTCGAACCCGGGTCGCCCGCGTTTCTAGCGCGGTGCTCTAACCACTGAGCTACCAAGGCACGCATTCCAGCTAGACAAATCCTTTCTCTTCACTGATCCTATATATCCCTGTGATCTCGCAATTTTTCGAGGTATACACGGGGAAGTATGTTCATTGAACATTACTTTAATCGGGATCTCGTTGACTTACGTCAAATTTATATTCATAATTTATTTTTTATTTATGGTTCTTTTTTAATTATTTAATTTTTTTTTTTTTTTTTTTTTTTTTAATTTTGAAGAGAAAAGATTATATCTTGGCCGGGATTCGAACCCGGGTCGCCTGCGTTTCTAGCGCGGTGCTCTAACCACTGAGCTACCAAGGCACGCATTCCAGCTAGACAAATCCTTTCTCTTCACTGATCCTATATATCCCTGTGATCTCGCAATTTTTCGAGGTATACACGGGGAAGTATGTTCATTGAACATTACTTTAATCGGGATCTCGTTGACTTACGTCAAATTTATATTCATAATTTATTTTTTATTTATGGTTCTTTTTTAATTATTTAAATTTTTTTTTTTTTTTATTTATATATATAAAATTGGTTAATATTAAATTAGAAAAGAATTAATTTAATTTAGATATATTTTTGGGCTCGAGTAGTTTTGTTGCTTTACATTAAGTACCAATTTCAGTTTATTAATTTATCCATTGTTATTTTTACTTCTTTGAATGCAATAAATTTATTTATTTAATTTATTCTGTATATATTTAATTATTTTCAATTGGCTGGCTAAATAATGGTTAATCATTTAAAAACTTTGCGGTAACTAGGTAGCTTTCTCATGCCACCCAAACTTGCCATAACAACTGCTTTGAGATTGTTGCTATTATCAAATGGTTATTTATTAATATCTAAAAATTGTGTAAATCTGCTTAAATGATGTAATTTAATAGGCAAAAGTTGTTTATTATCATACAGGCATCTTATAATTATTATTGCAAAATTCACAAGTTTGCATTGAAATTTGGATGAAGCTATCATAACAATTTGAATAAATTATTAATGAAGTTGGGAATAACTTCTTTCATGATCCCTAAACTTTATTAATTGAAAAGTTGCCGAACAGTTAAGTCTCTAAAGGTATTTTAAGTATGCAATAGTTAGTATATTATACTTCTGTTTACTTTTTAATGATTTCTTAAATTTGAACAGCTTTCCTCATTATACCTTTTATGTAAATTTTGAAAATTTAATATTTTTCAGCTAAAATATTTTAATATATAAAAGTTATTTATATTTTGAAAAAATAATTTCATCTAATTTTTCTCAATTTCCGCAGAATTGTGGTCTTGTTTGTTTATTTGGGCTTTAAGGCGTAAAACCCCAGGGTCATCAACGCCTGAAGTGGTCTTTTAAATGTTTTTAAATGTATTCATGTCGCAATGGTTTGCTTTTTTTGCATTGCTAAGGGAATTAATGTTCTTCGGGTTCAATACACTGCACACATAGTACACACGGAACACAGCTGAGCATCTAATATAGACACTAAGGTCACAGATAGTACTCATCTCTGAACCACCTTTCCTTATTTTTGTGACCATGACCCACGGTTGGAGAGGGGGGGGGTATAACCATCATCTTTAAGGAATTAAAATAGAAGGAAGGCCAGTTGTTCCAAGGATACAGGACTATTTACTCACATGGGGCATCATTGAGTGAAAGGAGCATTAAAATACAGTTTTTATTTAATTGTAAAAAATATTTTTAAATTATTACAAGTATTGGTACTTTCCTCCAATAATACTGAAGGGATACTGTAAGTAGAGAAGGTTTGTATTTTATGGCTGTTACTAGATAATAAGTGGCAATTGCAGTGGTGGATATTAGATAAAATTAGTGGGAATACTGTCCCAAAAAAATGTTATCCTTTATTTTAAAAATGTATAAAAGGGAGAAAAGTAGATATAAAGAAAATTAATGCATTTTTTTATATATTAAAACATAAATTTTTATAAGTAAGTCAGAGCTCAAGATTGGTTAATTATTTTAAAATGTAATCCATTCATCTGGTTTTAATTTGTGCAAATAGATGGGGATGAAAAACCATATCAATGGTTCTCCACTTAATAAATCCTCCCTCATAATAAACTCATGAAATAAACTACAAATCTAATTGAAAGAATCTAATTGAATAACAATGTAAATCTGTACATTATCACATAATAATGCACATAATGTTTGAGTTCCACATGCTGTGTAAACAAAAAACAAAAATCATTTTACCAACAAAGTAGGGTTGGCGCTGTCTCCTCACTTACAGCTTTCTTTGCACCTTAACACTACAGATAAACTCCTTGATATTGAAACTGTGAAGCAAACAGTTCTATTCTCATGATTTTTGTATTTTCATTTACATAAACTTGCTTCTGGCCTTCAGCTAAAGTACTGTATTATTGAAATTAAAAATATGATATTATATTCATATTAGCTAAATTATTCTTAAATAAATGCAAATATATTAAACAGAATATTTTGGTCAAGCAAATATCAGACATTTAATACTCCTAAATTATAAATTATTTTTATAGTTATTAGTTAGAAAATGGCCTTGTAACCTTCTTAGTTGAATTTTATTTTTGAGTACTACCAATGGGTAGTTTCTCTACTGGTCTTTATCTATGCCACTATGTATCATTCTTGCCATTTACTTGCTGTATTGCTATAAAACAGTTGTAAATTTCAATGAGTAAATTAATAAAAAAAAGTTATAAGTTATTTCAGAAATAATTAAATAATTAATGAACTATTGGCATTTTTAAAACAACTTCAAACAATGTTCATGGTTTAGTTCAACAGAGATTCACTGTGATAGTTCAATATTTATCAACCTTAATAATTTAAATCTGCATTTCCTGTAGAAAGATCTGGAATCGATACGATCTGCAAGAATTGCATAAATTATACAAGCAGTTGTAGTTGTAAAAGATTACTTTTGAGTCCTGTTCTGTGTCCATAATAACATTGATTACCTTTTCAGCAAAAATAAATCATAATTTATGTCTTATACTTAACGTATATATTAATAGTGAACGAGGAAATCAAATCTTGATCTACATCTTATAAAGTGAATTACAAGATAGATTAACTTATACAAAGATTCTGTAAACTAAGAACCTTTGTCAAATAGTAAGATGCTACAAGTTGCACTTGGTTTGGGATTTACTAAATCAGTGTAACAAAAAAAAAAAGAAATACAATTATAAATCTGGTAGTAAATCCTCCATCCATTAAAATGTCTACATAATGTAATAAACACGTTTTATTGATAACATCTAAGATAATAAATGAAACACAAACCTGAGCGATGCTAGCTAATGGGATTGAATCTTACTTTTATTAGATGACATTAGCGAAGTTTGAAATAACATTTGTATTTTATCTGCTCAAGTGATAAAAAGTTATCTATATTTGCTATGATAGTTAACTATGACCTATAATACACTAAAAATTATTCCTAAGATGACTTAATAGCTGAATTAAAAAGTTGATGTGTCAGGGAGCATTGCTCTCAAGATACTGTATGAAGATTCATCAGTCTGAAGCAATTCAGAAAAAATGTAATCTTGATCAACTCTAATGACAATAGGCTCAGTTGAATAACAACATTAAGATTGTACCATTTATAGAATCCTTTACTAAATGGGAATATTTTCTTTTTTATAAATATTCAATAAGGAATAAATTTTGAATATGACACACTTCTAATATGTTGGCTAACTCTTAAAATATATTCTAAATAAAATATAAATATTAATAAAATATAAATATTCTACACAAAATACATATATCAACTGATCAAACCATGAAGCCATAGTTACTCTGTTTATTTGTTCTGGATGGGACTGGAATGTCACATCGAAGTGGGAGAATAATTTAATCCACAGTGTACAGAGAAAACAAATAAATTTAGCTTGTATATTAATTAAAATAGTAAAATAATTTAAATTATTATGATTAATCTCTAGATCATACATATGGCAATATAGGATGAAGTTCAATTTTTAACGCTAATTTAGTGTAGGTTTAAGTCAAAATTTCTTTTGGTAAATAATTTAATTTAGGCATATCAGCAATTGCTTCCATTTTTATATTAGTTACTGTTTCTTTTGTTTAACCAAATTTTATGAAACTCCACTTTTCAGTAACTAATGACCAATTAGTTGAAATAATTTAGCTGCTTAAACTAATTAAATACTAATGCTATATTAAGTCAACTCCGAAAACTTATTTTGTTTTACATCTATTCTGCTACCTGTAAAATAAGGGCTGCTTAATTTCTACCACATGGAATAAATTAACTAATAATTGGTGATCTTGAATTTTACTTTCTCAGTTTCTGGAATAGACAAGAGTTCTTCAGGTAAATTATGAGTGAAATAATTTGTCAGCCAAAAATAAAGAATTATGATTTTTTTTAGAAATAGTATAGAGGATTCCAAAAAATGTAAAATCGATTGATTAAAAAATTGATTATAATGGACCACATTCTTCATATTAGTATGTATAGCTGAGTTCCATACTTAATGTGATAAATAAATAAAATTTTCTCCAAATGAAAATAAAATTGTCTTATTTTTACCTGAATTGATATTTGAGAAAGTTTCAAAAAATGGTAAAATTCTAAAAGTTTCAGTTACTGAAATCAATTTAATTATATTGTCGGTATTCAACCTTGTAATATGGAAAATTATTTTAAATTAAATATAGTAACTTCTTGCGTTGCTGGACCAAAATTTTCTGTCAAAAACAAATCTTCAAAAGTTTCCTTGCATTAAGACACTAGTTGTTGAATATGATTCAAATTATACTGTTACTACATCATACAAAGATATGGAAAGATTTCACCAACAGGTTGAAAGTTGGACTAAAAAGGAGATGGACAGTGCTTGCTGGTATGCGAGGGGGATGGTTTATATCATATTTGGTATCTTATGATCTCCAAAAGTCTTTGTATGTTAATGTGTTTTCAGCATTGGGCATTAACTTGTTGGGCTCTTTTGCTCTTGTTACTATTTCAACGAGTGTTGTACATTGTCTTGCCGCTGCATTTACCATTTCAGCCATAGTGGCCGACACAATTGCATTTTTGATACTACTGGGTTAGAAATTAAATATACTTGAAGCTGTCTCCTTATCATTAACGATTGGTCTTTCAGTGGATTATGCAATGGAATAAATAATAAATTATGGGTGAGTGTAAAATTGGTTATTAATAAATAAAGTAGCTAGTAGTAGCTAGTAGTGTGATGTGCTTTTAAAAAGAAAAACTCAAGCTTATTGAACTAACGTGATATATGAGAGATTCCCAAAAAAGGGCTATTTAATTGTCGGGTATATATCTTGGGGTTTAGGGAGGTGGCAGCCCCATCGCCCGGTCATTCTACCGCAATCAGCCACTGGCCCTCCAGTTTGGAGGAACAGTTGACTGTCACTCATACAGTACACTAATACAGCAACTTATACACATTCACACTACAGACCAAGGTCATTTACAGTACACACCCTTTCTCCTGAGAGGATATAAATATCTAGAGACCAGTTGTTCCGAAGATTCGGGGCCTCTTTTACTGGGCCAGTCACTCGTAAAGGAGTTTTAATGATTCAGAGACACGTTGCAAATAGTCTCGGATTTGGACTAGATTCAAGGAAAAGACCCGGCAAAAAAAAGGATATTCGTTTGGGAACATGGAACATCAGAACACTCACTGGAATGGTTGTAGAGGAAATCAAGAAATACCGACTAGATATCCTTGGGCTAAGCGAAGTGCGGAAGAAAGGCTCAGGAGAATTTCACCTTGACAAAAGATATCACATTATCTATTCGGGTGTTGCACCGGGAAGCAGAGCCAAGGAGGGTGTTAGCCTGATATTGAGTGATAACATTTACAGTAAAGTGGAGGACTGGGATCCAGTCAACTCGAGGATAATAACAGCCAATATAAGCCTTAAAATAGGCAAAGTTACCCTGATGCAAATATACGCCCCTACCGAAGATGCTAACGTCCTCGATAAGGAATTGTTTTACAGTGATCTTAAAGAGTCGTTGAGAGATACAGAAGCCAAAGCAGAAGTATTCTGATCATGGGAGACCTAAATGCCCGCATTACAAATGATTTCAGAAGATATCAAGGTGTAATGGGGCCTCATGCTGGAGAGAGGATTGTAAACAGAAACGGACATAGACTGCTGGAATTTTGTATTGACAATGATCTCCTTATTGGAAATTATTTTTACCCCCACAAGAAGATACATAAAGTTACATTTAATGGTAATACGATCACATACTATTTTCTGTACAGTCGGGAGATCCGATGGTACTTTGCAGATGTAAAAGTCATTGGAGGGGCTGAAATAGGAAGCAATCATATGTTATTGGTAGCAGACACACAGATCAGACAAAAAAAACAAAAAAAAAAACGAAAACCGAAGGTGTACAATAAGATTGACATGGGACAACTCCAAGACCTAGTAACCCAATCGCTATAAGAGGCCGAATTACAGCAGAAGCTCCAGGATATGGACTTCCATAAAAGCATTGATGACCTTTGATAAAAGCTGAAAGGGGTGAAGGGGTGAAGAAAAAGAAGAATAATAATTTTAAGTTAAATAAAACTTATTACAAAAAGTTTTCGTACTGTTTTTATCCAATAGAAAAAACTAATTAAAATTATTTAGGACCATTTATTATGGGAAAACAAGCGGTGTGTATTACCACGAGATGTTCAGTAGTCTCTGGAACACCACACTTGGGTAATTGAGGGATCCAGTAATCACTGAGCCTCCAGTCTCGATCAACAGGTGAAGAAGAACTTCCTTCCCATGACGATCACTTATGATCTTGTTTGTCACCGATAGTTCAATTTCTTAATGGAGTCCTTCCAGATGATTTATTATAACCAGAGCAGGCTACTGCACCACAGCTTACCCTGATCAAGTGAAATCCAAACAAAAAAACAAAAGATTAAATCAGTTGAAAAGAATGTTATTAATCTAAACCATTCATTATATGTCAATAAATCACTATCAGTTATGATACTGCTATTGAATTTTTGTATTTAAGTCATTAATTTGGGCCAATTATCAGTTAATCTATGCATGTCAAAACCCCCTGGTTACAACATATTTTTGGCTATTGTTCTGCCTGTAGATGTTTGCCTACCACTATTTATCTCTTGTATACCACTATGTATCTCTTGGGTGACTTGATTTTATTTAGAACTTCGACAATTAATTGAATTTTTAAATTTTTATTTAATTTCAAATTCTTTAAGCAAATCATAAATACATCTGCATAAGCACCTGAAGGCTAAGTGGTACAAAATAATTGAAGTTTAATTTAACTTAATTATCAAAGAGACATTTCTTTGAGCTTCTAGAGGAAGTCCGTAAGGCCCTAATATTTAATTAATGGAACCACTGAATGAAGAAGATTTTTTCGATGCAATATCAATGCTTAATAATACTAATTATAAGTTTCGACAACTTTATTTATTAAATAAAAATACGAGAAATAACGGCTATAAAGAAGAGTTAGTCAACTGTTAACCACTAGCTGATGTGTGTCTCCTTTGCTAACCTTATTTATTAATTAATGCTCATTTTATTTAAATACAGTTCAGTGCTTCCTCATGAACACTGGTAAAAGAGTGCAGTACTTTCCTATAAGCCACAACATGGTTCTGTCTGTGAGGTTCAGGTGAACTGGGAACAATTTTAGATGGCTGAGAATGTCCTGCCAAAGAAAGTGGTGACCAAGAAATACTTAAAGTATCATGAAGCAGAGGAAGACACTAGGTTAATGGAGAGACAATGGTGTGAATACTAGATCCATGGTAGGTGAGAGAAACTGAATATCAGTAGTACTGGATCTTCCCAATTGGCGGAGGCTGGTACTTTAAGCTAATAGTGAATAAAGAAATAAAGTTTTTTATAATTGATTTTTCAAACACATGAGATGTCCAGTCCATTCAAAAAGCATGCGATTAACCTGTAATTGTAAGTTTTCTATGTTTTAAGGCCGAGTAAGTATAAACAACTTTTATTTGTATATAAATATTGTTCAAAAATAGTTTACAAAACATCTTCATCCAATACTCAATTATGTAGTTTGATATCAAGCCTAAAAGCTTAATTAACTTATAATAACTTTTTAGCGTTTTTATTCTAATTTGTTACAATAAAAAATTATAATTACTTCTTCAGTAGTTCTAACATTGAGACATTAAAATTTATATAGAGTTATTCAAAAATAAAAAAAGTTACATGATGTATAAGGTAGAGAAAAATTAGTTGAACCAGAAGAATTCAGTATAAAAGGTTCATAATGATCCTTACTCAATTTATCCTAAATGAATATTAAAAAAAAAGGATTACAACTACAAAACTGTGTAGTCCGTTTAGCCTCCACTTTCTAGAGCAGTTGTTCCCAACCTTTTGCGTATCATGCCCTCCATGTTGAAATGAAAGCCTCCTGTGCCCCCCTTGTTCAAATGAAAGCCTTCCAATTATTTGCAACAGCCCCCTTGCGCAGAATTTCTAGGGGTAATATGAATAAAAGAAGTGTTACATTAAAAACAAAGCATTTAGTTTTACTATCAAAGATACAACATTATAACATTTAATTTAAAAAAAAAAAGGAGTACTGGTCAGAGAAAGATAACCAAAACTCAGTGACTTGGTTATCCTAGAGGGGCGATGAAGGCAAGTCAGGGGAGAGGGGCATGGGTCAATTGAAAATAAAATAAATCTCGCTTAGTTTTAGTTTTATTTCTCTCACTAGACTTCTTTATCTTAAATAGAAACTTTAATGTCTTATCTTGTGACAGTAAAAGTAAATGTTGTTTTCAAGATAATACTTTATTACAATTTATTGTATAAGAGGGGCGTGGGAGGCTTTTATTTCTACAGGAGGGGGTGTGGTTCAAAAAAGTTTGGGAACCCCTGATCAAGAGGCTTTTATAAACTTAACAACATACATCTTTTTTTAACTTATAGCTTAGTATGTTTTCAAGCATAGTTTTCTTTCAATACATACAATTATTTGTTGTTTTGTTTTTAGAAAATTGATATTTTGAGTCCAATGTCTCTAGGTGCTCAATTCAACACTTTTTGGCCAGACCAACTTTTACAGCTAAATCTATGTCTATTAGTGTACTATATATAATTCATTGCTACTACATCATTAATTTTTAAATCTCGGAATCGCTAATCATCACTATTTCAATTGATTACGAGCCACTTAATATTCTTATACATTTTGTCAAAATTTGAATTTACTTCAAGAGCCTTATTATTGTATGCACAATATTTTTCCTAGCCTGGCAACACTGGCAGTTCCCGCGTTAAGCGAACTCACTAGCTTAGTCACTTCAAGCCAAAAACACAATCAAGAACTTCAGTGCGGTGTTATGAGAAGTAGCTTGTGTTTTCATTCATTTATTCTCTCAATTCCCTTATGGTTATAATCATGTAAGTTTGTTTTAGATATCTTAGTGTTTTGTCTTTTCATATAGTAGACAGAATGTTTTAAGGAAGAAATTATCGTTTTCTCTATTTCTTTTCTTCTATGTTTCATTCGTCTTATGACTGTTTAAATAAGTACGTGCAATTATATGAAAAGAAAAATTAAGTTAGATTTATCGACTTTTGGAACTGAAATCCAAATGACTTAAATTGTGAAATCTATTTCAAATGGGGCTTTAAACTCACACATCCACTCTCTTCCCACCCGTACTCTTAGATGCAGTCACTTAACATTTACTTATGTCAAAAGTTTTTTAATTAAACAATTATTAGTAGTTAACCAATTTTTCGACAGACCAAGTCGCCCAAAATCCACTATTTTGCAAGTTTTCAAATCCACTCATTACTCTTGTGGTGAAACAACACAACTCCATGTGTTTATTATTGCATTAATAATATAAAAACTTCTTCGTGTGATATATACGAGTTGTATATATATTATCGTATGATATAGACATTGGCGTAACTAGAGTTGACTCATGGGGGGGTTAACCCCCCAGCAGTCAGCCACTCCAACATATTTCTCCCTTCAAAAAAGATGCCTCGTAATATAGGTATAATATATATCACACTATAAATCATGTAGCTTCAAATTAAATAAATAGATTATAATTTTTTATAAATGTTATTTTTGGAAGGGCAATCAAGAAATAGCTTTTAAATACAAGTAACCTTATTTATTGGTTACAATAACTTACTATAGTTAATTGCATAGGGAACTTTCTAGTACTACTGCTTATCAACTGTCTAGTTTATCATCGTAAAGTATAATAAATTTCATGAATGTTCTTCCCGCTATCTTAAGGAATTAAAAAAAAATTATGATCATCAGTGCATCGATTTAACCATCATTGGGAGGCATAATTTAGAAAGGGGAAGTCACAAACACGTAAAATATACGAGTAACTTCTAGTTTCTTAGTCCTGGTTTTGTTATCTCGCTTCTTGATAAATTTCCTCCGAAATTATTATAAAATCGTTTAATGGTGCTAACTCTGTGATTTTGGTTTTGAAGGGCTATTATTATTTGTCCAACCGTCTTATTACTTTTTTTTAAGGGATGTTTTTTTATCACACTGATGTTCCTAATGTAAAAATTAAATGGAATTAAATATTACATTTGATAATTTAGAACATTAAAAATAAAAATCCAAAAAGGACTTCTGACTTTTGAAAAGTTAAATCCTGATTAAATCAGGTTTTACTATTTAAATATCGTAGATCAGATATTTTCGAATAAATGATAAAATACTGTGAATGTATAAGGAAAAAACCCTTTGTAAGTAATTCGGAAATTAGAGTCTTGAAAGGTAGATGTCATAAAATTACAGGACATAAATGAAAATGGTTCGTGAGGGACTGTCAGTTACGTAACTAAGTGTCAAATACAGGAACCTTGCGTAAGCTCTTCTTGCTTTTCGCCTGAGGTGATATTCCTGAAACTGTGCCCTCCTTTATTTTTATAAGTTATTCCTTGGCCCGGAAGCTACTGAATGTACTAACTCGATTTTGATTTTCTCATTTTATAAAATTTTTGTTCTTTTTTTTGTTTTCTTGAGGTAAGAAAAAAAGAGGCATTGAAGTAAAAACGATACTTCTATTATTATTTTTCTGCTAATGCTTGTAGGGTCAGTTATTGCAGGAATAAAGGTTCCCCCCGGCTAAGGTCATTAACACAACTATCGAGTCATTATCGCCTTCCCACTTGACTCATATTTTTTTCTTCTTATTCATTTTTTCATATTTTGCACATGTTTTTAATAAATGTGCACATACATGTTTTTATTGACTTTGTTTAACATACCCCCCAAGATCATTGATTTAAATTATCATAAGACCTAGTATCCTAAAAAAAAATGTATTTTTTTCTTTCTTTTTTTTATAACCATTATACGCCAGAAACATTTGGTTCATTCCTTGAAAATAGGGTGATGTGTGAACTTTTTTTGTCTGTATAATAATTAAATCCCAAACAGATCTTTATGGGGTGTACATGGTAGATAATTAAATGATAAACTTTTTATAAATTGATGCTTATCTTTAGAAAGAAATACACTTAATTAACTGAATTAGCATTGTTTTTTATAAGTTTTATTTAACTAAATAAGTGAAAGGGTCCGAAGACGTAGAGTTGCCCAATATTCATGGAATGACCCATTTATAAAAACATATGAGATGATATGCTTGAAGTAAGAAACTTTTTTTAATTTATCTTAATTATCAGAAATCCTTCTATATGTGGTCCATTATATTTAATTGTCTTGTTTGAAAAAAATAGTTTATTTGATTTTAAATCATTATTAGTTCCATCTATTATCAAAGAAATCTTGATCATCTATATATATATATATATATATATATATATATATATATATAGATAGATATATAGATATATATATCTCTATCCTAATTAGACCTGAGTAGGAATTTTTTAGAGCTCCCACCGTATATATATATATATATATATATATATATATATATATATATATATATACTCCTAATAAACTGTTGTTGTCTGTTCATTTAACCTCACTTTATGCTGTTATGGCTAATCGGACGATGCAACGGTGGGAGCTCTAAAAAATTCCTACTCAGGTCTAATTAGGATAGAGATTTTTAACGAGTATCTGACATCGACTTGGGACCCCCGTTGAATGTCCCTTCCGAAGGATGGCATAACCAAGGATTTTTCACTCCTACTAAAAACCTGTCGGGTTTTTCAATAGGAGTAAAAGACTTACTCCTCACTCCCGCTACGGTTGCCTCCCGCCCTAATAAACTGTTTATTATCTCTTCTTGGCTTTTAAACTGTTATTACAAGAAAGTCAGAAATGGTGTCCGTAGCTCTCTTGGACGATTGGAACTTCCTTATTAAACAGATATATATTAATATAATGGAGAATGGAGATAGTTGGGGGGTGCAGTCAAGAAAACACCAAATAAGTCAAGAGTTTTGACACTCTTGACTTATTTGGTGTTTTCTTGACTGCACCCCTCAACTATCTCCATTCTCCATTATACCATCCAGTCAACTATTTTCCTTTCTAATATATTAGTATAGTTTTTTTCCTACAATACACATTATATATATATGGGGGATGGTAATATATATATTAAGGTAGTGAAGCATGACCTTTGCTAATTGATTTTCTAATACAGTCCTGTGTAAACAGCCACTACTGAGCTCGAAATAGCTTATGGATTATGTTCCCTCAAGTCAACTGGCTTGATCCATCATTGATCAAGTCCGCCAGCCAGATTTAGGTAAGGCTTGCAATTCATGTTGGAAGTGCCCCTGTCGATCAGTAGGGTTAATGTAGATATAATAACTTCATGGGGGCTAATGTTTATATAATACAGCGGTCAGGTTGAAATGCCTATTTTAAGTTCTTGATACTAAGCAGGTTACAAACTTTGAAGGTATGAAAAAGCCAATAAAGTATTTCATTTAATGTTTATTAGAAATAAAGTAATTATTAATTATAAATCCTTTAAATTCGTTAGTTGATACATCTCATCTATTTCTATTGTACCATTGTGATATAGTAATTAATAATTCAGTTATGCAAGACTATAAGTACATAATTCAATTGTTCCGAGCGTACTTTTATATATCAATATACTGTTGTATATATTATATATTTTATTATAAAGGTAGACGAAAATCTTTTATAAACCTATGAGTGTCTATGTATGTCCCCTACAATATGAGATTTCTTCTAACTAAACAAACATTTCCCTACTCATCTTCATTACGCCGCAGAAGTCCTGCCTTGCATTTCTTCGCCGGTGGCGAGGTGGATGCCTACTTCTGTGGTCTGATTGCCTGGACTCACCTACGCTTATGTGCTTTGAGCTGAAATAATCAGTATTTGATTTGTACCTATCAGTGCCATGCGTCCCTCCTTACCTTATTATGTACATTATTTCACAATTATTAATGTAAATTTGTGTCCAACTTTTAAAAAAATAAATAAATCTCTAAGTGGCTTAAATATAATGAAAGCAATATTAAATTTTATTTATTCGTGTTTTCACTGATGATCAAGTGCTTAAATTGATATTAAAAATTGTATAGGGCTTCAAAGTGGGAAATAACGAGCCTCTGAATATTTGAAGCTCCAGAACTTAATTTTTTGCTTATAAGTGCAAAACGTATTTATAGAACTTTCCGGATGTTACCGTAACTTTCTATATAAAATTGTTCAATGCACAGAAGCAATTGTATCCCTTAATAGGTACAAACAATATTTTCAGTCAAAATTTTATTCGGTAACTTTGTTTCGTTTTGAAAGCCTCCTTATATAAAACTTTTAATATATTCTACATGCTTATATTTATATATCTTGCTATATAGCACACTAGCTCTATGCTATATATGCTATAGAGCATATAAGCTCTTAATATCTGTATAAGGATATGTATAAATACAAGTTTTTGATTTTCGACCACCAGCTTCATCGAATATCTTTGATCGTTGCAATGCAAAACATAAGTGACATCTTAAAGTACAACTTTGTTGTATATTTTCTCAGTAAAAAAAAATATTTAAAAGAAGACGATCCCGTCTAGAGCCTAGGCGTTTTGTGCATATTTTGGGAACTATTTGCTGTAAACAAATATTTCGTATAGACCACTAAAGCCCACTTCATAAAACAGAAGAATATATAGAAGTATTTCCTGATCATTAAATTGAAAAATAACACGAACTAATCTAAGACAATTTAATAATCAAAAGTAATAAACCCTCTTGGAACTATGAGTTCCTCATCCTTTATAGACTGAATATACAGGAAGAATTATTACCCCGTATTTTCGGGTTTTTATTACCCAACTATTTTTTATATTCCTTAATTCAGTTTTGCACAGAAGTACTTTTCAAACTGAATCTCTAACCTTTTGTTATCCGTTGCCGAAAACCTTCCAGATCGAGGCATCCTACAGGCGATCCTGAGAGCAAATACCCATCAAGTTTTTATTCCTCCCCACCCCTAATAATATCACCCGTTTGCAGGTGGCTATCCCACGTAGCTCTAGGATATTACCCTAGCTTTTGCAAGTAATGTTTGATGACTCTCACATGAGTGAAAGTGCGGGTAAATAATTGGTTTCAAAAGTGCGACTTTCCAACATTTGGGTTCAAGTACAATTCCAAATTAGTCTTCTCCTTTTTCTTTTGCTTCCTCTTATGTCATTTCTAGCGTCGAGGAGCTTCCAGCGAGGCTATTTTGTTTACTTTGAATAATATTTTCTACCTTGCGGGTTATTAACCCGTAGCGATGGAGGCCCCGTATTCTCGAGACAACTGGTCTCCTGAATATTTATGCCCCCTCAGGAGAAAGGGTGACCGGGCTAAACCTCCGGTACTGGATTTCCCCCAACCTGGAGGACCAGTGGCTGATTGCAGTCAGATGACTGTGTGATGGGGCCATCTACTCCCTACGACACCCATATTAGTCTGAAAAAGGTAAAATAAATTAATTAAGAACTCATCAGTATATTGCGTGTACCCTACACAATATTATTTCCTTATAATTGTGACATCGAGAAATATATTAGAGGCACCTGTAACATTAATTTAATATCCTCTTAATGCATTTTTTTAGACGAATCTAGATTAAAATCGATTACAACGGAAGGAGATGAACGCACCCCTCACTAACAAGGTAATAGACCAGGTCATCTAATTACACAACTAATTGCAATTTGGATTCTATTTGACGATGAAAGATCTTTGAGACGATTTCTTTGTCCTTTCCGCTAGTCTTTTAGCCACCGCCATCTTGCCCATCGCTCTGTTACTTCTAATGAGTTATTACTTTTGGGTCTATCAACTGTACTTAAATTCTTCAGGAAATTGGGAATTTCATCAGCAGGTTTTATATATTAAGTGTGCATTCAGACACATACATTCTAAGAGTGAGGAAGATTGAGTTTCCACATATTTAGAATAACATTCGTTTTACAAAGTTATCTTTTGGATCTCGTAAAGGAACAACCAATTTAGAACGCTTTTTGATGACAGTCAATTGTCATTTTTTTACCGTCCATCTAAACATTTTTTAGAGGTGATTTGTTTTTCCTATCCTAGTTTTTCCCGGTTTCTACACATCTTATTGACGGAATACAAATATTTTAGTGGTAAATCGTTCATATTGTCTATTCGCCTTATTTTAAAGAATTGAAACTACAGAACTAATTGAAACAGAACTTTTTATATTAATGAGGCGAACAACATTTTCTTAATTATCTATGCATATTATAAAACAAAGTCCTCGGCTGCGTTTGTTCGCGGTAAACTCAATAAATACTGCACGGATTTTGATGCGGTTTTCTCCAATAGAAAGAGTGATTCACCAGGAAGGTTTAGGTATATAATTTGTCGAGTTTTTGTGTAAACGGGTTGGAATATCGATGTGTTTCACCAAAGACGCTGCCTAATCCCGTGCAATTATCTAACGTGAAAGATAATAAATTCGTTTGGTTTTGTTTTTATTTTTATAATTTCTATATAATAAAGTACATTAGCTTAGGTGGGAAGAAAGAAAATCAAGACTATCAAAGAAGCCTAACCAATGATATTCGCGTGGTCCTTAGTGGCCGGTGTGTGGTAAGAAAACAAATATTACACAGACAAATTATGTAGGCATAATATGCCTTATTACCCGCGCAAAACTGGGGTGGGTCGCTAGTCTATATATATATAAAAACTGAATAGTAGAGCGGTCTCTACTATGTACTGAACCTAATATCCTTCATGGATTGTTATGGTATAAGTTTTTTTTTACTCGACCATCATTAGCCCTGGCATCTTGACATCCCCTAGATGCGAAAACCCATTTTTAAAAAATTTTCTCCATTGTAGTTCCTAAAGAGTATATTCAGTTGAAAAAAAAGTTTGAAATAATGGAATAGATAACATTACTTTATTGTTATCTCTGAAACTCATAGTGAACCAACTTAATAATATTAAATCACTAAGCCAATGCTACTATGGTTTTCGGATTTATATTGGATTAAAATAAATGACCAACACATCCTCTCATTACCGAATATATTTGTTTGGGTAGGCAATAAGTTTTATTGTTTTTAGATTAAGGAAAAATGACCATACTCATTTTGGAGACTGGACTCGAAAATAAGATAAGCGTGGACGAAGTGATAAAGCTATTGATAAGGCTATTCCTAGTGAGAGGAGGGGAGGGGGTGGTAAGACGTGGGCGAAGGGGGATATAGGCATGACGTCACGGCCCGCCTCCCCTTCAGTCGGGAGCGACACTCTGGAGGGAGCACCTCTCTCGGATAAGGTGGGTCCTCTCTCATCTCTGTGTTCGTGTCTCTATATTGGGATAGATCCTACTGATCTCTGTCTAAGCAGCATGTTTCAGCTAGTTGAGGAACTATCATATCCTAAATCATCCTAATATTAGTTGACAATGATAGATTTTCGTTTATAAATCTAAACTTATATTAAAAAAAAATTGACAATGACAGAAAATAATTTGATTATTTTTGTTCCGATTCACCAATGCATTCCTATCTATTTTTCTAACTCGACGGTCTTCAAAGTTAATTTTTAATTTTTAGATTCAATACTATTTATGGTGACATTTGTGTTATATTCAAACTGCTTGTCTAACGTAATTTAATTATGCATTTGAATATTATAACTAAAAATAATGTTAAGAAAAGATTGGTTCAAAATTAAGGATAAAAACAGTAAAATCATCTAAACCTTCCCTTACAGTTTAGGGATATATTATAGGTTATTATCCCTTATAGGTTAGGGATTAATAATATCAATGATAAAATAATCTTAACCTTAGAAAACAAAGTAAATATTTGATAGACCAAAGAAAAAAAAGACTGTAGCTTTACAACTGATGAAGGTTATTATTATTATTAAGGGGAGGTAATTATTATTTATTATTTTTCACTTCTTGGTAAGTGTAAAAGTTATAGACCATTAGTCAAGAGTTTGAAAACTTCGTGAACCTTACCTTGTTACCTAAAGTATTACATTCAAAATGAAACGTAGCGAATAACTTTAATGTAAATCGGTAATTTTTTTTCCCAATAATAAAACAAAAATATAAAAAATAAAACCTTAAAATCAAAGGTAATGAAAATAAAACATTGAGGGCTGGGGATAGTTTCGATTTTCGTTTCATAGTTTTATATCTAAGTATATCCTTATTATTATGATTAGTGTATTATATAATTTATTACAATCCGGCACCCATGCCAGTGCTCGGCACTCCAACGCTTACTCAACGGTACAGAATTATTTACTTTTCTTGATTCGTATTTTTTTTTTGGTAAGTTGACGTTTTAATCTGCTCGAGGAGATACGATTCAGTTCTGCGTTTTACTTAAATGTACATCCAATTGACTCTTCTAGCATCGGATAGCATTGCATTATTTCCAATGGCCTTAATTAACTGAACTGCTAGTAAAATGCTTTAGAGGTATAGTAATGTAGTAAACAGTTACTTTAAGTTATCACACGCATATTAGGAATCACTTGATGTAACGACAGTGAAATTAAAACTATTGGCTGTTCGAATCATTTTCTCTGTTAAATTGTAGTTCCCGCTTATTATATTACCCTTTATTATTTCTTGCATGTGGGTGATTATGTTGCAAAAATTATTTTATTTTATTTGTTTTGATATGTAAAACAAGTAAGCATGTAGTGAAAAATTGCAAACGGTTTGATTTAGATTACTTTATAAAATGATATAAATTTATCAACAATAATTAAAATATTTGTTAGCTACAAAATATTAATATTTCTTTATTTTTTCTATTCAATCGAAAATCACATTAAAAAAAAACTCATTCTGATAGAACTTGAATTAATTAATTTTTTAATAATAAAATTTGCTTGAAATTTATTGTTTATAATATCGACTAGTCCAATTTATAGTCAACAAATACACCGTCAATACAATGTTAATTTAATTATTATTTACAGCCAATTCATTTATATTTTTTTTATACTTGAGTTTTTTTAATGTTTTGTTGCAAAAATGATATCCAAAATCCTTAATTCTTTTTTTTACAAAAAACTACTCAACTGAACTGAATTTGTTGAAAAAAGAGTGAAACGAAAAATTTGAGTTATACTTATGTTAACAATGAAGTACGATTCGTATTTATTTATGATAAATATATTGCCCACATTATTTCGCGCATTAAATATAATAGTTAAAAATAATTATTACTGACATTAAGTACATACCATTAAAAAAAAACCTATACAATAAAACCCCGATCAATACGACGGAAAATACATTTATTACAAACACGTTATACTGTATTATAAAACACTCTTAATACTATATTATAAAATAATCTTAATTTAATATTTTGTTTAACAAATATTGAACTTTTATTTGTTTGTATAAGTAAATTTTTAAACAAACGTTTTGTTGCAAAAATAGTATCTGAATGCAAATTTGGATCTATATTTATTTATGAAAAATACATTGCCCACAAAGAATTAAATTATGATAGTTAAAAATAATTACTGTAAACAGTAAGTATAGACAGGAGGCAGTTGAAGAAGGTTGAACCAACATAAATTAGGTTATTTTTCATGAATCACTTCATGCCTGTTTCGTTTAAAATATACGAGTACAATATCGAGGGACATGAACGAGTGATTATATAACTTTTAATTCAAGTTATATCGTAGCGCGGTGGTTGATGACCGCTTAGGACAATAGGTGAAGTGACCCACCATAAGCCCAACTTTTAAAATAACCTCTCCACCAAAGGGAAACTTCATCGTTGAGAGGAAGTCCAGTAGTTGGATCCAAGTTACGTACTAGCGAATTGTAGCTCTCAACTTCTCTGGCCTATGGTGATGTTAGTTCAATATACGGTTTACTATTTAATTATTTCCAATATCTACTGCAATAATATCTGTGAAATATTATGATAACAGTAAATTATGAATATATCTTCATAATATATAAAAAAAGTATAGGGTTTACAGAGTGGTTTTGATTCATTTAGTTAACTTCTTCATTATGCATTTAGTATTTGTTTAAGGTTATTAAATATTATTTTAGAACTGTCTCAATCAATGCCTTTATACCTCGTTCGATTCTCACTTAATGATACCGATTTTATGAACCATTTACTGTAGCTGCAGGAAATAAGACTATTTGTTTAAACTCTCTGTATTTCTTCAAAATGGAAAATTTATGCTTCCATTGTGGTTTCCATTAAATATATATTATCATCATAGGATTTTTCAAAATTACTGTAGAGTTTTGAAAATAAGGGAGTCGAAGAATTTCTCCTCAAGCTAGATCATAAAATTATATTAAAAAATTAAATAAACTTGTACCACTACAACTACGAAAGGTCTGCATGGAAGAGACTGTAATCCTTCAAGAACAACGGTTGCGAAGGGAGGCGATTTGAGGCAGGGAGGCAACATAATCTGCCCTATTAATGGCTAAGGCAAGAACTACAAATGTCAACGTGTTATTTTTAATAAAATATAATACTAATAGATGTCGAAATAGTTGCAAAAACAGCTTTATTCGCACAGTTCCTTATCCTCAAGGAGGAGAGCCTTTCGGCAACTGCGAACATGACGGAATTTAAATCTTTACGATGTAATTACTATGATGTAGCATAGCGTCAGGGTGGTATAACCGAACATGTTTGCCATTCTACTATCAGGATGTCTTAAAATACAGTTTTAACTAATGCTTCAAATGACGACCCTTCTGTAAGATTCGGTGCCGATATATCTACTCCTGTTCCGATAAAACCTGTTAAAATCTAAATATAAAATAATCATAATATAATTTCCACATTTAAAATCTGGAACCATTACTTAAAGGCTAGAAAGCTAGAAATCAGTGTTACCTAGGTACCTTTACGCATTTAGTAGTTTTATTGAGTAATGTAGTACATTTCGATTTGTTTGTGGTGATAATTTCAATTCATTATTTATTTAATATTTACCTGAAGACTGCTTTTTCACTGTTGGAGCATTTATATGCAAATGAGAGCAATGCTGTTTCGAAGCGTCGTCTATATATATAGTTTTATATCTAATGGTTAAAATTTAACGCCTATTAAAAACTTTTATTCTAAACAATCATGAAAAATACAATAGAAGATATATTTAAAAAAATGAGGGAGCCCGATGTCGAAACTACGAATGACTGTTAATAAACCTCAGTGATCACTGATTACCGCCGTAACCACAGCATCCTACCTTTAAGATACTACCTTATATGTATATATACTTATATATCAGTCGGACATTAACCAGTCGGCTTAGCTCTTGTTAAACATTTCGGGATTCAAACCAACTTCAACCCTCGCCACAATGATATTAATCAGTGCATACTCTACAAGTGCGCGTTGTATAATCTCCTATTATTTTCAGTTCATTAATAATTTTTCAAATCGAATATTTGTATTTTATACCTTATGCTCGATGATCTTAAGACGTTGATTTTTCATCGAAGTTAGTGCACACGTTTTACATCTATGTAGATCAATTATCTATAAATTTTCGCGTCTTGTTCAAACTTAACCGCTGTCCCATGTACTGATAATTTATTAACCAGATCCTCACCATGTTTGATGTGTATCATCTTATAATGTCATTTTCTTGCGGGTATTGAATAGAACAAGTGAAAGCCGAATAAGTCGATCTTCTTGATGGAACCAATTAGGTTTTTCCAAGGCGTAAATGGAGAAGATCTCTTAAGTATTGATCTTCTCCCGGAGTATCAACGAAAATACCAACATGAAACCTCTTTTTCTAATCGGGCAACGTCTTCACCGCTAAGGCATACCTAACTTAAGTTCGGAAAACAAATTTTACAAGATAAAATCGATTCAAGCATTTTAATTTTGAAGGATTCGGTTTATTTTTAATTTTAATTAAATTTTAAGTTAATCGAAACTACATTTCAGACACCATTTCGAAATAGCAATACAGAATCCTGCCCTTAGTTGTTACACCTCTGCCCCGCGAATTGGCTACAAACAACAATATGACCCTCCTTTCTTCAACCTTTACCTCCCAGTGCAGTTTCTCATCTTAATGTATTTCCATATTTCCATAACGGCGCCTTTTAACCACGATGGAGTTCTTCGATTCTCTAACCGTTGGTGGTTAGTGGGTAAAGGGATATGCTTCCCAGCCGTTCTCTGATTCCATTCTATTCTCCCCGTAAAGCCTACAACAGAATACACTATTCTATACAGGTCGCAGTCGCACACTCAAAAGTCTTGGAACACCAAACGGGACGGAAAACATTGTGAGTTAAAACCAAGCCAATGACATTGAAAACAAGAGGATCCCTGATTGTTTCTTAGTTGTCTTGACTTCTATGTTGGCAATAAGAGAAGAATTATAATCGTTAGACATTTTTTGTTTAAGGATTTTAACCGAAATATCTATTTTGAACATCCTTGAATCTATTTTGAAGTGTCGTATCTCGCATAACTGGAAAACGGTTGACTATAAGAACTTTCTTTGTTTTTTGTTGTTTCTTTTTTTTTTTTGATTTTTGTATTTAAATTTAAATATCTAGTTGTGAATTCATGGTTTTTTTGTTACTAGATGATAATAGATTTTTATCAAAATATAGATTAATATAGAATGAGAAACTTCTCAGAATTGATTCCCAAGACTTACACACTACCTCTACTCCAACCTATCATGTTAATAAAGCCCAAAAGGGTTTTATTTTAAAAAAAAGAAGAATTAAAAGTTGAAAGTAAAAACAACCCCTCTTTCGCATCTGGACTTATTCTAAAAAGGTCAGATTGTTTTGAAAATTATCCATACTTTTTTTTTGTCGAACGGAAAAATATTAGTTTTCAATGATATTTCAATGATAATGAGAATTTAATTCCTTATATTCGATGAGTATTGCTCAGACCTTGGAGTTATTTGAAAAGAAAACAGAGGTATTTCGTACAAATGACTGCCGCGTTCACTAATATTCCCGATAAAAAATAAATGAAAAATGTTTCCCGTGGCGTTTTTCATTCACAAAATTCCTGACAGGCCATTGGGATTTTCCGATATTTGGGATTGGTGAGAGAGTTGAACCGGAGCGATCAATCATTAGGAGCCTAGCCTCGTTGAATAACAAGTGATGGGGAGAAAAAATTCATTGTCTCAACTCTTGAGGAATATTTCAATTGCATTAGCTTCCTTCGGGCTAGCCTAAATGCAATTCTTATCATTTCGAGGGAACCTCTTTATTTTTTAAACCTTGTTGAGGCAGCGGGAGTTTTTTTTTTCTCACTTATTACTCTTTACTGACAAGTAGGGGATTATTCTGGCAGACATTTTGTATTAAGAAGTAGGGGAGGAGGTAGGCATACTAATAGATGAATGTTAAAACTTATCAACTTTTTTTATATTAACCTAAATATTTCATGGTGTTTTGGAAATGTTACTATACAAAAGCTATTAGTTTTGCAGATAAGCAACTTTGGTATTGGTCAGTATTGGTATCACTTCTCTGGTAAGGTACATTGAATATATTAAATAAGATCATACATTGTGAATAACATTATTACGTCATATTGTAAAGTTATCTTGTTATTGTATACATATCACCTATTATAGAAGAACTTGTCTATACTTTGAGTTATATCCTAAAAGCCTTATTTAACTCTGAATGTATCATGACAAAAAATATTCTATACATATGTAGAAAAATCTTCATCCTTAAGATCATATTTTAAATTATCTTTATTAGTAACTAATTAAATAGGTTTGAAGATAGTCTTGAAAATCAGCAGTTTGTTTTCGATTGAGAAGTCCTGTTTAGTGTTCTGTATAGTTGGCTGAATCTTCTAGAATCATTAGGACCACGTTGAAGTTACGTTCTTTTGACTAGAAGGAGGGATCGCAGAGTGTGTAAGATGCTAAGCCAAAGGTATGCATAATAATGGGATTGATACCGGCTGTGGCTAATAAATTTATTACTTGGTTATTATTACAATAGATACTTTGTATCTGATACTAAAAAGTACTTGACTTTGATGTTCCAGTAGGCCTGTGACTCGCAGCGATTTTTCTGTATGCGTCAAAGACAGAAAGTTTGGGCTGTTGATGGTAATGGAGTACTATCAGCAGGAATATTTAAACCGACATCTCCTGTTTCAAGAGATATTTGGTTAGCCACCAAACTGATAACGTTTTTTTTTTTGCTGCATCGGCTATCTCTTCTGATGGAAAGGCAATATTTTCAAACCTTGGCTCCAGAAAGATAGCTGTAATTAGCGTGTTGTCTCATGCAGGTTTCCTAGGCGGTTTCCAAGGCTTTCGATTAAATTTTGTAAAGCGTCCTTTACAATTAAATTTATGGTGTGGATCATGCATTCGAAATGTTACCACATCAGCAAATCTCTCACAACTTTAGTTATGTTGGCTGCATAGTCTGTAATACATAACAAAATTTTATTTTGAATATTCCATTCATGCGACACTCGGTCTAACTCAGTTGCCAAGTTTTCACTAATAAGGTTTTCAGGAAAAGAAAAACATTCAAGAACATTAGATGTCAGCTCAAAATTTTTATTGATATAGTGAGATGTGACTGCCATAAAACTCTCAACATTGGCAGAGGTCCGGCAATCAGTTGTGAGAGTCACTGACAAAATATCTTCACTTGAATAAATATTTCTTAAATTGGTGATTGCCTTTTCGTACATCGTAGGTACTATCGGAATATTGTTTTGCGCTTTAGGGGTTTATACTAGAACAAAAAGTCGAAACCCTTCGTCCTCAACGACACTAAATGGTTGAAAGTCTTTAATATATAAATACAAAAGTCCGTCAACTAAATACTTTTTTTGACCTAACGGGAGTTTGCGTTTCAAATAGGAGTTTAATGATTGTTGAAGAGAACTTACTGTGACAGAATGATTCGAAGGCACTAACGATTCAACATTTAAAATACTCGACGTAGATTCTGCAGAGGTTGAAGGCGACACTAGTGATGTAGAAATTGGTGTGAGTGAAATGGTTGTAGACGTGGTGGCTGGTTCAGTTGAATTTTTTTTTTATTTATTTGATTTTATTTAACGTCGCTTCAACGCTGAGGCCATTAATGGCGGCTGCTCTTATTATATTTCATTGATTAAGTTTGATTGCTTTAGGAACGTCAGAGTCGTCTGCAGCTCGTTATCATTTTTGAAAAGTTGGCACGTTTAAATTTTTTCTTATTATTTCATATTTCTTGCATTCAAATAGATGCTTGGCTGTAATTTGTACATTGTACATTGCAATAGTTGAATTTGATGATGTAGAAGAAGATTTATGTTGATGAGATCTTGTAAACATATCCAAAGTTACTGATGTTTGCGTTCCAAATGCTTTTTCAAATTAGAAGTCGCCTTGTTGGAATTCGTCTTACATAAATTACGTTCGTTAATGTAAACAAATTCCAGATAAACGATTTTTTGTATCCATTATAAAAAAAAATTAATAAAAAGCGATAAACGAAAATGCAAACTCTACAAAAACAACCGTAACAAACGAAGACTTGAAGTTATGATACTGTTTAGTCGTGAACCTGGACTGCCCGTCAGATGGAACGGACAGATCATTGCCTCTAAAATCGGAAATTTACTGTACCGCCAAAATCAAGAAGAGGGGGGGATTGACGCTCAGAGCGCCCTTCACTTGCTATTAGATCGCCGAGCGGAGCAGTTCTATCAGCCCTTCGCAGCTAAGATCATCGCACACAGCCGCCTAGTAATCCGCTTTCAAGCCGCTATGGTATTCCTGTGAGGACGTCCAGAGGTTTCAAGATTGTCACTCGCCAGAAGCTATGCTGAGGTGCTAATTGAGTATACATCACACAAATTGTAAGTCACATTTCATTACCATAAGGCCTCAAATTGTCAACTAATTTTTCTCCTGATGATCAACGTATTACATGATACCAACCGGACAGTTCAAGTTAATTCATGATATCATACTCATTGCTCCTTCATGCCGTGATCACTGGCGAAGATAATAGTAATTCGCACATCTTCGCGCCTTATTGAAAACTTCGTTACAACGTTCAAGTTTATTTTGTAGTTATCATATCTTTGGCCATTATGCTAGCATGGAGCATTTCTGTTATTGTTAATTATCGCTCCCATTCATATTAATCATTTTTCTTCTTTTGTTTGTTTTAAATTACTTTGTTCATTAGATCGCTAAGTTGCATGTGTAGTTTTAAGTTATTCTTGTAGAAGCTATTATTAATTTGTATTTTCTCTTACATGTATATTTCATAGCATTTAAGAAAAGATATCTCGCATGTTATTAAAATTAATAAATCAAACGCTTTGTTAATATCTGAGATTTCATTCAAATTCCCGTGGTACATCCATTTGCTTCCTATTAAATTATTCAGTCTAATCACGCCTAAACAGATACGTTTAAGGCGAATGGTACCATCAAACTGAGAGTAAAATGGAAACAAAATTTGGAAATACCCAATAGACAGATACCTGGAATTGCCATCCTGGAAAATCCGGTACTCGTGACGGGCAACCGCCAAATCAAACCAAGCTCATTTTGGTAATAAAATGACATCGTCATCCACATAAAAAAAATGATTATCTACTATTAATCATGGTCCTTTAATAATAAGTAAATAAATAATAAGCTATAGTCAACCACTGAATTAAACTCCCTTGATTACCGGCGAAAGACCAATTTCGCCGCATCTCCCCTTAGTATTAATAAATAAATAAGTAAAAATAATAGTGAACAACTTTTCACTTATTATTAATATAATCTGTAATTAGTCACTTATCACATATGTAGAAACGAAAATAAACTTTGAAATTAGTTAACAGTAAAGGGTGGATGAAATAATATTTTCCGAGATCGCCTCCTAATTTATGATTTTTCACGAGCAACTATCGTAAAAAAATAATTAACCCATAAAAAAACATAATTTTAATCATTTGATGCCTTGTGCAGGTTACTCTTTCGGTGAATAACTCTTTTTCCTTTAGAAATGATAACAAAAACTGATGCCCCAAGAAAGACTTATGTGTAGCGTATTAGAAGAGTAAGAGTCGGGATAACTGTATTCAACTACAAAAGCATACAAGACTGAAAAGACAAGAAACTGCTCGTCGTTTTCGCCCACTTCAAGATTTACTGGACAAACGCTCTAAGCTCCCAATCAATTACAAAAGACTCATTTACATGACAGTTATCATCATTATCATTTACAGGCCTATTTGGACATACGGAGTTGAGCTTTGGCTCAACTAAACCATCCAATTCATCTCGTATCCAATCCTTGCAATCCAAAATCCTTCGTAAAATCCTCAATGCTCCTTATTATGTCAGAAAAAACTCATCCATCATGATCTCAATATCCCATATGTTACTGATTTGGCCCAAACTAGATACCTAACCTTCTATGACAAGCTCCATACACACTTGAATCCGCTAGTCTCTCAACTTGCTTCCCATACCATTTCTGATAACCATCCGAGGCGTCTCAAAAGAAGATGGCCTCGAGACCATCTACGATAGAACTTTATTGGAGTGCTACCGATGGGTAGTTTCTCCACAAGTGTTTTTCATGTCATATTGTACATATTAGCAGATTTACTTATTGTAATATTATTATAGTTGTAAATTTCAATAAATTAAAAAAAAAACTACAAAAGTATCTGATACAGAAAAGTATCAGTATCACTTGTATTCAGATACAAGAAAATACAGGAAAATCCCTACAATGAACAGAGACCCTCCTGAGACCTATACAAATTTATATTTCTGATAGGTTTTGAGATTCATTCCTTGCCCTTACCTTAAAAATTCGGCTTGTGTCTGAAATAATCGAAGACTAAAAGAAATTGGCACCTAAAGGATTAATAAGCCGACCTACCTTCAAAGCCTCAAATTTATTATAAACAATAAGATTTTAAGTAGGTTAATTACTGATTCAAATTAAGACCTCAAGACCTCTTGTTTCGTAACCAATTAAACTAATAAACAAAAAAATGTTGCTTTATGTTATTCCTTATTTAATATTTTTCAAGGTTGTAAATTTGAAACTAATATTATCGAAATTACTTATGCTACAAGTCAACAAGATAATACTTAAAATATTTCATAGTTCCCATGGAACATCAAATTGTAATGGTCCGAAAAAGTTGATTTAGTAAAGTGAAATCAAAGTTATTTTGTCATAATTAATCAAAGTTAGAATTAAAGTTGGTGACAGATTATGAGGCTCATTGAGAAGGATGTAGGTGTTTAATGATGTTTTGCCTCTGTGGCTCCATCTGCTGTAAGCATCACCAATCCTCTCAGTTAGCTAATGGCCTTTTAATCCCATTAGACGATCGTTCAATAAAGAGCTGTTCAATTGAATCCTGTTTTTGTCCCTGGGCCTCTGCTAATCCCAATGGAAATTGATACCAGTTTGTCGGATATTACACGTTTTGTTACGGAATAATAGTCCGGTATATATCCTAATGATACGGACCTGTTATCTACCTCATGCACCAATAAAATAGAAACAAATTGTAATATATGTTATTTAGATAATGACTCTTTCATTACTTTCACGACCTTTATTTGTTTATTTTACTTTTACTGAATGCCCTGTACTGCTATATCAGGTTGAAGTTTCCATTGTTTACTGATTTACAACTATTTGAATGTTTTATTTTATGTCTTAATATAGAGTAATTTGGTTATAAAATTAGGTCTCAATTCCTATTAACTCTGCTAATTCGGATAAGAATTTTCTTCCTTTTTTTTCTCGATTTAACGTGGAATTTACCCTCCATTCATGTTTGTTTATATTCTATCCATTAATGACAATAATTACGTTCTGGTGTTGGTTTTCCTTTCTGCATAAGTGTTTTTTAACCGTGTTATCACATATGTTTTTCCTCGATATGAAAACGTTAAATTAACGATATTAATATTCGTCTTATTTTGTTAGCATTCCAACGTTCTTTGCAGTTTTAATTTTTGGTATCTGTTTGATACAACGCTTCGAGTTGAGTTACAACAAGTTTTAACTGTTTATTCATTTTATTTTATTACTTTCCAAAACGTTATTGTGAGCTATAGTATGAAGGAAAATGTAATTATTGGTAATGAGTTGATTTTGGTAATTATTTCATTAGGAAATATAAGTGTCAAGTAATATTTCGAAGTATAGATGATATATTTTTGTTAAACCATCCATTTCTTGATGAAATGATTAATTAGTATAGACATTTCCCATAATTCCATTCTCTTTTTCATACTAAAGCTCATGATAACTTGTATTTTCGTAAAATATTCAAAAAGATTCAACTCGAAGCGACTATCTGCAGCTTAATTGCCAATTTTTTTATAGTGTGTGAATTCCGGCATAATGTAAACCTTCACAACAGCGTTGTATAGTCCTGTTTACAAATATGTTCTATGATTCAGGGGATTTAACTATAGCTTATCTCTAGATTCCTATGATCCTTTAGAACGAAGGTTATTAAACAATACTACACGAGATAAGTACGGTTTTTGGCACAATTGTTTCCTTGGGTGAAAGTTTGTAAGTTCACGCCAATTTTTCTGCGACGCATATTCACATCCTTTAGTTTGGCGAGACCCCAGATTCGGCACTAGCTGTGATTCCCGACGAGACGAGGAGCTGAGGAGAATCGGAGATAAGCCCGAAGCCTCTATTTGCCCTCGAGGAGGAAGATTACGATCGAGCTGTTTCTTTAATTGCTTCCAGCTGGTTACTCTGATCTTATTGTCGGATCTTCTTCAGCTTCTACCTTACTGTTAATCTCACAATGGCCAGAGATTTGAGCTAAGATATTAATCTGTGTCAGTGATAACATGATTAGTTTATCGAGTTTATGTTTCTATTATTTGAATAAATAATAAAAGCAAAAATAAAATAACAGGAATGAAAACCATCACCACTATATTGTTCAATTCCATAGTTTTCAAAAAATAATTAACCAATAAAAAACATGAGTTTAATCATTTGATGCTTTGTGCAGGTTACTATTTCGGCGAATAACTCTTTTCCCTTTGAAAATGATAACAAAAACTGATGCCGCAAGAAAGGCTTCTGTGTAGCGTATTAGAAGATTAAGAGTCGGGATATCTGTACTCAAATACAAAAGTATCAAGTAAAAGTATCAGATACAGAAAAGTATCAGTATCACTTGTATTCAGATACAGGAAAATCCAGTATCTACCCTGGGTAATAAAGAAACCCTTGGTACATAAAGAAACCTAACCTGTTGGGAGTGGAGTTCAGTGCCGAAGGCCTTAGGTTCAAAATTGGCTGTGGCAGACATATTTAATCTGTTAACAGCCGGGGATGGATCCTTTGGGATCTTGGTTCACCGAGCCTCTATAAAGGGGGTACACACTATAATAGGGGGAAACCTGGTGGTTGAGCGTGATCTAGGACAAATCGCCTCCCTGCATAGCCTACCGTTCATTAAAACTAATACTCTTTCTTCATAAGGTTCTCACCTGTAAAAATAGTGTCATGGTTCAAATTCAATGTGCTGTTGTCAGTCGAATGTAAACTTATCCAGTATAAACCAGTTTTGTACAAAAACATACTCGTTTATACGAAGCTCGTACAGGTGTAGGTATCCGACCATTTCTTTTCCTACCAAACCTTGATATCTCTGCGGCATTATACCAACTAACAATGTTTGTTTAATCGCTCTTCGCTAATTAAATGAAGCATATTTTATAGCTTCCTCAATGTGCTAACCAGAAAATCCACACCCAGAAATTTTACAGGAAATTATCAATTTTTACATTTTGTGTTACTTTGGTTGCTTTGATCGCTTACAATGTAATAGATCTTTATAAAAATTCTATAGTAAATATAGAAGTTGGGAATTTTTATTGGAAAAAGGTACTTTTCTGTAACGATTGAAACAATAGTATCGTGTTAATCTGTGTAACGGGATTGTCGGAAGGAAGAGATTGGACGGAGGGTACATGTGCGACGAGATAATTGACGGTTTTAGCGAGAATCGGACATGTCAATCCTATTTCTAGCGACGGCGCCACCCCGGCCTCCGATGTCTAATCGGATTTGCATTTATATTGCCCCGGTGTAGGGCATTTGTTCACGCCTCGGCGGACAATCTTTTTACAGCTTCCTCTTTCTCCTACCTCATTACATAAGTCCGAGAGCGACGTCAGGTGCCAGTTGCCATGAGACCTGTTTTCCGTGAACAACTGGATTAGTCCTTATTATTTACTAAAATAAAAATGATCTGCACTGTTTTTTTTTTCATTGATTTATTCTAATTAGAATGATCTAAATGAAATTCATTAAAAAATATAAAAATAAAGTAGCCAGTCATTAGGACTGCCGACAGAAGTGAAAACTAAAAACTTTGGAATAACTGCGTTCTTTTTTAAATTTCTATATCAATTATAGTCTAAATTATTAAAATTTCAAATTTATAAATTTAAATTAATAATATTAGTCTGGTTTTCACATATCGTCCCTGCCATCCCAAAGTGTCGAATGTGAAAAAAACACAGTTTTCATTTTCGACTTACAGTAGTTGCTTTAGGATTGATAATTAATATACACGTAAAATTCGTATAGAGGCATCTATCAGTCACAAAAACAATGTAAAACGAATGTCTTTGGTTTGACTATAGGCACTAATTTTTGTGGTACCTGGAAACTGCTTTTTTTTTTTTAATTCTTCTCAAAAGTACCGTTTTCACATTCGATAGTTGGAAATGGTAGGGACGATATACAGACACTTCAAACAATTGTAATAAACATTTTCAAGCGGTTCATTCATTACCCAAACCATATGATGGGCTGCACAAGCTCAATACAAAATATCAATATTTTAATTTAAATAATTAGACCGTGGAAAAATTCCAACGAAAAGCCTTAAGTCTCCAAACTAAAACAGAAATAGAAATTATCTGTCCAATATTTCGCCCATTCAGGCATCCTCAGGGTAGAAAGAGAATAACAGCAAAACAAAACATGAAAATTGCACCCAAGAAACATCCCACCACCTCGAAGGCTCAAAAGCAATAATGAATCATAAGGAAGGTTACTCGACCCCAGCTGGTTAAGGTTAGATAAAAACAGCTGATAGGCACTAATTTTTATTGTACCTGGAAACTGCTTTTTTTTTTTAATTCTCCTCAAAAGTACCGTTTTCACATTCGATTCGATAGATAATTTCTATTTCTGTTTTAGTTTGGAGACTAAAGGCTTTTCGTTGGAATTTTTCCACGGTCTAATCATTTATGTAAGGTCTCTTTTTACTTTTCAATATTTATTTAAATAATATTGAGTATATAGTTATCTTATTTATACCTTGTATTTTATTTACATAGATGTACTTCATTTTCATTTTTAGCATTACTATCATCGTTAAGTTCAACGATACTGAGATCATTTGTATTTTCATTCATTTCATAAAACAAGACATTTAACTATTCATAGGCCGGTCTCGAGCATGTTACTGACGCGAAGCCACAAGTTTACCCTATACCAATACTATATTGCCAATCGCGGTTAAAAACGTTTTCACTTAAAAAAAAAACCTGGGGTCTCCAGATCCCAAAGGATCCGCTTTATACACGGAGTTATACTACTCCCCAAGTATTATAATGAAATGAAAAATTAGAATTCATTTAAAATCATTACGAATGAGTTTTTTTACGAATAAGTGTTCACTGAGCCATTCAGATCCCTGAATTTAATGAGTGCTAAAGGGCTAAGGAACTTCATGCAGCTATGCCTATTCAGATATATTTCAAATATTTTAAAAAGGGAAAAATTCTCACTACGAAAGTTCACATTATTGCTAATTACCAAATCGCTCCTTCAAAAGAACAACTTCGTAAATCAAAGAAACTAATTTTTCAATAGCGGTATTTGAAAGTTCAACATGAGATAAAAAAATTACTAAGTGGGTATTGATAAAAAAACATTCCTATTGTGATGATGGTATTGACATTATTTTATCAACCATTGGAAAACATTTAAAAGCTTGAAACTTGTTTTATTTTAACTTATCTAATTATTCCCATAAAACTTCAAGACCAAACATAATACAACTCAAAATATTACTTTATTAAAAAAATGTTGAAAAAGGAATACACCAGATTTTCCATTCCTGAATTAAAATGCTTTAACCAATACATTTGCTACTTCTTAAAAGCAACAGTAACCAAAGCCGTATTAAAGTCAAGCACGCTCCCTAAGAACTGCCAAAGAACCTGCCTGATACTAGCAGGTTACACTCTCCGCAATCTCGCAAAGCCGATTACTTTGATTGTTCCTTTATGTAAATCTGTTTATCTCTTGTAGCAATAGCTTCTATAATCATTATTACCTCCTCTCTTCTTTGTTCCTTTCCAATCCGAGTGTGTGATAAACATTGTACGGCGGAGAGCGATCACATCAAGTGTGTGTCTTCTTGCCTAATTAGTTCCAAGCAATCAATTCAGGATGAAATCTCCACATCGTACGATTCTTTACTATCCCCTTTTACATGACCTAAATCCTAGTTAATAATAATTTCATACAGAAAGCCTTAAGTCTCTATAACAGCAAGAAACGAAAATACATGACCAGTAATAGTCAATTCAAGACTTGTTTTGAATTATTCTACTGATGTCTTAAATAATATAAATTATTTGTTTTGATTTCTTCTTTGATTTGAAAAAAATAGACCAGCTAATGCTTACCTGGTTAAGTCTTTATCGGAGAAACAGCTGGTTTCATTTATATTTTAGCATATATCCAAAGGCGTCCCAACAGTCCTTGGAGGAAGCAGCTACTGAAGGGGTCTATTTCAACATATTCTAAACTTATGTACGTTTAGCGTTTATTTTATATACACGTACGTTTAATTCCAGTTGGAACTTTGGAAAATGGTAAATAAAGGATGTTAATAATCGGTTTCATTTCGGATATAAAGGGCGTATAACGCAATATAGAAATTAATATTGTTAGGTATAGATTTTTACCTGGTGGATAAAAGAAACTAAAAGTAAATATAGTTCGGGGCACAAACTGACACTAAGACTATTTTAGACAATTTCTGTTCCACTGAATCTTCGGGATTATTTTTGGGATGTTAACCTATTCAATGACCTTTAAATAAATTGGAATACATTCACTTAAACGTTTGTTTTTAGGTTAATATAGAAAATGCATTCATACTCCCTTATAATCCAATCCACTGAATTTCGTCTCTTTCAGGGACTTTAAGTTCACCTCAAGAAAGCCATAAATATTTACCCTTTGATCAATTTATTTTCATCTTATTGATTTATAAAAATAAAATTTATTTAAGCCTGGCATTTTTATAATATTAAGTATATAATGTAAAGGTCATTTTTCTATCAAGTTAAAAAAAACAGCTGGGTACACCGTCATTTTATTTCGATAAGTCGCTATTAAAAAATCGCAAGGCTCTATTTACTATCGGAAAAATGTTTCGTTGAAATTGGTTCAGTTGTTTTTAGAACAGACACATAATACTTTACATTTTCCGTTTTCTTTTTCTTTTATTGTTATTCTGTTTTAAATTAATGTTTAAAGTATTAAAATGATTCTATGAAAAGTATTTTTTTATAAAAAAGTTTATTCATTGAATTAAACACTTTAGTTTTTTTTCTATTGATTTTCTTCTTTTAGAAATTTATTTTAGAAGAATTTATTTTATATACTTAAAAAAAATTGACATTGATTAGATCAGACATTGACTCAGTAGCGGGATATAATTATCAGAAGCACAGGCTTTTTTTTCATAACTAATATTAATTTATAAAATGTGGATGTAGCTAGTGGATGAGGCTATCTGCACTGCAGCCTACTTCATATAATATCATCCTTTGTAGGAGGTAAAATGTGACCTTTGTATAGAAGGAAACCTTTTAAATTTAATAAAGGGATTTTTAGGGTTTTATCGCACTATCTATGGAATGTAAAAATTAAATAGGCACTTTTTTTTGTTGCATGCGCTTAGCGAGATACCTATTCCTAACTCAAAATTTTAATTAGTTTCTTAGTTGATTAATATTGCAAGTATTTTCAATCTAAGTTGAAAAAAAGAGAGTTTGCTTTCATTAATTATTTTTTGTTACAAAACATTTTGTAAATTTAGTTTTCAATTGAGTATAGAATACCACTTTCAGCCAGAAGGTTTGCTTGAGTTTTATGAAATAAAAGAAAAATCTTTCAGCAAAACCTTGCCTGTCATCCCAATCCCCTGGCTCAGTGACTATCCAGTTCCACACATCCATATAACCCACCCCGCCCTCTAAACCGTCAATGGCCCCGAGACCTGAAGACCGATATGTTGGAGGAGTTGAAATAATCGCCTGATTAATGAAGACAGGCATTAAAGACAAATATGCAAACATTCTAACAACAAGGGTAAATAAGAAAAGCAAACAGAAGAAGGACCGTTTCGAATTTCCGATTGGCCCCGCTGGAGCTAAGTTTACTTGGGAGAATAATTACCTAGATTTGTCAACATCCTGCAACTGCCCTATTATTCCACACGATTGCTAGTGACGCAACTTTTTTTAATTAATAAGAACGGAAAAATCAGCAAGCAATAATATTTTTCTCTTTATTTCCAATATAAAAACTGTTTTTAACGTGTAATATAGTTATGAGACTGCAGTGTTGTGCGGTTAGAGTATTAGAAAGCCCCGATTTAGAAAATGACTTCTGTACTTTTTTTTAGTCATTTAGTATTTAGTATTTCAGAAATAAATTCAAATAATTAAAACTTACGGGGTTTCAGAAAACTGTCATAGTTTTCTTGTAACAGACGAACAAATGTAGATTAACATAGTGGATTGAGCTGATGTAAAAAGTGGAACTTGGTGTAAACATTTGGAATACTGGCACTGGCCAGATTCTCCACTCACGATCTGTGTTTGTGATGGCATGCGCCCTTAACCAGCTTCCATTGGCGTTTAATATCAGTGACGCGGCTGGAAAAGGGGGCAGGAGCTTCCCTGACTCCTGCTTTGCCCTCATTCCTTGGGAAGAAGCTTAGTTCGGGGACCTCAGGCAAATTGTAAATAGTGTAATAATGGTATGAATGTAAGCAATTATTTTATTTTTAGACAATTATTTTATTGAGCAATTATTTTATTTTTAGACTTTATTTTTATTAAATTTTCGCATTTATTTTGTTTTTAATACCGCATTCATATATTTTTCCGCACGTATATATTTGTATTACATTTACTTATTTTATTTTTGTTTCATTTTTATGGAATGATTGTATACCTACATATTACGTATTGCCCACAAGTGGCAGATTGTAATAATTCAATAAAGTATATCTAAAAAAAAATAAAAATAAATCAATTGTATCATTATACATGAGTAATCCGATTATATCTGATACCAACGAGAAATAGATTTTAAAATTTCTGTTTATTTTTCATAGAAGTATTTAATTTTTGATATTGATATAAATTTTAGCCCTACCATTTCTTAAATCCATGGATTTTTCGTCATTTTCTATTACCTTTTGTGGATTCATGTAAGTATCAATTATGATATTATTATATTGTTTTCAACGTGAGAAAAAAAAGAATACTTTTATTCTCTTTTAGTTAATTATCAACTTCCTTTAGGAGGGGGTAGCTCAGTGGGTAGACGACTGAGTTGCCATATCGAATGTTCTGGACTGTTAAATTGGACTGTGACAGATAAACTATTTAATCTGTTTACAACCGTAGTTGGACCTTGTGGGGATCACCCTGGCTCTATAAAGTGTGTACCCTGGCGGTTGAGCGAGGGTACACGAGATTTCGGATAAATCACTTCACTGCACAACCGTTTTCCAAGAAACAGTAGAGTCTTTACCATACACTGAATCCAAATCATGTTTTTTATGGGTACAGATTTTTTTCAACTTTCTTTATAATTTTTATTTATCCTCTTTTTGTTATAATTTTTAATGACAAACGGTTAATTTTTCTAAGGAAAATAAAATGAAAGTTTAAATAAACATATGAAATAAAAGGTTTTCCCATATTAAAAATTTGTGTTTAATTCCAATCTAAAGTAAGATCAAATGTAAGCTATCCCGAATGTTTTTTTTGCCAATACCAGGCGTTATTCGTTCCCTGTTCTCTTCTTCTTAACTTTCCATATATTATTAACAATAGGAATTTATGTAAATATTTTTCGAGGTTTAACCCATTGAATGTTTTCGAGTTGTTGAGGAAGATTGGACAGTAATATCAGTTTAACTATGTTGCGGGGGAAGACACACAAGTTAGCTAGGGATAACAAGTCAACCGACACTTTTCTCAGAGAGACACTTTTTTATACTTAACGACGCCTTTTGTGTTTGAGTGTCAAAGAGTAAACCTGACACCTGGTCCTTAATTACTTGCTTAACATTTTGCTTTTTTAGAAAGGTTTTGATAATAATTTAGCTTATACATTATTAAAGGAGTTCTCTCCTTGGTCATTTTAGAGTCCTTCACCAGGAACATATTATTTGGGGTTTTTAACGAGTCTTGGACACTTACTGCTGTGCTCCTTTTTCAAAACTATTTATAACGGTTTTGATCATATAATATTAGTGTATTCACTACTAAATAAAAATAATAAAAGTATTAACAGACCTGGAGGTTCTATACTGATTTTGAATTAGTAGTAATTTCATGGAAGTTGTTTAGTCTATTTTGAATATACATGGGCGATTCTGTTCTAATTGTGACTTTTTTTTTACATTGCATTAAAATTTTTTTGATTTCATGATAAAGTTTTTTAATGTGCATTATTACTATTTTTTGTTGTACAAATGAAAGTCCGAGAGGAGTTTGCTACAAATTCAAAATATCGAGAATGATGATCTAATTTCTAATTTTCCGTGCCGCGGTGCAGACTCATTCATCCACGGTACTGAGGTAAAATAAATTTGTTAGACATTCTTCAGAAATGTCTAAAATTATTAATTATTAAATTTATTCATGAATTGAACATTAAGATTTATTATTAGAATTAATTAGTTATGATCATTAATTGCGACAAAATTCAAGGAATGGGCCTGAAACGGTATTTTCATTGAAGTGATAAACTATAAGTTTTCTCCGGAGTGCAAGTTATATTATACGAAAGAAGTGAAGTACATGAGGATCATATTGATACACAAATTTTATAAATAGATTGTTTATGGATGATTCTAAGAGAGCCAACAGTACAGGACATTAATAAACACTCATAGAATGGAATCGCCCATATACTGTTTTTTCATCATATATAATAATGCATATTGTATAACATATAACGTATATATAATAATATAATACATATATACATGTATACATTAATATATTTAATAATTAATCAATTATATTATATTTTTTCTTTACTTGTACGAAATTCAATGGTTATAAAAAATATTCGTTAATTGTCGAAAATTTCATATTTTTCGGTACTGAAGTGTCATCTGTCTTAAAGGAAGGTATATATATTTCTTTCACCTTCGCTGTTGACCAATTTTATCTACAATATATATTATCATTTAAAAAAAAATGTTATTATTTGCCTATCCTATCCTATCTCTTCTTAGTGCTCACGATTAACTTTATAAATTTACATAAAAAAATATACTTTTTTAGATTTAAAAGTATGTGATTCGTAATAACCAGATTTACCTCGACTAGCAATAAGCAAGGACCCTCAGTGCCATCCGTAGGTTTACTCTACATCGGATCTTGGAATTTCCTGCACGAGTCCTTCTTGTAAGTTGAAGACTCACTTGCCGCGGCCCTTGGGCCTACTTTGCAATTCCTTCCTCCTACGCTCTTCCTCCTTCGGTCCTAACTTACTGAAAGAAAATCATAATTATGCTTATTTACCATAATTGGCCTTATGTTGTATTTTTCCCTAATACCTAACATTATTTACATCATATTTTCGGTAAATGACTTATCTAAGTAGGTCAATAAGATTAATAATAATCATAATAAAAAACCATCCGAAGTAACAGATATTGTGTATTTCATTAGATTATTTATTGGTATTTTTATTTTTAAAAATTATTATTTTATTATGTGTAATTATCATAATAAAGTCTGCACTTAACTATGAGGTTTAAGATGTTTAAATAATGGATTAATCCTCTAGATAGCTATATGGTAAGAGGGTTTAGGAAAAACTATATATCAAAATAGAAATCTGTTATTTTCTTTTTTAAGTAACATGCCCCGTACATAAAGAGACGAGGCATACGAAAATGATAATTTTCCTGGAAATATTATTTCAATCTACATTTATTGAATATACAATATACAGCTTTATTATCTTAGAATATTTTTTCAATTAACATGCGAAACCTTTAATAAAACAGTTATTGAAAAAATATTTATATCCAACTTTATTTCGGAATACATAGAAGATTAGAATTTATACATTTTTTAAGTTAAATGATTGTGAATTTTCTATTTTCCTAATAATATAAGAAGCACCTTTTCGATCAAGTTTCAAAATTAGTAGAAAAATAAGTTTAAAAATCGAAACATTTCTGACTTTTTAACAGCATATTAAAAGTAAATTCTTTGAATAAGGGAAAACTTGTAAGAATCAATAGAAAGGAATTCTTGATTACAAAGCAATAATTTTAAGGGTTCATTGACATAGTCGAATGAATGACATAGTTTGAATCTAAATATAGTGTGTACCTGATGCGTTTTTATTAAAAACATGAAAAAAAAATAATCCGTCGCGAGTCGCCTGGTATATGTGAAGCTCCTTCTTTTGAAGGAGCGATATGATAGGACCCTGTGTTACTGGTTTTCTCTTTCAATAATAAATATTTACTGCCAAATATAATTAAAATTCAGCGAGCTATTCAAAGCTTTTGCTGAACCAACACCCAACAAGGAGTAGTGTTGACTTTCCCTCCAAGTATTGTTATGTGCCCAAGTTTCATTTGTGTCCTTCAAAATTTTGTTCTGTTGAAGTTCTGTTGAATATTCCATTCCTCGAAGAGTTTTCGAAGGGCCAATATGTCCTTCAAAAATAAGCCTTATAAGTTTCATTGAAAGCGGTTGAGTTGCTAATGACTTTCCCAGTAAATCCCTCTCTACTGAGTTTTATTTTTTGTAACTTAAAATAATTCATGTGTTAACTTCACAGATTTTTTGCTATTTTAATTCCAATTTAATAGACGCTTAAAAAATCCCTTCTTCAAATTTGATTTAAAAACAAAAATCTGCAACAGAAGATTAAACATGTGGGTCACCTGTGGTGTAATGGTTAGCATAAGAATCTACAATGCACAAGGTCTCGGGTTCGTATTCCGGCAGTTGGCCAAAGAATTTCTAAAAAATTCCTTAGTTATGCCGTCTGTTGGAGTCGAAGCAAAGTCCTGAGCCTGTGCGATAATCAGATGTTAAATATACCTGTTCTAACTTTATTTGGACTGGCAAAATTTAGGACTGTAGCATTGTCCGATTAGCAATAGTAGCCAAAAAGTGACTTTAAATGAAATTAACAATCAACTAACTTCGAAAAGTTACAATTTATTTCACTGCGAATGCCAATGCGATTGTAATCTAGTTGATTCTTGATTATTCCTTAGATTAGGCGGTATTCAATCTTCATTTGTTAGATGGAATCATATATATATTGTTACGGGCTACTGGGTATTAACAATGAATTAAACAATACCTTAATTAAAGATACTAATTTTTATTAACAAAATGATAAAAAGGATACAAGTAAACTATTAACAATTAAATTATTAAACTAATATATATTTATAATAACAATATTCTAAAGATTATAATCTAGACCTAACTTCTATTTAATTATTACAATAATATAAGATATTACTAATTCTAGATAGCTTAACTAGTTACAATAGTTTCTATGAATATTATAAAATTACACTACAATTTATAACTAATAATTAACACTTACAGTTCACTAGTCCACCGACCGTAAGATTCTTCAAGTATCACAAACTGACACACAGTAACAAACAGAAACAGTTTATTACACTCGCGAGACTGTTACAGTTCACTGATACACTTATTACACTGGCCGGTTCAACACTGACTAGTTTATCACACTGTCACTCACTTATTACACTTATCACAGATCTTCACTGGTCTACTCTCAGACTAAGACTGCCTGACTCGAGGTGAGGGAATTCTTTTTATAGGCAAGGCCGAACATTCTAGAACTCGAAGGGGCCAGATAATTCTGGAATATTCTTAATCCTTTGCCGACAAAAGGAGACGATCTAGAACCGTCCTAATCCTATTTTAACTTCTCCCGCCGACGGATTTAAGCCGCTAATCCTCTTGCTTCCGTCTTCCTGCCGGCGCCCGTAACAATATATATATATATATTCATATTGTTAAAATGCATCATATATTCATATTGTATCATTCAATATGATTCAAGCTTTGTTAAGAATAAGTTACAACGAACTAATAGAAAAAGTAATGGAGGGAATCCAAACGTTTTTGAATTCAAAGGGAAACAGTCCTGATTGTCTTTTAACCAAAGTTTTATTAAAATATAAACCATACTGATTCAAAGCTTTGTTTCCTCACATTAATGAATAATTAAACAATACTAATTTGTTTATATCACCATCATAATCTTTTATCCTAACCTTCCGCCAAAGCGGTGTGAGGAGGCCCTTTGTAGATCTTGGCCCAGCTGCCCCTGTCCTGCACCACCACAATTCATCCATTCCTCTTCTCCCTTTAGTGTTGGTTTTCCTATCCTTCTCTTGCCCTCTACTCTTGTATTGTATGCGGATTTTGCTGTGCGTCTTCCCTTTCACCTTCCTAAGAAACCTCATTTCGGTAGCCTGAAGCCTGGATATATATATATATATATATATATATATATATATATATATATATATATGTGTATTTAAATTTTGAGACAACTTCATTAATGACACTTTTTTGGTTTATGTCCCGATAATGCCTAAATTGGTGAAACGTTGAATGCTTAGTTGTATTCTAAAATCTAATTTTTACTTAGATCTTAGCAATCTTACATAGTAATAGACAGAAGCACACCCCAGACTGGCTTCTTCTAATTACTAAATGCCTCGATAATAGATTACAGGACAATCTGTTCTGTTATTACTCTACTAATTAGAGGCTAAGGGAAGTCCAAAGTCAGGTCTGTGGGAGTTCACGAGTAGCTCTGGCCTAGGTAGTACAATAGAAACCTTGGGATTTGGTGACTGGGGATATTGGTTTTTTATCTTATCGAAAAATAATTTATAAAAGATGCCACAATCATGGGCAATGAATTAGCATGCGATCAAAGACTATCCAAGATCAATTTCCTTTTTCTTGTACTAATAAGTAATACACAAAGAATTTATTTAAACAATAATAATAATTTAGTACAACATTTTATTTACTAACACTGACCCCTTTGATATGCTCAATAACCTCATTTGAGAATGCCCACGAGCTGATAAATAATACATGAACATTCGCTCGTAAACATACCATCCTTTGTACAGCATTTATATATTTTATTTGGTATTTATTAATCTAGGTAATGTACGAAAAACATTTGAGGAAATATACTTGGTTCCTTGATTTGTCTACATCTTCAACCGCTGAGGACAACGTTCTTCAGCTGCTCCCTTATTCTAATTCGTTTCTTAATTTATCGAAAGTGGTTTTCCACGTTGATGGATAGAACACGAGTTCTTTTAAATAATGGATTAATCCTCTAGTTAGCTACAGCGCTCAGCAAATATTTGCAGTCGAGCGAGGGCCGGCTAGCGTTTAATTTAAATTATAAATATTAATGATCTGAAGCAATTCTTCAATAAGAAACTAAGATATTAATGGGACAGCAGTTATATGTAAATTTACGTTTTGCTTTTCTGAAATCTATCAAAGAAATACCCTTATCTCAGTTTTGTAACCGTGTATAAATTAAACAATTACCATCCAAAGCAAATTTACAATATTAGGGTAAATTTCCACTTGGTAAATTTTTAAACAATTCCCTCAAAATTTAAGATTGGGAGGTTTAATTCTTTGATTTTGATGATTCCATTAACCCAAACGGACAGAGTTAGAGAGATATTTAAGAAATCTTAACACTGATTGGTGCAGGAGTGATCGAAAGCGATATAAGATAAAGCTAACTTCAAATTTTTATTAAGCCATTTGTGGAAAATTCCAAACAAAAAGCCTTAAGTCTCCAAACACTAGGGCAGAAAAAAACAAATCAAAAACATGTATATCTTCAACTCATGAATTGTTCTTGGGTACAGTGCGTGGTAGAGGCTGTACTGTTTCTTGGACAACGGCTGCGCAGGGAGGTGATTCTTCCTAGATCATGCTCAACCGCCATATTTTCCTCTCTATTTTGAATACCCACTTTATAGAGGGTAGGTGAGCTCGAGGAGGGTCCTAGATACCATAGGATCCATCTCCAGCTGTTAACTGACTTAATAAAAGTCGGTCAACTATGGGAATTTGAACCCCAATTAGTGGAACAATTCCAAACAAAAAACCTTAAATTTCTAAACTAAAAGCAGGAAACAAAAATACCATTCAATATGTTAATTTTGTTTCCTGCTTTTAGTTTATACACCTATCTTCTGTTTCTGTGTTGCTTATTTATTTATTTTTTCTTTGTGATTTTTGAAGTTTGGCGAGTGCCTTTGGCATTTAATTTTTTTTATCAGATGTTTCATTTAAACTCTGCCTATTTCCTGATGATTGAGTAGTTGCGTTTAGGACTTGTCGGTGTTGAGATGTTTCCTTTGGCTGGTGTACTTTGGTAGATATGTTTTATTTTACTTTGCGATTATTCTCTTTCTGTCCTCAAGATGTCTAAATAAACGAAATATTGACAGATATATTTGTTTCCTTCCTTTAGTTTAGAGACTGAAGGCTTTTTGTTTAGAATTTTTGTTAGAACTAATGTCTTAACAAGTATTTCGTGTCCCTTCTGAGCTTCTGCTCTTCTATAATAATTTAATCGTTGCTATCTACATCTATATGTTGAAAAATTATTAATAGGAAGTTTGTGTGAAGACCGATATGTTGGAGGAGTTGAAATAATCGCCTGATTAATGAAGACAGGCATTAAAGACAACTATGCAAACATTCTAACAACAAGGGTAAATAAGAAAAGCAAACAGAAGAAGGGCCGTTTCGAATTTCCGATTGGCCCCGCTGGAGCTGAGTTTACTTGGGAGGATAATTACCTTGATTTGTCAACATCCTGCAACTGCCCTATTATTCCACCCGGTTGCTAGTGACGCAAATTTTTTTAATTAATAAGAACGAAAAAAATAGCAAGCAATCATTTTTTTCTCTTTATTTCCAATATAAAAACTGTTTCTAACGTGTAATAAACTTATGAGACTGCAGTGTTGTGCGGTTACAGTATTAGAAAGCCCCGATTTAGAAAATGGCTTCTGTACTTTTTTTTAGTCATTTAGTATTCAGTATTTCAGCAATAAATTCAAATAATTAAAACTTACGGGGTTTCAGTACTACTTATATTAAAACTGTCATAGTTTTCTTGTAACAGACGAGCAGATGTAGATTAAAATAGTGAATTGAGCTGATGTAAAAAGTGGAACTTGGTGTAAACATTTGTTTAATAAGCAGCATATTAAACCTTTGGTATGAAATGTTAAATAGCGCGTTTAGAACTTCTTTTCTGAATATTTTTTCTGTATTATTTTGATTTTTTTTTAGCTTGCCATAGCTCTGATCGAACTTAGGGTAAGATTTGTAATCGAAAAGTATATGATCATGTTGTTTTCCAGGATGCTATCCATGATTGTAGAGTGTACTTGGAAGGTAACAATGTATTGTTTAGCATCAGTTGCTTACTGCTATTTCTACACTTCATCAGTTTTATATAATATCGTTTTTTAAGAATTTGGTCTAACTTTCTATTATTAGAAACTTTTCTAATGAAGGTTTTTTTTTTTTTTTTTTTTTAAATGGCAAAGAAAGAACTGAAATCCTTGTGTGATGAGAGCTTTGATGTATCTCCGGCCAATTAATAGAACTTTGTGAGTTATAAGAGTTTAATTATTTTTCATATTAACTTTTAATTTAAAATATTTCTTTGTTTATATATAATATTGGGGTATATATTATCCATTCCTATTTTCCAAAAAGAAAAGAAAAAAAGATTGATTTATATACAAAAATATAACATTACTGAAAACTAGTTAATAAAAGCTAAAAGTTATGCGAAAACTGATAGAAGTAGGGATATTTTGATCAATTTGCTTCATTTTTATTTTATTAAATAATATTGTTATTTATAGCATATATAAATTTATTTTCTATGTTAGAACTAGAACACGGTTATTGAAACGGCATATTATAGTTTCAAAGTCCCTCGCTAAGTGATTACACTACTGGATTCAATTAATCATTATTGCTGCTTCATGCCAAGACAAGAGCATTCCTCATGCATCAGTTGTGGTTCTCTCTTAAACCTCAGTGAGTTGCTACTTTTTAGTTGTATTCTTTTTTAAGTCGTGTTTTTTGGTTTTTTTAACTATTACTTATTTTCTAATTTTTATTTCGGTTGGCTACAAATGTATCTTCTTTAGTTTTTTTAAATTAATATTCATTTTCTACTTTTTATTTCAACCAGCTAGATTAGCGTGTTTTTCAAACTATATTATGTTGCAAAATATACTAAACTCCCCAGTTTATCCTACTAGTAGTCACAACCTTGTCTCAATGATTTATCTATGCATTAGTACAGGACTTAGTACTTGGCGAAAGACAATACCGGGTTTTCGGATATGAAGAATCGCTAAACCTGAAAATCCTGTTCAGGCTTGTGAGACAAACTTATTAAATTATCCGTGAGGAATGTGAAAAGTTTTATTTAATTCGATGTTTTGGGGTCTCCAAATATCGAGTTCAATGATTTCGTTACCTATATTGAAGCAGGCGAAGATAATAAAAGTGTGTTAAAAAGAACGTAGAAATGTGAAATGAATTGGAACAAAGACTTTTTATCGTTCAATATTGGCACGAGTTCCTGTTATTGTATATTTGCAGTTCTTCGTATCATTAAAGGAATTTCGTAATCTGTAATGTAAATAAATTTACTGACAATTAATAAATTATCAAGGCCTGTTGGTAATGACGTAAATTTTTCTTCATTTCCAATATGATTGAATATGACGTTTAGTGAACGAAATAAAGGTTAAATATTAGAGATGATCTAATAAATAATAAAAAAGAAAAGAAATGTGGGTGTGGATTTGGAGGCAATCAGAAAGGCAAACACACTTCTCTATTGGAGGGTTAGTCTTCTCGAATAATCGGAATAATAATTTTTCAAATTTACTTTGTCCTGGCCGTTTTTATTTTGGGAATGGATAATCCTATCGAGTTCTGTTGTGAAAGGCGGAAGCTCTGTTTGAAAAATTATATTTCCTATTTATTCGGTTCATAAAAGAGGAGATGGTTATTTGAGCTAACTTCATCTTCAAAATCTATTAAGATTATCCCACCATCTTACAAGTAATCTGTTGGGTGTGTATTGGATTTTATTAAAGCCTTATCATTGAAGTCCTGTGTTTAATATTGTGTTTGGTACTAATACTTTTTCCTGTTTTTGCATTCCCTTAAGTGACAATATAGTATTAATGCTTTAAAAAGGTTTAATATTCACAAATATATCATTTAATAGAACCTTTCTTTTTATACCACTCGGTGAGAACCGAAACAAAAATGCAAAAATTGCAGTTTACACAAACCCATGATTTGTACCTATGATTAGTCATAGCATTCCGTCATCACCAAGATCATAAAATATTCCTTAAAACATTTAATAATTAACAGTGAAAGTCTTTCATTACTATGATTAATTTCCATACCTAGTCAGAAACTGATTTCGAACATGTCTACTAAATATTTAAAATAAGAAAGTGATTATTCTACAATATAATTGGGAATTCTATGACCCAACAGTAACTAGTCTAAATATGCGGAAAATTCCTATCATTAGAAACAATATATGAAAAAAGTTTTCTTCTTCTAAATAATGGGGGGGCAATACTTTAAATCAGTCTAGATCCATGTATTATGGCTCTTCGGGGTCAGAATGTATGCGGGGACTTTCCTCGAAGGAGGCCGTTCTTAGACCTCCAAGCGGCTATTAACAGCCTGGAAAACTATAAAACGATTCCCAGGGGTATATATATATATATATATATATATATATATATATATATATATTCCCAAGCTAGATAGTTTATGATGTGAAAAGTGAATTAAATTTTTCAATTTGAGGACATCAAATTTTAACTTCCTTTATAAACACAAGGATCTTCGACAGGGAGGTAGCGAACAAATATGAATTACCATTCGTTACCATTTATCTGCAGCAATTTACCTATTTAGATAACCTATGTCTAATAAATAATATTTATGAAAGTTTAACATATAATAACCTGTTGTATTATTCTTTCTAACTTCTTTCAATCAATATTTCAAATCTTTCGGTGAAAAAAATCTAAAAATAAATATAAGTTTATTAATATCGTTATATTAAGACAGGCGATTACAGAAAAGGCCAGCAGTAGGGAAGAGAGGAGTGATACTGTGTAGTCGATGGTAATTTTAAACTAATCCTGAGATTGGCTGTAACCTGATTGGTGGGACTACGGCCGGCCAATGAGCTGCCGCGATTCGATTACACCACGCCCCACTTTCTTATTGGCTATTAACTAATGCGCCACTCTATTTACGTTTAGTCCGGAACAACTTTAGATCGCAGCTGACCACTATCTTCAGGAAGAAAAGGCAAGAATAAACACTCCTGAGCCTGAACAGATCTCCCTACGAGGGCCTTTGCACACATACACGTGAGCTACCCCACACCCAGTATATAACGGATATAATGTATAACCAGTAGAATGGGCTACATTTAAGTATAAGTTTACTTAGTAAGATATTCGCATTCCCAACTCGAATATATCCCTTTTGTTCCATTTAAAAATAAAGCAATAATAACTAGTTTCTATGAATAATATTAATTTTTGAAATAAATTCACGTGAACACTTACTAAAAATACAATTAAATAAAAGTATGATGAATATAGTAAACGTGATTCTGTTGTTAGAGTTATCAGGATGCTATTGAGACCCAGCTACACTATAACGTGCATTGCCTCATATGCATTGCCTCGTATGCATTGCCTCGTAAGCGATTAGATCTTTAAGAACTATACCCAATAAGTTCTCATGTGGACTTCCACGAATCTTCCGCGTCAAAATCTACAAAACGCTATGAATCTGATTTACTTTTTAAGTTTTTGACTGATCAAAGTTTTAAACCTCTTTTAAATATATATACGTTACGCATATATATACGTAAATATATAAGTTCTAGAGGTAGAAATTTTACACTATTACATCGTTGAAAATATGTTAATTGTATACTATATATTAATTGTTATTGTTACAAAAAGAGAAAACTAAAACTAAGTTATAAAATTATCTTTATCTAAAATTATCGTCTAGTACAAATCGAATGTATAAATAAATGGACAGCAGAGGACTGAGGACTGGACCAGATAATCATTGTGATGGTGGTGGAAATCTGTGGTGGGAGTGTGGGTTGTTAACGATGTGGTCCCAGAGAATTGACAATTCTTATCTCAATGTTGCTATAGTATAATGCGCTATACACCACCGGAATCCATTACGTAATATGCCAATGAGAAATGTTATTGAATATCCTAAATCAAAGTAACCAATTATGGTAAGAGATGATCAATGCAAAGAATGCGATATAATTCAATTTAATTTTATGTCATTTAGCCGTACCTATGATTACCGATGCGGTAATCCTAAATACGGTGTTACTGTCACCCTTATTTAACATTTCATGTTTATTGTGTCCTCTATTCTCATCAAATCAAAGTTATAGAAGAGAAACTTCTGAAACTTTTCTCTTCTGAACCTCCTTTATTTTATTAAATTACAATTAAAACATATAGAACAATATAATATGTACATGCGAAATCTACAGCCTTCTATTACCCGTAGTTATGTCAAGGGATTGCATTATCTGAGTCCGCTGAAGGCGTTTTCTGCAAAACCGGACAAGGCAGCTGACTCTATACAATTCAAAACGGGGTGGGACCACTTACGGGATTAGGAAATGAAGAGAATAAGAAGGGTGAAGATAAAGGAAGAAGAGAAAAAATAAGAGAAGGGAGGAAATTAAAGGAAAGAAAGGATAAGGACAAGGGAGTCCCCTCCCCATCCCTAGATCAACGAGAGCACATCGACCAAGGGGACACTGCCCTGCCATCTCCCAGGTCTGGGAGAAGGTTTTGACTCTAAATAGGGGGTTCGCACAGGCCTTGAGCACATAAAAATATTTGATGTGCCTCCGACCTATGTACTCGGGCCCCGGGGGGAGCCAAAGCTCCTCCCGGATGGTGGTGGTACGTGCCCTCTCGAGCGATGTGCCTCGAACAATCAGTCTAAGGATGGATTTCTGGTACTGCTGCAGGCGCATCAGTGTTGTTTTGTAGAGGTGTCTCAAAAGCGGAGCACCATAGAGCATTGTAGGTCTCATTATGGACTTATAAATTTGTACTTTCAATCGCAGTGAGAGCTGCGGTGACACCAGTAGGTAGTAGAGCCTATGGGATTTATGCCGGGCCAACTTCAACCTATGGACGTGCCTTGAGAACCTTGTTGCAGTGCCGATGGTCCCCGTACCAAATCTGGCTTCGGCTGATATTTAGTCTGTTATAAGCCGAGGATGGATCCTCGAAATCTTTAGATGGGGTTGAATCAGTCTCTGTAAAGATGGTACTCTTAATTCGGGGAAAACCTGGTGGTTCAGTGTGATCTAGGACGTTACCTCCCTTCAAAATCTAATTATTAATTAATTATTTTTATTTTTAGATTTTGTTGTCTCGGAAACAGCACAGTCTCGTACCTCGTACAGAACCCAAGACCCTTCATTCATTCTTATGACCATGTGTGGATTCTTTTCATCTTAAAAAATAATTATGAATGCTATTAATGATGAAAAAGTTTAGTAAAAGCTATTTATCTACGGTAAATGAAAAAAATAAAATTGTTACAGATCTCCCATAACGTATACATATATATAATATTCAATAATGCACCCAAAATACAAAGAAAATGAATTTAGGATGACGGACCGACTGTCATGCTTTTTGCCGTCTTATGGTGAAGCGAAAAAAAAAAAATACTGTGTTCTCCTTTGACTTAGTTCACTTCTCCTTGTGAAGAGATGATTGGGATGCAGACACCGGAGCGGACAAGGCCTATGGGTTGACATTAACGTTGGGATGCTGAGGCCGTCCTATCTGCCTCCTTGATTGTTACTAATCGTCTGCTTCATCAGCTACCCACGAGCCAAGTATTCCTATTCTTCCAATTCTATATTGAATCTGAATCCCTTATTTCACATTTATCTATTTCAAAAACGCATCTCAGTCATACTGTAATGGTTTATAATTTCAACTGAATTAAAAAAAATTCTGTGTAAGATTTAATGATGACAAAGGAATGACCATTCCAAAAAAAACCTCTAGCCATACTAGAATATGTTTAAGGATCATGATATGTCTTCTAATTCTAACATAATTAGATTTTTTATCTAATGAAATAATTACACGACCTTTTGACATTTAAAACAGTACTATAACATTACAGAAATTGAATATAATGAATTGTAAAGTAACAATGGTAGAAATCAAATAAAAAATTCAACTTCCAAGGTAACCGGGGCATATTCTTTTAAGACGCCACGGAGGATTATCAGGAATTGATGAGGTAGCTATGTTTGAAATTAGTGGGTTTGAGTGGAAATAAAGTTTGTCATGACAGGATTGATATGGGGTTCAGGCAACTAATGGGAGATTGAGGATTTTGGATTGTAAGGTTGGATACGAGAGGAACTCAATGGCTTAGTGGACCCCAAAGTTCTACTCCGTAAGTCCAAATAGGTCTAATGATTGCCATTTATATGAGACTTTATTAAATGGGAGCGTTTGTTTAGTAAATAACCTCGAACGGCATTGGGAGACTTATTATTTGACATAATTTCCTAAATCACTCAATAAAATTCTGAACCGTATTTTAGACTTCTCAACCGTATTGAATAAGCGTTTGGAGAGGTGTACTTTCGTATACCAAAGGATAAATGCAACTTCGAAAATGGTTGGAAAGTATTTATTCTTCAATTATCCGTAATGTTATTATAACAAATAATTATTATTACTATAAAAATAACGAATTAATAGTTCCTATGCTGAGATTCAAACGAGAATAAAATGTTAATTTAATTAAATCAGACATTTTTTTAAAATTTATTATTATTATTGAAGTATAAACAGCATTTTAGATCGACCAAAGGCAATAGTTGTTCGGTTGAAGAGACTTGCCGGAGGTAGCCGAAGACGCTAAGACCATCATTAGGAAGATGGGTCCCTCGTTAAAGGCCAGTTTCGGATTACAAACCATAAATCCTTCAGAGAGGTCGGATTATCAAATATTCCTCGGTGTCTGGATCCAGTCGTTATCTTTCGATTTATCGAGTGTTGCATTTGCTGCGATTGCTATAAGGATGGATTGCCTTTGCTGTAAGGGTCGAATTACAATTCGGTCAAAATGATTCACGAAACGAAAACGATTCAAACATAAATATTTTTTATTATCGTACGTCATTTTACTCATTCGTCTAAGAACTACAAATTATGTTCAAACTATTTATAATTTTTTTAAATTATTTATGCACAATTTAATCAATCTGCAACAGAAATTTTCGAACACATTATATTTAAATTGTTATAATTTTTGGCATAAATACAAAAAAAAAATGAATTCTGTTACCCAAGCCATTACTAATTAAAAATATTAGATTTGCATATATTTCTCTTTTAGTATGACAACGATGTTAAATCATAACGATTAGAAAATGATTAAAATAAAAATGATTTTTCACCAATAAAAGTTAGCAACAACTCAAAAATAGACCTAAATAATAAATTGGGGGCAATAGGAAAAATTCCCGAAAACAAAATCATGAGTATCCAAAATAATGAAGAAAAACAAAACAACCGGCAAACGTTTTGCCAATTCCAGCATCATCAGGATAACGTTTCACAAGGAAATTACATTTATTTTGGATAACCAAGACTTTGTTTTGGGGATTTTTTCTGTCGCATTCTTTGATATATTGAATCTATATTGCATCTTACAATATTATAATGAATTATCAGTATCTTCTTTTAGAGGACTGTAATATTAACCAGTGTTTCGCTGTTATTTTCGCCAGTTTCTTTTCAATAGACGTTACGCATTATCTGTAATATCGACTGAAGACTGAAGTTTGTTATGAACGATTGATTTTATTAAACTCAATTCAGGTATCAAAAGAGTTATTATGAAACGAAGAGTAGATAATTTGAACAGTATATTAAATTGATAATAATTTTAACATTTGGGCATCCACATGAAGTAATAAGGTTATATTTAACTGAAGAAAACCTATCAACATCTAGAATTTTCTAGCCAGGTTTTTTCATGGATACATAGAGTGTGGACTATATATTTTAGCAATATGACAAGAGATAAAAAAACCTATACCACTACGATCCACGAAAGGTATTGGGCTTAGTACGTGTTAGAGACTGTACTGTTTCTTGGACAACGGTTGTGCAGGGTGGTGATTTGTCCTAGATCAAGCTCAACTTCCAGGTTTCCCCCCCCCCACTTAAGGGTACCCATTTAAAGAGGCTGGCAGGGTCTCCAGATCCCATAGGGTCCATTCCCGGCTGTCAACAGATTAAAAAATTGAATTTTTTTTATTCGTGTTAACTAGATGTTAGTTCCTATTTCTTTAGGCAGCAGTTAGCGAAGCCGAGACAGAGATGACCCAAGAGAGCAGCACTAAGCCCGGCGAGGGAGGAACCCGCCACGACCGGCTTAGCTTAATCCGCAGCAACCTCGAGCACGTGCTCGTCGTCTAGTGTATCTTAGTTTACATAGTTCCATCTAAATATAGCAATATTGTCGCACCTTTTTTTTAATTGTTCATTGATGGGCACAAAATAAAAAACTTTAATAGATACTTAAGGAGAGATGAGTTCCCAACAAACTTTACATATAAACCGCGCTTTTGCATATTTAGATAACTGAATATCAACTGATATTGAGATTAGTCTTCTTTTTTCCTGCCTCTACAGCCCATCAATAAGCCTTGGCCTCATCGATTGCTTCCGCCAGTCCTTCCTGTCCAGTGCAGCGGCCTTTAAGTTCCTGATATTTAACAGGCTCCTGCAGTGCCTCATCTGCAAATACTCTTCTGGGTCCTTCAACATTCCGCATTGGTATGTCTTCTCTATGTTTCCCCTCTCTAATAGGCCCACATATTCGCTGTAGAATCTTCCTTTTAAATGTTTGTTGCAATTTTGTACATGCTTTTGTTATGACCTAGGCTTCTGAAGCGTATAGAAGAACTAGCTATATAGAAAATAAAATAATTTATGTTGGAAGTGCTTGCATTAATATGCTCTATATCACGGGAACAATTAATTTGTAACAGATCAAACACCGGAAATGTTTTTGTATTAACCGATTATAAAAATTGAATAAACTGATTTACCTTAACGCTCTCATACTGTAACCATGGTAATGCCGACTAATTATAATTAAAATAATAGTGAAGGAGAAGTTATTTAAATACTTGGATGTACAAGACAGAAGGGTCAATAAAGAAGGCGCACCAGAGCTGCTTTGGCCTGCAACACTCAACGGTCGTGCGGGCAAGGTGTCCGTTAGAGGTTTATTTCAAGTTGCTAAATTAAACGATTAGGTACTTCATTTTTTTACGATTATGCATCAATACGGAACAATATAATTGTAATATATAATGGAGAAGAAATGACACACTAGTCTCAGAGCTCGTTATCTCCAACCATTATATAAACAATTATCACTTACACCGAATAGCTACCACTAGTTCAACTCTAGCTAGTAGTAAAGTTGAATTATAAAATCTTCAATTAAACCTTTACCTCTACAACCCATGGAGGGCCTTGGTTCAGTACGTGGTAGAGAATGTACTGTTTTTTGGACAGTGGTTGTGCAGGGAGGTGACATGTCCTAGATCACGCTGAACCTTCTGTTTTTTCCCTCAGCCAAAAGTACACACTGATAGAGGTTGGTTAGCTCCAGGAGGGTTTTTAGATCTCATAGGTAACCCCATAGGACGAAGATTTATTTATTATTTATATGCGCGTTCCATACATTTAGAGGCTTACTAATTTAACAGCACAGTATATTTTTACATTATATTTACGAAACCCGAAACTATGAAAGATTCCTGTTTTAAATTATATTCTGTTTAGGGCGTTTTAATGGTATACGAATCTTTACGAGTGTTTATCTAAAATAAAACGATAAACATATTCGTAAATATTACATTATATCATAAGCTGACAAAACTATTCATGGTGTGTACAATAGTTTTTAAAATTGCATAAAGATAAGTGATAACTTATATTATATTACCTTTTTTATTTCAGGTAAACCTCTTTCCGTTCCAGAAGGGATCAACGTAAGTAATATAACAATTCAAATTAGAATATATAAAATCGTGATATACAGTTTTGTTAATTTAAATTTAAAAAAATACTTTAGAATAATTCATAACCATTAAAGTATTATTTGCTCTACTCGTTTCAGTACTTGGTTCGTGGGAGAGGGGCGACCAAGAATGATGAAGGCATAAACTTAATTTATGTGTGCCTGAGAATAGTTTTACTTACCTTGCTAAGTTTTGCCTATGTCGCAGTTTCGGCCTATCTCGCAAGACTTTGGACTAAATAACTTATGGTAGAAACGAAATAATATCTGTAATAAGAATATATCAGCACTAATATAAGAAAATTTCCAGCTTCATGCTCCTTTTTTTTAAAAGACTTATTATTCTCCTTAAATATGTCTGCAATATGACTTTTTTCACCTACTCAATTACACCATTTTATACCTAAAAATTACACTAAAAGATATTTGACTAGATGAGTATTTTATAGAATAGAATAGAATAGAATAGAAAATAAACTTTATTCTGGGACCAAGTCCCTTTAGAATAACAATAATGGACAGATTAAAAAAACATAACATTCATCTGGCCAGAAGGCTACATAATAACACAAATCATGAAATAATCAAGTGAGAACAAAAACATTGTAAAAATAGAAATAGATAAGAAAAAAAAAATAAGTAAAATACAACGAACTTGACTGCTTTTTAACTAATTGTAAAAAATAAATATATTTATATTACCAAAATAATGATTAATAATATTAATACAGTAGTTGATGACGAAATTACTAACTAAAATAATTGATTGGCATAGTATGCGATAATATATTTAAAAAGTCGGTATCATCGTTGATGTAGGAAAAATAAACTAAACAAGGGTAGCGGGATCGAGTTTACAATACTGTTATATTCAAGCATACCTTTGACCTGCTTGGAGAGCGACTTTTTGAGATGCCAAGAGATGATGGAAAAGCAGGGATTTAAATGAAGCTAGTGAAGAGGAATGGCGGATGAAAGGAGGGATTGAATTCCACACAGTGGTGGAGCGGGCGAGGAAGGAGCGCTCGAATGCCTTAGTTCTGTGGGAAGGAATGTAGAAATCGGAAAGGCGAGATCTTGTTTTGTGCACCTGGACAGAGGATTTGAATGGGAGGAGACTATAGATATATGAAGGGTGTTGCGAGTTGATGGATTGGTATAGAAAAACGCTAAGGAAATATTGTCTACGGATGGGAGGGAAGAGCCACTTTAACTCATCATAGTGATGTGACACCCGGGATCGCCTCGGAGTACCAAGGACAAATCTTAAAGCGCAGTTCATTATTCTTTTTAAGCGGCTCTCAAGCATTTTCGAGAGGCCCCCGTATACCACACTACAGTAGTCGAAGTGGGGGAAGATGAGGGATGATACGAGCAGCTTCCGAGTAGGTTGAGTAAGGAGATGCCGAGAACGATGGAATAATTTTAGGGAACTAATTATTCGTCGGGATATTTGGGTGACATGTGGTTTCCAGGAAAGGTTTTGGTCGATGGTAATGCCTAGGTTTTTAACGGAGGAGCTGAAACTGATGGGGTGGTCGTTTAGGATTAATGTTGGAAGGGTGGGGATAGTTGCAAGGAGGGAATTGGAACCTAGAACGATGGCCTGGGTTTTCATTGCGTTCAATTCCAGTTTGTTCAGCTTTGCCCAGGTACTGATTCGATCTAGGTCTTGCTGAATACTGGCGAACGCATATGAAAGCCCGGATGGAGGAAAGGATAAATAGATTTGGAAGTCGTCAGCATATAGATGGTAGGAACAGTGGTGAACAGATTTAGGAAGATCATTGATGTAACAGTTGAAAAGGAGAGGAGAGATGCTTGAGCCCTGAGCCACACCTGAGGATAGAGTACGGAAACAGGAAAGGGGTTGGTTGGGCATAGAGACCGCTTGGGACCTATCAGAGAGGAAGGATTGGAACCATAGAATAGAACTGCAGGAAAAAGACAATGACTTTAGTTTGGAGAAAAGGATAGAATGGTCCAAGGAATCGAAAGCTTTAGAAAAGTCTAGGAGGATTAGCACGGTTATTTGTCTGTTGTCCATGGCTTTATATATGTCATTGGTGATTTTGGTAAGGGCAGATTGAGTGGAAAAACCAGGGCGAAAGCCTGATTGAAGCGGAACGAGGAGTTTGGACTGTTCGAGAAAATTTGATATTTGAGACTGGACTATTCTTTCGAGAGGTTTGGAAAGGTTGGAAAGTATGGAGATTGGCCGGTAGTCCTTGGGAGATAATGGGGTTGGGGTTTTATTTATAGGATGGACTAGGGATTTTTTCCAGGAAGTCGGGAATACTGCTTTTTGTAGTGAGAAGTTATAAATGAAAAGTAGGACAGGTAGGATATCAATGAGGCATAATTTGAGTAGTTTGACGGGTATCTCATCTAATCCGGTAGAACTGGAGCGGGATTTAAGAACGGAGGAAATAATGTCTGTAGGTGATATGTCTGAGAAATAGAAATTGTCGGGGTTGAAAGATGGCGTTGATGAAAAGACGGAGGAGGAGGATTTTGATGAGTTAATTGAGGCAGACAAAAAATATGAGTTCATTTCGTCAGGAGAAGCGGGGAAGGCTCTAGAGGATGTTGGATTGCAAAGGGCGAGCTTTCGTAGGAGTTGCCATTTAGATTTAGGATCGGGAGCAGTGGAAAGGGCTTCGTGGAAGTATTTGGATTTTGTTTGTCTGATTGTAGATTGTGTCAAATTGCGAAGAGCCCTGAACGCTTGGTAGTCATCGGTAAGCCTAGTGCGTCTAAAGCGTCTACGAGCAGCATCACGTTTCCTTTGCAGGTCTTTAATTTTTTGACACATCCAAGGAGCAGGAGGGTGGCGGAAGGTTATGGTTTTGAGAGGAGCGTGGGTATCCAGGATGCTTTTGAGATTGGCAGTAAGTATGTCGACCATTGAATCGACGGTGGTACAGGAATAAATTTGGTTCCAATTCAGGGTTTCGAGGGAAGAAGATATATTTTCAGAAGTTTATATAGATTATTTTATTTATAGATTAAATTACCTTTATTTAAAAAAATTATATCCAGTAAAGTTTAAAGCGGTCAGTAATTATATTGAGACTCACCTTTTTCCCTTATAAGGTGTCACGCTGCACTCCGTATTTTTCTTTAGGGATAAGGAAATCTTTATTACATCATTTTTTTGAAAAAAAATTGACAAATGTTTATACGAAAAATATATAAAGGAAGTACATACATACAAAATACCAATATTTTATTACTATTTTGTCAATAATATAGTGCTAATGTAAGTAATAATTAATATAGAAGAACAAAAACAAGATCATTCAGTACTTGCATTTGTGCCGTGGCGGGATGTTTTCTCTAGTCGGTATCTTCCTTCATTATGACATGCATTAATCATTTTTTAACGAATCGTAAAAATATTTAAAACACTTAAATATTAAAAATACTTATTTATGTCTCGAATATGTCCAGCTCAGAAAAGAAATTATAAAATTATGATCATGTTAGGTATTGCGAACGGATTTACATTATCAACTTTATCTTTGACATGTGCATATTATTTATTTATTTCATTAGCTAATATTGCCTTTTTGACCTCAGCATGCCTGAATGGGTGAAATATTGACGCGTATTATTGTTTCCTGTTTTTAGTTAGACTTTTTTTTAATTTTTCCATTCTTGTCTAAACTAGAATTTTATGCATCTTTTGAGCTTTTACACTTCTATGTTAATATATTTTTTTGAATAGTCGTATGTTTACAGATTTCTTGATAATGTATTTTTTCTATTGCACTTTTAAATTCCTTTTTGATACGGCTTCTTGGCTTTTGTTTTTGCGATTTTTTTATAGTTTTTTTTTACACTTCCATTAATAAGATAGATTTAATAGGAATATATTACATCTCCAAGACACTGATATAAAACCTTTGACCTTCCATAAACTGACAATTATCCACTTCTACTATTAATATATTGCGAAAAGCGATCGATCATTCGGAAGAGTTCTGGGTGAGTTAGAGAGACCAAGGGAGTTAACGAGTGGTAAGGGAAAATTCACTGCTATGAGCCTGACCGGTTAGAGATAAACGTTATTTATCCTTCCTTGTCTTTGAACTTAGAGCTAATTAAAATATTTCATACTGTTCTGTATATCATATCACAGCTCTAGTTGAATTATTTAAATTAAAATCGAATAGCGATTTTATTTTAGAATATAAAAAAGTGGTATTAATCAATCAAATAAGTTGGTTAAATTTCAACAATAAAAGTATTTTTTTCCTTTTTAATGCAATTATAATTTGTTATCTTCAAAAAGTTTGAAAAGATTTTTTTAGTTGAATAATTTGATTTGTATTTATATAGAGGAACAAACTCGTTTTGAATTACTGTTACTAGTTAAAAGCCAATGTTTCTGAATCCTTACATGGAGATGAGCGAAATTCAATTTAATTTGGTGTATACATATTTATTCAAGAATATTTTCAAAAATTAATAAATTTGAAAATTATAATAACTATCATAAAATAACTTCAGTAAATTGACTGGTTAAATTAATTTTTTATCTTGTAACCACTACGACCCGTGATCGAGTCTGGGTTTCAGTACATGGTAGAGACTGTGCTGTTTCATGGACAACGGTTCTGCAAGGAGTTGACGTCCCACGTCACGCTCAACCGCCAGGTTTTTCCCTCTTATTTTGGGTACCCTATTTTTATAATATTTTATAGAGACTGGGTGAGCCCCAGGATGGTTCTAGATCCCATATGATCCATCTCCCGCCGCAAACAGACTTAATAAAAGTAAATGCGTGCAGCGGGATTTGAACCATGATTTCCGGCAAAGCTACTCAGTGCTCAGTGCACTGAGCCACCTCGCTTCCCTCAAATTAATTGTTTATACTTCCAATTAATTTATTTATGAACGAACGGTCAATCATTCATAATTAAATCTATTTTTAGTATGTTTCTTTCGTACCATAGGAAAGCTATCTCTGTTTTCGTTATTCAATTATAAATTTATTTGTATGTTAATATATTTTCTCTTATATTTTTCAATATAACTTAATTAATTTATAAACTAATTGCTTCCTGAAGAAGTTTCCATTGTATTTAGGAAAGTAATATTATACCTATTGATAAGTTTTTAGTAAAGAATAAAAATGATAGCGGAATAAAGTTGAATAATTATTTTATATTGATTGATAAAAGAATATTAGTAGATATAATCAACTTATTCATTTTGAAATGGATTGCTTATTTTGGATGTTTAAATTGTACAAAGTGGTGGGTGGAAAACTATTGTATTTTTCATCAATAAACATTTTAAACTAAATAAAAAATGTTATCATTTGAAAAGCGTAGATAGGTGATACCCATTAGGGAGAATACGATCTGGGGACTGGGAATCGAGCCTGTGACACTCTCCGGAGAACTCATTATACACGACCTTAGAACTTTATTAAACTCCATTAGCCGATGTTCATGGCAGTGAAGACATTTCGGGTGACAGCGATGGCCTGATGTAGGCGTTGTAACACCTTCATAGTTAAGTCCGTAATCAGGCTTCATTCTGTCAAGTTTTGTAAATCGAAATAGCGGAATTGTTATTTTACTTTTTTATTTGTTTTATCTTTGGAATAAGTTCCTAAGATATAATAAGATGAGAGTTGAGCGGAGTGGCTCAGTGGTAAAGCACTGAGTTGCAATGCCGGAAATCCTGGTCCAAATCCCGCAAGACTTTTATTTGGTCTGTTGCAGTCGGAGATGGATCATTAGGATCTAGGACCCTTCTGGGGCTCACCCAGCCTCTATAGTATTTAATGAAAATAGGGTACCCAAAATAAGGGGGAAATATCTGGCGGTTGAGCGTGCTCTAGGATGTACTGAACCCCAGACCCGTTCACAGGTTGTAGTGGTACTTTTTTTTTAAGAGGTGAGCCAGTTTTGTAATCATGTTTCTATTTCCCATTGATGATACGAAATATGCTCTCCAACTGAAGAAATTGAACAAATGAATTGTTACTGATATTGCGTTCCTTAAAGTGCTTGGAGTTAAGGAGGTTTTTGTTTCCTTGGAAGAATCCAGCCCATTATAGGAGCTACATGAGGTGATGCCATTGATTTCCGATTTTTATATATATATATATATATATATATATATATATATATATATATATATATTATGTCTTGGCCGGGATTCGAACCCGGGTCGCCCGCGTTTCTAGCGCGGTGCTCTAACCACTGAGCTACCAAGGCACTCATTCCAGCTAGACAAATCCTTTCTCTTCACTGATCCTATATCCCTGTGATCTCGCAATTTTTCGAGGTATACACGGGGAAGTATGTTCATTGAACATTACTTTAATCGGGATCTCGTTGACTTACGTCAAATTTATATTCATAATTTATTTTTTCTTTATGGTTCTTTTTTAATTATTTAAATATTTTTTTTTAATTTTGAAGAGAAAATATTATGTCTTGGCCGGGATTCGAACCCGGGTCGCCCGCGTTTCTAGCGCGGTGCTCTAACCACTGAGCTACCAAGGCACTCATTCCAGCTAGACAAATCCTTTCTCTTCACTGATCCTATATCCCTGTGATCTCGCAATTTTTCGAGGTATACACGGGGAAGTATGTTCATTGAACTTTACTTTAATCGGGATCTCGTTGACTTACGTCAAATTTATATTCATAATATATTTTTTCTTTATGGTTCTTTTTTAATTATTTAAATATCTTTTTTTAATTTTGATGAGAACATATTATGTCTTGGCCGGGATTCGAACCCGGGTCGCCCGCGTTTCTAGCGCGGTGCTCTAACCACTGAGCTACCAAGGCACTCATTCCAGCTAGACAAATCCTTTCTCTTCACTGATCCTATATCCCTGTGATCTCGCAATTTTTCGAGGTATACACGGGGAAGTATGTTCATATTGCGTTCCTTAAAGTGCTTGGAGTTAAGGAGGTTTTTGTTTCCTTGGAAGAATCCAGCCCATTATAGGAGCAACATGAGGTGATGCTATTGATTTCCGATTTTTATATATATATATATATATATTATGTCTTGGCCGGGATTCGAACCCGGGTCGCCCGCGTTTCTAGCGCGGTGCTCTAACCACTGAGCTACCAAGGCACTCATTCCAGCTAGACAAATCCTTTCTCTTCACTGATCCTATATCCCTGTGATCTCGCAATTTTTCGAGGTATACACGGGGAAGTATGTTCATTGAACATTACTTTAATCGGGATCTCGTTGACTTACGTCAAATTTATATTCATAATTTATTTTTTCTTTATGGTTCTTTTTTAATTATTTAAATATTTTTTTTTAATTTTGAAGAGAAAATATTATGTCTTGGCCGGGATTCGAACCCGGGTCGCCCGCGTTTCTAGCGCGGTGCTCTAACCACTGAGCTACCAAGGCACTCATTCCAGCTAGACAAATCCTTTCTCTTCACTGATCCTATATCCCTGTGATCTCGCAATTTTTCGAGGTATACACGGGGAAGTATGTTCATATTGCGTTCCTTAAAGTGCTTGGAGTTAAGGAGGTTTTTGTTTCCTTGGAAGAATCCAGCCCATTATAGGAGCAACATGAGGTGATGCTATTGATTTCCGATTTTTATATATATATATATATATATATTATGTCTTGGCCGGGATTCGAACCCGGGTCGCCCGCGTTTCTAGCGCGGTGCTCTAACCACTGAGCTACCAAGGCACTCATTCCAGCTAGACAAATCCTTTCTCTTCACTGATCCTATATCCCTGTGATCTCGCAATTTTTCGAGGTATACACGGGGAAGTATGTTCATTGAACATTACTTTAATCGGGATCTCGTTGACTTACGTCAAATTTATATTCATAATTTATTTTTTCTTTATGGTTCTTTTTTAATTATTTAAATATTTTTTTTTAATTTTGAAGAGAAAATATTATGTCTTGGCCGGGATTCGAACCCGGGTCGCCCGCGTTTCTAGCGCGGTGCTCTAACCACTGAGCTACCAAGGCACTCATTCCAGCTAGACAAATCCTTTCTCTTCACTGATCCTATATCCCTGTGATCTCGCAATTTTTCGAGGTATACACGGGGAAGTATGTTCATTGAACTTTACTTTAATCGGGATCTCGTTGACTTACGTCAAATTTATATTCATAATATATTTTTTCTTTATGGTTCTTTTTTAATTATTTAAATATCTTTTTTTAATTTTGATGAGAACATATTATGTCTTGGCCGGGATTCGAACCCGGGTCGCCCGCGTTTCTAGCGCGGTGCTCTAACCACTGAGCTACCAAGGCACTCATTCCAGCTAGACAAATCCTTTCTCTTCACTGATCCTATATCCCTGTGATCTCGCAATTTTTCGAGGTATACACGGGGAAGTATGTTCATATTGCGTTCCTTAAAGTGCTTGGAGTTAAGGAGGTTTTTGTTTCCTTGGAAGAATCCAGCCCATTATAGGAGCTACATGAGGTGATGCTATTGATTTCCGATTTTTATATATATATATATATATATATATATATATATTATGTCTTGGCCGGGATTCGAACCCGGGTCGCCCGCGTTTCTAGCGCGGTGCTCAAACCACTGAGCTACCAAGGCACTCATTCCAGCTAGACAAATCCTTTCTCTTCACTGATCCTATATCCCTGTGATCTCGCAATTTTTCGAGGTATACACGGGGAAGTATGTTCATTGAACATTACTTTAATCGGGATCTCGTTGACTTACGTCAAATTTATATTCATATTTTATTTTTTCTTTATGGTTCTTTTTTAATTATTTAAATATTTTTTTTTTATTTTTGAAGAGAAAATATTATGTCTTGGCCGGGATTCGAACCCGGGTCGCCCGCGTTTCTAGCGCGGTGCTCTAACCACTGAGCTACCAAGGCACTCATTCCAGCTAGACAAATCCTTTCTCTTGACTGATCCTATATCCCTGTGATCTCGCAATTTTTCGAGGTATACACGGGAAAGTATGTTCATTGAACATTACTTTAATCGGGATCTCGTTGACTTACGTCAAATTTATATTCATAATTTATTTTTTCTTTATGGTTCTTTTTTAATTATTTAAATTTTTTTTTTTTAATTTTGAAGAGGAAATATTATGTCTTGGCCGGGATTCGAACCCGGGTCGCCCGCGTTTCTAGCGCGGTGCTCTAACCACTGAGCTACCAAGGCACTCATTCCAGCTAGACAAATCCTTTCTCTTCACTTATCCTATATCCCTGTGATCTCGCAATTTTTCGAGGTATACACGGGGAAGTATGTTCATTGAACATTACTTTAATCGGGATCTCGTTGACTTACGTCAAATTTATATTCATAATTTATTTTTTCTTTATGGTTCTTTTTTAATTATTTAAATATTTTTTTTTAATTTTGAAGAGGAAATATTATGTCTTGGCCGGGATTCGAACCCGGGTCGCCCGCGTTTCTAGCGCGGTGCTCTAACCACTGAGCTACCAAGGCACTCATTCCAGCTAGACAAATCCATTCTCTTCACTGATCCTATATCCCTGTGATCTCGCAATTTTTCGAGGTATACACGGGGAAGTATGTTCATTGAACATTACTTTAATCGGGATCTCGTTGACTTACGTCAAATTTATATTCATAATTTATTTTTTTTTTATGGTTCTTTTTTAATTATTTAAATTTTTTTTTTTTAATTTTGAAGAGAAAATATTATGTCTTGGCTGGGATTCGAACCCGGGTCGCCCGCGTTTCTAGCGCGGTGCTCTAACCACTGAGCTACCAAGGAACTCATTCCAGCTAGACAAATCCTTTCTCTTCACTGATCCTATATCCCTGTGATCTCGCAATTTTTCGAGGTATACACGGGGAAGTATGTTCATTGAACATTACTTTAATCGGGATCTCGTTGACTTACGTCAAATTTATATTCATAATTTATTTTTTCTTTATGGTTCTTTTTTAATTATTTAAATATTTTTTTTTAATTTTGAAGAGAAAATATTATGTCTTGGCCGGGATTCGAACCTGGGTCGCCCGCGTTTCTAGCGCGGTGCTCTAACCACTGAGCTACCAAGGCACTCATTCCAGTTAGACAAATCCTTTCTCTTCACTGATCCTATATCCCTGTGATCTCGCAATTTTTCGAGGTATACACGGGGAAGTATGTTCATTGAACATTACTTTAATCGGGATCTCGTTGACTTACGTCAAATTTATATTCATATTTTATTTTTTCTTTATGGTTCTTTTTTAATTATTTAAATATTTTTTTTTTAATTTTGAAGAGAAAATATTATGTCTTGGCCGGGATTCGAACCCGGGTCGCCCGCGTTTCTAGCGCGGTGCTCTAACCACTGAGCTACCAAGGCACTCATTCCAGCTAGACAAATCCTTTCTCTTCACTGATCCTATATCCCTGTGATCTCGCAATTTTTCGAGGTATACACGGGAAAGTATGTTCATTGAACATTACTTTAATCGGGATCTCGTTGACTTACGTCAAATTTATATTCATAATTTATTTTTTCTTTATGGTTCTTTTTTAATTATTTAAATTTTTTTTTTTTAATTTTGAAGAGAAAATATTATGTCTTGGCTGGGATTCGAACCCGGGTCGCCCGCGTTTCTAGCGCGGTGCTCTAACCACTGAGCTACCAAGGAACTCATTCCAGCTAGACAAATCCTTTCTCTTCACTGATCCTATATCCCTGTGATCTCGCAATTTTTCGAGGTATACACGGGGAAGTATGTTCATTGAACATTACTTTAATCGGGATCTCGTTGACTTACGTCAAATTTATATTCATATTTTATTTTTTCTTTATGGTTCTTTTTTAATTATTTAAATATTTTTTTTTTAATTTTGAAGAGAAAATATTATGTCTTGGCCGGGATTCGAACCCGGGTCGCCCGCGTTTCTAGCGCGGTGCTCTAACCACTGAGCTACCAAGGCACTCATTCCAGCTAGACAAATCCTTTCTCTTCACTGATCCTATATCCCTGTGATCTCGCAATTTTTCGAGGTATACACGGGAAAGTATGTTCATTGAACATTACTTTAATCGGGATCTCGTTGACTTACGTCAAATTTATATTCATAATTTATTTTTTCTTTATGGTTCTTTTTTAATTATTTAAATTTTTTTTTTTTAATTTTGAAGAGAAAATATTATGTCTTGGCTGGGATTCGAACCCGGGTCGCCCGCGTTTCTAGCGCGGTGCTCTAACCACTGAGCTACCAAGGAACTCATTCCAGCTAGACAAATCCTTTCTCTTCACTGATCCTATATCCCTGTGATCTCGCAATTTTTCGAGGTATACACGGGGAAGTATGTTCATTGAACATTACTTTAATCGGGATCTCGTTGACTTACGTCAAATTTATATTCATAATTTATTTTTTTTTTATGGTTCTTTTTTAATTATTTAAATTTTTTTTTTTTAATTTTGAAGAGAAAATATTATGTCTTGGCTGGGATTCGAACCCGGGTCGCCCGCGTTTCTAGCGCGGTGCTCTAACCACTGAGCTACCAAGGAACTCATTCCAGCTAGACAAATCCTTTCTCTTCACTGATCCTATATCCCTGTGATCTCGCAATTTTTCGAGGTATACACGGGGAAGTATGTTCATTGAACATTACTTTAATCGGGATCTCGTTGACTTACGTCAAATTTATATTCATAATTTATTTTTTCTTTATGGTTCTTTTTTAATTATTTAAATATTTTTTTTTAATTTTGAAGAGAAAATATTATGTCTTGGCCGGGATTCGAACCTGGGTCGCCCGCGTTTCTAGCGCGGTGCTCTAACCACTGAGCTACCAAGGCACTCATTCCAGTTAGACAAATCCTTTCTCTTCACTGATCCTATATCCCTGTGATCTCGCAATTTTTCGAGGTATACACGGGGAAGTATGTTCATTGAACATTACTTTAATCGGGATCTCGTTGACTTACGTCAAATTTATATTCATATTTTATTTTTTCTTTATGGTTCTTTTTTAATTATTTAAATATTTTTTTTTTAATTTTGAAGAGAAAATATTATGTCTTGGCCGGGATTCGAACCCGGGTCGCCCGCGTTTCTAGCGCGGTGCTCTAACCACTGAGCTACCAAGGCACTCATTCCAGCTAGACAAATCCTTTCTCTTCACTGATCCTATATCCCTGTGATCTCGCAATTTTTCGAGGTATACACGGGAAAGTATGTTCATTGAACATTACTTTAATCGGGATCTCGTTGACTTACGTCAAATTTATATTCATAATTTATTTTTTCTTTATGGTTCTTTTTTAATTATTTAAATTTTTTTTTTTTAATTTTGAAGAGAAAATATTATGTCTTGGCCGGGATTCGAACCCGGGTCGCCCGCGTTTCTAGCGCGGTGCTCTAACCACTGAGCTACCAAGGAACTCATTCCAGCTAGACAAATCCTTTCTCTTCACTGATCCTATATCCCTGTGATCTCGCAATTTTTCGAGGTATACACGGGGAAGTATGTTCATTGAACATTACTTTAATCGGGATCTCGTTGACTTACGTCAAATTTATATTCATAATTTATTTTTTCTTTATGGTTCTTTTTTAATTATTTAAATATTTTTTTTTAATTTTGAAGAGAAAATATTATGTCTTGGCCGGGATTCGAACCCGGGTCGCCCGCGTTTCTAGCGCGGTGCTCTAACCACTGAGCTACCAAGGCACTCATTCCAGCTAGACAAATCCTTTCTCTTCACTGATCCTATATCCCTGTGATCTCGCAATTTTTCGAGGTATACACGGGGAAGTATGTTCATTGAACATTACTTTAATCGGGATCTCGTTGACTTACGTCAAATTTATATTCATATTTTATTTTTTCTTTATGGTTCTTTTTTAATTATTTAAATATTTTTTTTTTAATTTTGAAGAGAAAATATTATGTCTTGGCCGGGATTCGAACCCGGGTCGCCCGCGTTTCTAGCGCGGTGCTCTAACCACTGAGCTACCAAGGCACTCATTCCAGCTAGACAAATCCTTTCTCTTGACTGATCCTATATCCCTGTGATCTCGCAATTTTTCGAGGTATACACGGGAAAGTATGTTCATTGAACATTACTTTAATCGGGATCTCGTTGACTTACGTCAAATTTATATTCATAATTTATTTTTTCTTTATGGTTCTTTTTTAATTATTTAAATTTTTTTTTTTTAATTTTGAAGAGGAAATATTATGTCTTGGCCGGGATTCGAACCCGGGTCGCCCGCGTTTCTAGCGCGGTGCTCTAACCACTGAGCTACCAAGGCACTCATTCCAGCTAGACAAATCCTTTCTCTTCACTGATCCTATATCCCTGTGATCTCGCAATTTTTCGAGGTATACACGGGGAAGTATGTTCATTGAACATTACTTTAATCGGGATCTCGTTGACTTACGTCAAATTTATATTCATAAATTATTTTTTCTTTATGGTTCTTTTTTAATTATTTAAATATTTTTTTTTAATTTTGAAGAGGAAATATTATGTCTTGGCCGGGATTCGAACCCGGGTCGCCCGCGTTTCTAGCGCGGTGCTCTAACCACTGAGCTACCAAGGCACTCATTCCAGCTAGACAAATCCTTTCTCTTCACTGATCCTATATCCCTGTGATCTCGCAATTTTTCGAGGTATACACAGGGAAGTATGTTCATGAACATATAGTTCCGGGAACATATCCCGATTAAAGTAATGTTCAATGAACATACTTCCCCGTGTATACCTCGAAAATTTGCGAGATCACAGGGATATAGGATCAGTGAAGAGAAAGGATTTGTCTAGCTGGAATGAGTGCCTTGGTAGCCCAGTGGTTAGAGCACCGCGCTAGAAACGCGGGCGACCCGGGTTCGAAATCCGGCTAAGACATAATATTTTCTCTTCAAAATTAAAAAAAAATATTTAAATAATTAAAAAAGAACCATAAAGAAAAAAAAAATATATATATATATGTGTGTGTGTGTGTGTATATAATATTAAAGGTTTGGGGCATGTTTTTTGGACAATTAATGTGGAGGTAGGTGATTAGTTCTAGATCACCCTCAATCGCCAGGCTTTCTCCCGAATTAAGGAGCCTCTCATTATAGGTTAGCCCTAGAGCCCAAAGGGTCCATTCCCGGCTGTTGCCAGGGTAATAAAATGATCTGCCACACCTAGATTTAAATCTGGAGCCTTCGTCATGATAATTCAGTGCTCTACAACTGAACTACCCCGCTCTAGCAATGAACTACTCCGCTCTCTTCCCATTGATATGCATTTATCAGTATTAGACATTCAGATAATGCCGTTAACCCCGCACCTGGACAGGATTCTTCCTCAACGGGAACCAAAGCTATACATGTAGGTTGGATCAGAGTGTACTGGAAGAATAAGCAAGCAAGTAAGCGAGGATCAAAGGACCCACTAGTACAGGTAAAGATAAAGGTTGCAGGTAATGGACCACCGCGCTAATCACCTTTATTAAAAGGTCCAATTAAGTAGCCTGTCTGCACTTTTTAGGTGCAATATCTTTTATTGAAGTTTAACATTTCCGTTTCTTGAAGTTGAACTTCTTTCGGCGCATTGAGGATAGACATTTATGTTGTATTTTACCAGTCCATAAAACGCAAACCTGTATCATTATGAATACACTATTATAAGTAAGTTTGATTTTTATAAATTTTGGCCAGATATATATCCTTTTTTTTCTGGTCGCATTTGTTATTCTAAAGGGACCTAGCCCTAGAATAAATTATTTTTCTACTCTAATATGTTTTAGTATATTAGTATTCCATGAGATTAATAAAATCAAATAATTAAACAGTGACATGCCGTTTCATTCTTGGAACCCCCTACTTGGTGAACCACATAAAAAATGAGAAGAACTGATTAGGCTCTTCATTTGAGAGCTAAAATTAAGATAATTAAAAAAAAATAAACTAAAATTATTAATGTTAGAGAGGAAAATAGTTGACTGGAAGATTCTAATGAAGGATAGAATTGGTCAGGTGATGCAGTCAATAATAACACAAATATGGGGTTAACTTATATTTTAATATTGGAGACATTGCGGCCTACGGTGAAGGCCATCTTCAGGGATAAGCAAGAAAATCAGAAAATAACTATTAAAAAACATTGCAGTACCAAGAAAAAATATAATAACATACAGAGTTTATAGAAAAGTAAAGAAATATAGCGTTGGACAGATTCTTAAGGATATATATATGAATAACGAAATGACAGAATATTTTTACAGAAAGGTGTTAATGCAAAGAAATACAAAGAGTAAGAACAATGAGAAGGTAAAAAGTAAGATACAATTTGAAAAATAAAGAAAAAGATACATATGTAAAAATGGTGAGAATGGTAATAGTATGGAAAAATAGTTAGAAGTATGGAAAAGCTAGTTAAATTATAGGCAATTATATAAAATGTATGATAATTTACTATTGGAAGTTATATAAATATGCATAAAAATTAATACAAAATATGATGGTAATGTATAAGTTAACCTTATTTTTGTGTTATTATTGACTACCTCCCCCCCCCCTGACCAATTCTATCCTTCATTAAAATTATTAATCCTAATTCATAGCTGATTATTCACACAAATGATTACAAATTATTGTGTAAACGACGTATCTGCAAAGTGAGGAGCCTGTGGGGAATTATCAATAGTACACAAGAGTACAAACACAACGATTTACTGTTTAATAAACTAAATACATTTGATAGGTTAACACGCGCACGAGGCACAACAATCTCCGACATTGGGAATGGACTCACCGCTCGATCTCCCCTCCACCTGGAATCGATTACCACCTATATATCGATACACAACACAAATGTGACAGAGGATATAGCTGACATGTTTAAATTTAATATCTCTCTTAAATCTTAATCCGGTGAGATTGATTGTGCTCAGTGAATCGTTTCAATACCACTATTGAATTTTAATAGGAGAGAGGAAAACACGTTTCATTTCCCGGCAGGTACGATGCCAAAGTTATTTCTGGGAGATTAAATGAAATACTGTTCCTATCTGGGATTTGTGACGGTCTAAAAAAGAGTGGTGTTGCAATTTTATTATTCAAAATAATTACTGCAATGCAATCTGACACACATTTAATCGTCTTCGCAATTATTAGTGAAAATTGGTTTCTTTAATATCTCTGGCACTTTTTCTAATAGTACGTACTAGAAATATTTGTATATAACATTTACGAGAAGCTGACGAATTTATCGTATTTAAAATTTAATTTGATTTCTTAACGAGTCTGAAAAATAAATTTCATACGGCGCGCTGTGTGGCCTAGCTGAGATATTGCCAATAAAATACAGAACAATATAACTAATAATTAAACTAGTAGCAATAAACCGAAAAAAATAATTTTTTGGCGAGATAAATTAATGTTATACAATTACTTAATCTCATAATGTGTTTTCAGATCTAATGTAAGTACTCGAGAACTTCTTGTTAATACTTAAAAACTTTACCAAACCAATTTTTATCTTCTCCAAATAATTATATTTTTTTCATTCGTAACCTCAACGTCAAACGTAAACTTTTAAATTTGAAATTCTGCTTACTTTTTTTCAGTTCTAAACCCAAATTTATTCATAAATATTATATTTAATTTTTTTGTTAAAAAATAATAATTTTATTGTGATAATCTAAGCTGATCTATATTAGCCGTGTATTATTTAATTTTTTTTGTTAATATCTATTTCTTATATAATTTGGTACTATACACAAAAGTAATATGCTGTATCAAACAGACCAGTCTCAAACTTCAAAAACATTGGATAAATTTAAAAGTATCTATACTGAATCATACATACAATGAAAGAAAAAACAATATGCAAAAAAACTTACAACAGATTATATAATTATAATTTATGGCAAAACTTACCAGTTAAATATTTTTTAGAAAATAGTTATTTATTAATTTAATTGTATTGTAAGGGTGGGTAGGGAATGTTTCCATTGATTTTATGAATGGAATCAATTGATCTATCCTTAGTCTTCTGGAATTGTTAAGAATTGACTACTGAAATATAATTCTAATTTAGTTTTCATGTAAAGTATTTCCGAGTTTAATATTGGATATTCATCGTGCATTCGCTCACCGTTTTACTGTCACTGTTGAAGTTTTCGATCAAAGTTATGACGATCATTTATTCGACCTACGTTCCAGTATACAATTAATATTATTTTCCGATTTCATTATTTGGATTGGATTTTTGATCGCGTATGCGTACTTCGATCCAATATTATCGTTAAATTCGTAACAATACTGATCGTCCATTATTTTTTTAATTGCTTTAAATTAGCGGTTGTTCCGCAAACTTTTGTGATTTACCTACTACTACCATGAGACCATTACGTCATTACGGTATTAAAAATTGAATCTGATGTTCATTGTTCGTTATCAGTTTACTATTTTCAGGCTAAAAAATGTGATACTTAAACGACTCCATTATTTTACATAAGCCATATATTTAATTATAAATAAAGACCTCAGAAAATAGAAAAATTCTGCTTAACAATTGAAAATGCCAGTTTTCAAGTGGGTTTATATTCTCATCGAATGAAATATATTAAATAATTATAATATGCAATCGTATACTGATTTATTTCACTATACCTCACGGAATGCCTTAAAATGTAATAGATTGCAGAACAAGGCATCAAAATAAGAAAAAGAAGAAGAAACCCTTCAGAAGTATATATTTATTGGGGTTTTGGAAAAAAACATTTTTTTAATTCACTAGCCATTTGCAAAATAAATTTTAGTTGTGAAAAATTTATAATTTATGTTGTAAAAATAGCCGTTGGACAGGAAGTACCTGCGGAATGCAGTTGGAAGAAAGGGATAGTGGTAAGAGGGCCACTGTATTATTTTTTCCCGGTCCTGGACCCAGCTCAGTACAACAACATGAGCAGGTGTTTATAGATAAATAAATTTATAAAAAAATAGTTGGTTGATTGAATGGACTCTCGATCATTGAACGTTTTTCGCCATTTCCAACCTCTGTCTGCCCATTCCTGCTCCCTTCTCCCTTCACTCCTCCTCCATTCACATACTAAGTACTAAGACTTGGATTACAAGATGTTTTGAAGAAAGGACAATAGTAAAAGAGGAAGACGTGGAAGGATGGAGACAGTCGACAGCAACAAGTTGCTATTGGATTTATCTCCAAGTTATTGGCAGTTGTGAGCAAGTTCCTTTGGCTTCTTTTTATTTAGTTCTGTCGCAAACTCTCGTTGCCTCTGGGACCTTTGACAGCTCTCTCATATGAAGCCCAATACTTTAAAGATCCCAATAATATTTTTTTTTTTTGTTTTAAAATCATTTGCAATATTCAGAATTCGCTTGTATTAGCTTCGTCTGTACGTACCGGAATCTATGAACTCGAACAAACAAAACTAAAATGTAAAAAATAATTTTCAATAAGTTTAAAACAAGAATAGTGCGGTAAACAAATAAATTTATTTTATCGTAAAAAAGCGTGGGGTGCTTGATGTAAATTGAACATAGTTTATTGACTGATATTTTTAAAGGTAGGGTTATTATACAAATATCTTAAAAATCACCTCATGCTTTATAATATAAAATATTATAAATTACAAATTATTTTTATGCTATATAAAATTAATTTGTTTTCACCTATTTATTCTTATTTTAAACTTGTTGGAAATTATTTTTGCACTTTTTAGTTTTGTTTCCGATTAAAGCGCGTTTTTAATTTTTTTTTTTCAACCATTATTTATTGTAATTATTTTTATTGAATTATTGTTATTTGTTGCGGGATTTTGGATCTGTATGATGGAATGTATAAGCAGTATTAGGAATGGTTATTCATTACATATTATTACTATTATTATTAAGGAAAGAGGAACAGGAGGATAAATGATCACTTAATCCTGAGATCTATATTATATAATTATTTAAATTTATAAATTATAGTTATAAGTAAGTAATTTAGGTATAAATTATATACAGATAACGCACACAGGTTATTACTTGATGAATTTTATATCCTACGAACAAAGGTTATCCATGTCAAGACCTAAAGTTATACCAATACCAATGTATTGAATTTTTAAAAAAAATTTATTTCTACTTAAATTTAAAAGCATTATTAAATTTTAATAATAAAAAAAATGATTCAAACACGAAGTCGTGGTATTCTAAATTCAAATAAACAATATAAGTTGTTTTTCTCCTATTAGCACGTATTCCTTACAATCTATCTTGTTAAATAGCCATTAATCCAGTTGTCGTTATGTGTCTATTCTTTCCTTTCCATTTTCACTTAAGATTTCTGGTGAATTTTATTTTTATTATATGATTTGTGTTTACGTGTTTTTGTACATACATGGTCGTTAAGTATTTACACCTTTTTCAACTGTTGTTACACAAAAATTTTCCACTAGTATATGCACTGTGTTGTTCTCCCTGTTTCTGTTTTTTCACACTGAGTATTTGAGATGTATTACATTTTGCCTTTAAAGATTTTTATCTATTTATTTATGTCTATCCTTATGAGACATGGGTAGAAGACGTATCAACATCTTAATTGCTATATTTTTTTCGGAGACTCGTGGAAATGTGAGGAAGGTTCCATTTATATAGTTACAAATTTGATTTCAATTATACCCTTTTTGCACTAATATATTAACTAAAGACCTATCTATTTAGGTCTTCTTAAAAAAACAAGAATCTTGTACATAATAATATAATAGAATTAAAATAATGCCACAGGCTATCACAGCTTTATTTTCCGCATTGTTCCTTTGTACATTTCATTCCTCTCCACACTATCATATGCCTGACGAAAATCAATGAATAAGTGATGGAGATCCACGTTGAATTCATAGGACTTCTCCAGCATTAGTCGTACGGAGAACATGTTGACCTCCTTGACCTAAAATCACATTGGTACTCTCCAGGATTCTTTCCGCCCACTCATTCACTCTTCTGCACAAGGCTATAGATAGAACTTTATACCCTGTACTAAGCAATGATATTGGGCGATAGTTGTTTTGGGCTGTTGGGGTTGTTGATTATGTCGTCGTTATACTATTCTTTATATTCTTCTCCTTCAAATTAAAATCAATATCAAACTTCGGATTACATAAATATTTATGAAATATATACTCAAGATGTTGAAAACATAATTTCACAAGTTGTTTTCTCATATAGAAAGCGTATGGATAATTATTTAGCTCCGGACAATCTTTATATATATATATATATATATATATATATATATATATATATATATATATATATATACATATATGTATGCGTGTGTCTTGCTACTTTGGACAAAATTGTACGATGTTCGGTATAGTTCATCAGATTTGAGAAGCTTTTCTTTTCTTCCTTTTCTTGCAAGTACTAATTGCTTTTTTAATAATCCCATAAGACTTGCAACTTTGGGATTCTTATGGCATATTACGTATTAGAGGCTACTTTGACATGAGAGGGACTAGAAAGGTGACATCAAAGTGGCACCCGGACAGCTAAGAGACATAATTAAATTTTTCCGGAGGAGGAGGTGAGGGAGATGGCAAAGCTAATTGGTAGGGAGGATGAGCTATCTAATTTCTAATTTCACGGCGAGGTTTCTTTGAGGTCACCTCTAATCACTTCTTCCTATCCCATCACACATTTTATTGGATATTCTCTAATACAGAAGCCTTTCTTCAACCTACAGAAAATTCAAAGATTATTTCTTTTTTAACATTGTGTTGAGAAATACTTTAGAAACTTCATTACTCGGTTACCGCACTAACAGGTAGTATGGAGTGTAGAACAAAAAAACCTTGTTTGGAGGATAAGATACATTGAATGACGCTCAAGAAAATTTTCAAATAGTAACAGAAAAATTCTTTATTTTCTGGAAAGGTAATATAATGTAAAACTATGAAAATGTAAACAAATAATATTATTTGAGCTATTATATTTGAAAGTGATACATCTCTATTTTTCATATTCGCAATATCTTAAGGTTTCCATTTAAATTACTTAAGAATATGGCAAAGCGGGCTATGTTTTTATCACTTAGCAATGAGTCACGTTTATTTAATCCTTTTAAATTTTATTATGAAATAATAATCATTAAAATTGTTTAAAAGAATAAATGATTTTTTTAAATCCTAAGGGACTTGTACCCCTTTCAAGTATAACAGCTCATTTATTTATCTATCTACCTGTATATCTGTCTATATATGTTCTTATTGGAATATATATAAATATTTCAGTTGGAGGATTTTTTAGCTATTTACTAACCACTATGGATTACATTTTTTCAACTATTCGTTTCTCCTATTCCAGAACTCTTTCATTCGTTCTCCATGTTTTTGCTTTCTTCCCTGTATCCAAATAGCGCCTGTTTTTCTTTTTGGTCTTTCATGAAAACTTTGAGGAACTTCATATTGCCCTTCCAAAATAAAAAACGTCCTGCAATACCATCTTGAGAGACTTGAGTTTGATGGACTTGAGATAAGAGCCATTTTCAGTTTTAAGGTATTTAAAGCTTTTTGGTAATACCGCTTTGTTTCATTATTTGTAGGTGTGCATGAAACTGAATTATTCGTTTACTTATTGTATTTATTTATCATTTTTGTAACTACTTGGGAATTGACATTGACCCCCTCCCGGACCATCTTATCACTCTTTTAGTTAATTTATACAAATTAGCAATAATTACCGAGACAAAAAGTTCATTTTTTAGAATGTCGCTCGTGTAACATATCGCGTATGAATCATGTGTATCTATTAAAACAAATAGATATAAACTATGTCCTGCCACATATATATTAGGATTTGAGTACAAACTCGATCCCCGAATTAATTTCTTATTTCCGAAAGCCTTATTTCAAAATGACTTCCTTTTAAGTAACTTTAGTTTCGATTATTTCAATAATGACCGACATCTCTAGGAATGAAAATTGCATTATTGTAAATTGTGAAAGATTTCGATTATTTATTGAAGACGAAAAAAGTAGAAATATATTCCCAGCTTGAAAAGAAACTTGTGGAAAAAAATAATGTTAAAATAGAATTCCGCAAACGGTAGCAGAGAGTATTGAAAAATGCATAAACTAAGCTATTGTCAGATTTGATGTATTCTTTTTTCGTATAGCTAATATGTTCATACTGCCTAATTTTAGTTTACATTCAAAGTGAATGGATTTTCAATGGCTACTAAATGGAATTTTCATGGAAACTGAAGTCTGACCCTCCGAACAATAATTACACACATTTTCAAATAGTTTGAATATTAATCAAAACATATGATGGGCTGCACAAGTTCAAAACATAATAACAATAATTTAATTGAAATTAGAATAAGTATTATTATTATTATAAAATTATTTATACCTTGTACTTGTATTTACACAAATTTTATTTTATTTGTTAGCATTATTACCATCGTTAAGCTCAACAACTAAGTATTGTTCATAATTTGTACTTTCAATCATTTCATAAAACAGGACATTGAACTATTATCCGTAAGCTCAACCACTTAATAATGTTTTAAGTTATTATTAGTATCAATGGCACAACGACTTTTTAGATAAATATAATTATTGTTATATCAATGGAAACTAAAGTTGATTAAAATGAATACTATAACTCATGCACAGGCCGCTAGGGTGTTGCCAGTCTCGAACACGTTGCTTACACGAATCTACAAGTTTATCCCCTACTAAAACTCGCTAAACGGGGCTAAAGAAGTTTTTACTTAACAAATAATCAAGTGAATAATGAAAAAATCAAAGCAAAGCTAAACAGTACGATTTAGGCTTAACATGTAAAATTACTTCTCGCAACAAACAAATCAAATTAGTAAAATAGAGCCTGTTGAAAATTTATGCTAGGGGAAATTACATTATTTCTGGCGTTGGAAATTATTCATAAATATTTCGTAAGCCTCATCCAGGAGTGGACTTTAATTAAATAAGCCCAGCTGGAACTAGGGGGAATTATTACCTTCCGAAAAATAAGAAAACCTGAACAAAATGGAGGGCTTTTCTTGCCCTAAGGAGGGATAATTAATATCTTGTCTTCGCTTAATTAATTTAAGCAATAAAAGTACCATTTAGTTTGTCGCGTCAGAATTTATTCATTTCTCAACATTTACCTCTTTTTAAGAAATTCATTTTAGGTTGATTTTTTCCACCTGATGAAGGCTTTGTTATGATCAACTTCATTTTATTCTTATAAGTATCGTTTCTGTCAATTACAGCCTTTCAAGTTAGCTTAAATGTCAGATATATAAAAGATTTGAATTAATTTAAATCAGCAAAGTTTTGTTGCTGATTTATGATTTCGAGAATTATTTACCAATTTTTCTATTTTATTAATGAAGATCAAAACTGTTTTTAAATTTTCAAAAAAAATATCCAATGCTGGTCCTTTGAATGGGATAAAAATAAAACGAAATTAAAATTGGTTGTGCTCATCATGTTTTTTATTCTGACAACTCATCAACTAAGTACTGAGGATCGTAAAATTGATAAAAATTGACACCAAGCAAAATTTTCATAATTGTCAAAGGAAAGATAACTTGTAGATAAATTTTAATATGAAAAAGAGAATAAGCCATATTTAACAAAAAATAGATCTGACAATGGTTTAAATTTAGTTATTTTTTTCCCTTGGGAACAGGCCAAAAGTAACTCACGCAAATATGAGTTCCTTCTTCCTTTCTCATCCTTCACATTTTCTTCATTCACTCAGAGTTCCTTTATGCTAGGATTTTTTTCCACTGGTTTATGTCCTGACAGCCTGAGATTCCGAGTCTCCTTTTTACTAACATGTAGAAATTAAGAAATAGTTATTTCTTGCAGCATTTAAAGCGAGATTTCTCAACAAAAGAAACAAACTGATAATGATGATACAGTTAAACCTATTAATAGGAACGTTCATAGAAAAGAATTGGTTAACTTTGTGGATAAACTGAATCAAACGCTATTGTTCAGTAAATACTTAGAATCAGCCTCAGCATACTCATCGAAATTGTTGCAACCGATCTCCTATTTAAGAAATCTAGCACCTTATCCATAATGTTTCTGAAAGTCACAAGTGCTTAGATTCTAAGAAAACTGTTATCTGATACCTGATAGCTTATCTGCAAAACTACAGCATTGAGACACATTTTACCAAAACTTGATTTAAAAGTGATGCGTAGGACTCGATCTGGAAAAACGTCTCACTTGGAATCCTCATACAAGACTGAAAAGATAAGAAACTGCTCGACGTATTCGCCTACTTCAACATTTACTGGACAAACGCTCTAAGCTCCCAATTAATTACAAAAGACTCATTTAGACGACAGTTATCAGACCTGGTAACGTATAGAATTGAGGTTTGGGGCTCTACTAGACCATCCAATTCATCTCTTATCTAATCCTTATAATCCAAAATCCTTCGCAAAATCTTCAATGCTCCTTATGTCATAAACAAACTCATCCATCATGATCTTAATATCCTATATGTTGCTGATTTGGCCCAAACTAGATACCTATCCTTCTATGACAAGCTCCATACACACTTGAATCCGCTAGTCTCTAAACTTGCTTCTCATACTATTCCCGATAACCCTCCGAGGCTTCTGAAAAGAAGATGGCCTCGAGACCTTCTACTATAAAACTTTATTGGAGTGCTACCGATGGTTAGTTTCTCCACAAGTGTTTTTTTTTATGTCATTTGTTCATATTAGCAGATTTATTTGTTGTAATATTATTACAGTTATAAATATCAATAAATTAATCTAAAAAAAAGTGCTGACAAAATTTCCTTATCAAAAATGTAGAGGAACATGTGCTCAGGTTAATTTCCAACGAACTAAATTCTATTGCTCTTTTTCAAGAATATAATAAATTATAAAGAATAAGCTATTGGACTACTTTTACTACAATTACAGCAAAGAAAAGCAAACTATAAATTTTTATTAGAATTTTACTTCATGGAACATGCAATTTCCAGGTTAAATTAATTTTGTCTGATCGATTTTTTTTTTGTTAATTTCCTTAACTTCTATTACTTACTTTATCCGGCACAACAACTCGTCACCGAGTCCGGGCCGCCTCAAGTAGCCTCCGCCAGTTGGCTCTATCCTGTGCAGCAGTCCTCCAGTCCCGCACGCCGAGAAGAGTCCTAGCGTCTTCGGTCACACCATTCATCCATCTTACGCTCGGTCGTCCCACTATCCTTGTTCCTAAGATCTCTTCTGTGGCCACTTTCTTCGGAATCTCGCCATCATCCATTTTGCTAGGTGGACAGCCCATCGAAGTCTTCCCAATTTTATGATTTTGGAGATCTCGTTATCTTCAAAGAGTTTGTACAGTTCCAGGTTTTTACGTCTCCTCCATGTCTCGCCTACTTTGATGGGTCCATAAATCCTCCTCAGCATCCCCCTTTCGAACACCAAGAGCCGTTTTTCATCCGCCTTCTTAATAGCCCATGCTTCCGAGCCATAAATTAGTACTGGGCGGACTATTGTCTTCTATATCTTGATTTTTGTCTGCCTTGACAGATATCGGCTCCTGAAGTTTCTTGCTAAGCTGTAGTAGCACCTGTTAGCAGTTATTATCCTACGCTTAATTTCTTGGGTGATATCGTTTTGGTTGTTTATCTCGCTTCCCAAGTAGGTAAAGTTGTTGCTAACCTGGAATCTGTACTGTCCAACCTCAAAGCACGCCTCGTGGTTTCCTAGCCCTCCAACCTGCATATACTTAGTTTTTTGCTGGTTTACTTTTAATCCGAACCTTCTTGCAGCCTCCTCAAGGGCAAGAAATGCTTCCCTTAAGGCTCGTTTGGATCTGGCCATAATGTAAAAGTCGTCCGCATAACCCAGCAGCTGCACCAGTCTGTTGAACAGGGTCCCACCAACCTGGATACCGACTTCCTGACAGCCCCTAGCGGCTAGATTGAAGAGGAGGCATGCAAGTGCACCCCCCTGCCTCACTCCATTATTTGTGTAGAACTACTCTGAGACGTCGGCTCCAATACGTACGACACACTTTGAGTTCTTCATGGTCATTATAACCATGCGCGTCAGCTTTTTAGGTATTCCCATTTCCTCAAGGGTCTGGTAGAGCTCCATCCGGTCCACACTGTCGTAAGCTGCCCTAAAGTCGACAAAGAGGTGATGAGTCGTAATCCTTAACTTCCATTATTCTGGTTATTCTTCTTATTGTATACGTTATGTATTCTTCTTATTGTTATTCATATGTACTCCAATATCGCATCTAGGCGTCACTTCCACTGAGCTCTGTCCTGTGCCAAGGTCCTCTAAGCTCTGTATCCAACAATGCTACCTGCAACACTCTTGACCTCGTCTACCCATCTTAGTCGTGGCCATCCTCATTTCCTTTTGCATCCATTTACCAAAAAAAAAGTCTTTTTAGAATATCGTCCGATTTTATTATATAAACAAAGATATCGCTCCAAAGGAAGTTGTGACCTATAGATCGGGTATTTATAAGGAAATGATTATATTCACAGTGATAATAATTATTGCTACAGTTGGCAAAATATTTCAATACAGCGGAACTCCAACTATCTCGAGCCCAGTTTCCCTTTGACTGCTATCGGCAGCGAACCATTTGTAAAGAACCCCATCCCCTAAGCTAAAATAAAAGAGCCTCCAATATCGGCGCTCCCTGAAGAAGGGCGGCGGAGGAGAAGAGACAATGGCCATCCTTAACACAATTTGAGATAATTAATAACCGTTGGCCGCCGCTGACGTCACCGCTCTGGCGTCGATCTGTTTACCCGCAGCCTTCTCTATGTGTCACTTCTCTTCTCCAAGGGATTATTTATAAATTCACTTGTTCGTGTTTTTATATTGTACTTACGCTGTTGGGATCATCAAATGATTCATAACAGCTTTTTTTTAAACTTATGCTTAGCTTTTATAACATATTAACTTCAGTCAGAGCTAATATTGACAATTAATGTTAATAATATATACGAGTATGTGAAAAGTGTTGTGAAAGGTATGCAGAATCATAGAGTAGATACATTAGTAGTTTTTTTAAAGGCTAATTTATTTATAAGAGTGTGAAATAATCGGGGATGATATCAACAAAGTTGTCACGAAATAAGTTTAAATGTTTTATAACCCTTACCAAATAGTAAGGAACAAACGGAAAAAAAAGTAATTCAAATCAAAAATGTATAGGAGCATGTGTATGGATGATTTAAAATGCAGTAATCAAACTCTTTTTAAAGAATGTAGTAGTTTGTATGTAGTTGGACTACCTATTAAAGACAACGAACAATAATTTTTTATTTTAATAGAACATGATATTCCAAGATGTTTGACTTAGTTTGTGTAAAATTTACAGACTGCACCTCCCGACCATTTCACATTATTCTAAGATATAGCCAGTCAACTATATCACCATTGATAATTTATTTAGGTTTAATGTGATAACGAAAGAATTATTTTCTGTCTCGTCACCTTCGTGTTTTTTGAAGATGATTTTTACTGGGTACATTTTGTACAATTGTTGATTCCATGCTAGACTGTAACTGACGATAGCCAACTAGTAGGCATTAGTTTTTTAATTCCTTTAAAAAATGTATATAAGAAATTCTCATCGAACAACTGCTGACATGTTAACAACTGAAACAAGCTTAAACAATGTGGTAGTAAGCTAATCACGGAATCGAAGAATGACAATAACAGTTACAAATCGATTTAGTTTTAAATATTTTTGACAAACTTCTATTCAAGAATTTGGGAGCGCTTTGAATTTGGGAACTGGTTATGTTATTTTAAACCATTTCTCGCTGCTAACGACATCATTTACTTCCGTGTAATGACTAGCGTTCCCTCGTGCCTTATAAATCAAGAGGGTGAAAGGCTTTCAAAATCACATTTCCAGTTAAACTTGTAGGGAGTATTGTACTACACCAACATAATGAGAAATGTTTCATGTTTTTTTTTTTTTTATAAATGTTTTGGACAGTTGTAAATACTTATCTGGAATATATACTCACTTACACAGATGTTCCATCATATTCGATCAACCTGTGACTTTCGCTAACCTATTATTATTAACGAGCCATTAGCTATTTCATCCCTCTGTCCTGAAAATAGCCTAAAAAGGAGGTCGAAATAAAGACACAAATAAAATAAGTTTAACTTATTTTGTGTAATTTATTGACTGCACCTCCTGACCATTATACATTTTTCTAAGATATATCAAGTCATCTATTTACACAGTTATAGTTATTAAGTTGGACTACTTCAACTGGGAACCTCGATATGTCATTTGCTTCATATAAATAAGCGATATGGAACTTTATGAACAATTGAAGCCATTTGTTGGTGCGATGATAATTGTCGAATGATACAGGGGTAGAGAGGAAAGTTATCAAATAATATTTTATCGGCTAAATTAGAATAGCGTTCAAACCGTTCACAAGCTCTAGTATTTATTCAACGCGAGAATAATAGTAGTTTAAATAACTAACCTATTTCTTAAATTAATATTGTTGATAACCAGCCTAAAATATAATATTTACTTATTCAACTAACCCTATATTTGTCATGAACACCACTTTGGCTTTAGTTACAAGGCACAGGATAGGGATGGAACTTTTTTCCCCAGATTAATGATAATTTATGGCTAAAGCAGATTTACCTTTGTATCTAGAAACCAGGTTTAAATTCTACTTAAAACCTTCTTCGACCAATGAATTTATCTTATTCCTTTGCTTTAGTTTTTAAAAATGTTTTCTTATTATTAAAGTTTTAAATAAGACATTCCGCTTTACACTGTATTCTATTTAAAGGCATCTTCTGTATTATGCTTAAGTTTATAGCATTCCTAGAAGGATAGTCTTCTTTTTCTTGTCTTATCCGAAAGGTTTATTAGTTGCGACCAATGATAAAAAACAAAAACAAATAAACTGTTCGCTCATTTCTTATGAGTTTAAATAATACTTTTTTTTTGTAAACCTGATGGTTTTTATTGAAAAATTATTTGGAAAATTGTTGGCTATTTATGGACTGAAAAATTATATAAACACATATAATTTTCTTTTACTTTACCAATGAATTAAAAATTTCAATAATCTTAATTTATTATGGTGCAACATACTTTATGTATATAACTTAAAAAAATCATTGCAACGGTCTGTAAAAAGTTATTTGGCATAATAAGAAGGTTTTAATCGGGTGACGACGAACTATAAAAGTTGCTTGGTGGCTCCTTGCGACAGAGACCGAATAAAATACAAGAGAGAAGCCTTGAGAATAATGTTTCTCAGCCAACAGAAGTCAACTACTCCAGTATTTTCCCGGGATCGCTAAATTACAAACATTTTACAACCTACCACCACAGTTCGACCCCCGGAAAAGGAAAACAGAACTTCGAACTCAACAGACCAGCAGCAATCTCAATGTCAGGCGCCTCAAACATCCCAACGAAAACCCCAGACTTCCTATAACAAGCCTAAAAAATCCCAACCTAAACCCCGAGATGCTTGATCTAAGGCTCTGACATTCAACCCTAAAGTCCAACCTCACTCCACGTCAGCTAATACCTCTCCATCCTCAAACCTTAAGGGCAAATCTTCCACCACATCATCCGAATCGAATCCCAACCTTAGATCAACACACATTGAAAACAGAACCAGTAACTCAGACTCAACCCCCACCTAATCCCCCTTTTTATGTAAATTATCCACCCCAACCGAATTGTAGAATAGAATAGAAATATAATTTCACTCGGGGACCAGGCCCCTTCAGGATAACAAAGATGAAAAACATTAAATAAATATACATCTGGCAAAGGATTACATTAGAATAAAACAATGTTTACATAAAATCTTGAAAGTAAATAACTAACAGATATGTTTTAGTAGAGATTCAGAAAATTTAATAGAAAAATAAAGTAAAAAACAGACAAATTTACAATAGAAAGAAATAGGCTTATGGAAAAATAAGTGTAATAATAGCATCTAATAATATAAAAAATGATATCATAATGAGTGAGGAATATGTCCAGTAGTTCATGAATCGATCAAGTTGAATATATCTATAAATTATTTATTGATTATAAAGCATCTGATTGGGAATATAGAAGATGTAGGAAAAGTTTGGATTTAAATGAGGTTAAGGAAGACGTATGACGGAAGAAGATACTTGGGAGAATGTCTTCGCGCACACTTCTCTTGCTAAGAAAATGGGGATATCTGTATTCTTGAATGAAGTAAGTTTGATGAATGGGACAAATTGCCGAACATAAGATTTCAGTTAGTCATTATTTAATTTAATTTCTATTTAGTTTTTACTTGTCATTTTAATATCAGTATATACAGTATAACAACAACCCTTTCTTATTTTCATATATTTCTAAATAATTTTTTTTAGGATGTTTTCCATTCTTCTAAAAATACTTTATTTAAAAAAGAATGATATAATTCATATTTAAATTTTAAAGAGAAAAGATATGCCCCCGGCCGGGATTCGAACTCCGGATTCGAGGAGAGACAGAGGATCCGGGTTCGAATCCCGGCCGGGGGCATTTCTTTTCTCTTTAAAATAAAAATATTTAAAAATTAAAACAGTTGACCAAAAATTATATAATTCATAGTGTTGGAGAATAAAAATGAATGTGCTTTAAACATTTTCAATGTGTTTTTAAACATTTTATTTAATAGTCCAAATAAATTAATTTAAAAACAGTTATTACTGCTATGTGCCCTTAAATAACGGTTCATTAAAAAATAATGCCACTGAATAAACGGAAATGAATTTATCCGGAAAAGGAATATCAAATATCTGGATTCACTAAAAGCCCTTTCTAAGTTCTCTTATATAATCTGACACCGCTACCTGCTCCAGTTCGCTCGCTGAGCAGTTCACTACTGCCTTCCACTGCTATAACTTTAGTTAGTTACAAGATATTCGTATAAGTTAAGCTTGTTAAATACCTAAATGGCGCGAGTCTCATGCTCTGTAATGTTAATCATTGACATGTACACTACAATAAAGTTATCACCATGGTCAAGCATTAAAAGTTACATTCCAAGGCATTCAATGCTATTTCTTCTTTCACCCTTAGTGCCTTTCAGTGTGGGGGCGCATTTAGCCAAGCTTGCCATCCTCCCGATTAACGGCGAGCTTTTTCATTCCATCCAATGTTTTTCCACTGGATTTCCCTATTGGTTATATCTGATCTAGAAACATCGTCCTGGGGTGTCCTCTTGGTCTCCTACCAGATGGAAAGTACTCCATTGTCTTCAGAGGGTCCACATGTCTTTCCATTCTACAGACGTGCCCGAACCACTTTAGCTGCTTCTTTTAAATTGTTTCCATGATTGAACACACTCTCCTCTAATACTTTCATTTCTTATGCCTTCTAGTTTTTCCAGATCTTCTTCGCAGTTACTTCATTTCCGCAGCGATAATTCGACTACAGAGTCGGTCAGTTCCATCACCCAAATCTCTGAACCATACAGGAGAACAGGAATGTAAACTGTCCTGAAAATCAGCAATTTTACGTCTAGTTCCACCTCTGTCTTTCCTACCAGTGTGTTACATATTTTGTAGTTGTTCACGTAGGCTTCCACGGTTTTCACGTAGGCTTCCACGGTGTTCACATAGGCTTCCACGGTCTGCGGTATTGTCCATATTGTTACGGGCGCCGGCGGAAAGACGGAAGCAAGAGGATTAGCGGCTTAAATCCGTCGGCGGGAGAAGTTAAAATAGGATTAGGACGGTTCTAGATCGTCTCCTCTTGTCGGCAAAGGATTAAGAATATTCCAGAATTGTCTGGCCCCTCCGTGTTCTAGAATGTTCGGCTTTGCTTATAAAAAGACTTCCCTCACCTCGAGGCAGTCAGTCTTAGTCTGAGAGTAGACCAGTGAAGATCTGTGATAAGTGTAATAAGTGAGTGTCAGTGTGATAAACTAGTCAGTGTTGAACCGGCCAGTGTAATAAGTGTATCAGTGAACTGTAACAGTCTCGCGAGTGTAATAAACTGTTTCTGTTTGTTACTGTGTGTCAGTTTGTGATACTTGGAGAATCTTACGGTCGGTGGACTAGTGAACTGTAAGTGTTAATTATTAGTTATAAATTGTAGTGTAATTTTATAATATTCATAGAAACTATTGTAACTAGTTAAGCTATCTAGAATTAGTAATATCTTATATTATTGTAATAATTAAATAGGAGTTAGGCCTAGATAATAAATATTGAGAATATTGTTATTATAAATTTATATTAGTTCAATAATTTAATTGTTAATAGTTTAATTGTATCCTTTTTATCATTTTGTTAATAAATATTAATATCTTTAATTAAGGAATTGTTTAATTAATTTTAATACCCAGTAGCCCGTAACAAATTGGTGTCAGGTGTGGGGTATTTGTGTAATTGCTGTAATTTTGCATTTTGTCTTGCATTTTGTAATTATTGGGCTACTGTATGAAGAATGGCTTCTAAAAGTGTTAAATTAATTGATTTAAAAGTTGCGGATTTGAAACGGGAGTTGGAGGAGCGTGATCTGGATTCATCCGGAACTAAAAGTGTGTTGCAACAGCGCTTGCGTCAATTTTTTGTAGATTTAGGGGAAAATCCAGATGACGTTCTGTTTGAAACTGATTTAAGCAAGTTGTCTGCAACTTTTAAAAATGAGTTGAGCAATGTAGAAAATAAGTTAGGTAATGAATTAAGCAATGTTAAAAATGAGCTAGGTACTGTTAAAAATGAGCTAAGCAATGTAGAAAATAAGCTAGGTAATGTACAGAATGATTTAGGTTCTGTAAAAAGTGATTTATTGGATACATTAGAGTCTATGTTAGGCACATTAGAGGCTAAGTTAATGGAAAATGTAGATAATAAGTTAGCCGATGTTAATGATAAGGTAGCTAATGTAGAATCTAGGTTAGGAGAAAAATTGAGTTCCATCGATAACGAACTTAGGCTAAGAGTAGAAGCTCTCGAGGGACGTAAGAGCAACCCACCGACGAACGACACCGACCGTTCCTCCGACGGCAGTCTTCATAGGACCATTACGCCCGCCAATGCTGGGACGCCACCTACTCACAACACCATTCCAGTGTTCGACGGAAAGACTCCGTGGGAGGACTACATGACTCTCTTCGAGACTGCGGCTTCAATCCACGGGTGGTCAAAAGAGACCCAAGCTTCAGCTTTGTGCCTGGCCTTGCGTGGAGACGCCTTGGGAGTACTGCAGGGGATCCCACTGTCGTAGCGGTCTAACTACGGGGAGCTGATTAGAACACTTGAGATGCGTTTCGGCCACCGACACATGGAACAGCTTTATCGCTCGCAGCTGAGAAGCAGGATCCAGAAGACCAACGAGACGCTACAGGAATTTGAGGCAGAGATTGCACGGCTGGTGAGGAATGCTTACCCATCGGTCACCGATGATGTCTACGAGAGCCTGGCTGTCGACAAATTCCTGGATGGACTTCGGGACCCCGAGACGCAACAGGCAGTGAAGCTCGCCCGGCCAAAAACGCTAGGAGACGCATTATCTCAGGCCATGGAGTTCGAGGCTGTCAGACAGTCAGTTCGGGGCCAAGCACGAGTTCGAGCAGCAGAAGCGGAGCCTTATTTGGTCCCTAGCATCGAGGACATCGTGACAAAAGTTTTGGAGGCTCTCAGGACCCGTAAGAAGGAGATACACTGTTGGAGCTGCGGCCAACTTGGACACCCTAGAAGCAAGTGTCCATCCAAGAAGCAAGAAAAGCCACAGGAACGAAGTAGGGTTGATGGGAAGGGGCAACTGTCAACCCGTAAAGTCAAAGGCCCCGGGAAGACCATCAGAGTTGCGTCAATAGGAAGCAGAACGAACAGTTTCTACGTAGATGGGATGGTGGACGGGCAGCTGCGAGGTCTGCTACTGGATACCGGCGCAACCATGACAATCTTGAACTCAAGGACAGTTCCCGCTGAGAAGATCTTGCCAACGACTTGGACATTACGGACTGCCACGGGAGAGCCAGCCAAGGTCTACGGTGAGACAGTTGCCTACTTCATCATCGGTGGTAAACATCTGAAGCACCGCGCTCTCGTGGCAGATATTGATGAAGATATCATATTAGGCACGGACTTGATGATTGCATATGGGATCAAGCTGGATATGGCGAGAGGTGTTATGACGCTGGGAGACGAAGAAGTCATCCTTCGGCAGGGAAAGGACATCTACGCACGAGTGCGCCTACTAGAAGACACCACTTTACCTGCACGGAGCCAAATAATAACGCATGGGACGATCGAAGGACATCTACCTGAGGGTCAATGTTTGCTACTTGAACCTGGAAGGCAAGAAGAACAGGAGATCGGACGCGGCGTAATGGTTGCAAGGTCTCTCATCAAGGTCGGACGTACCACTCCGATTCGGCTAATGAATCTGAACAGCTTCCCAGTAACGCTGAACAAAGGAACACCGGTAGGGGAATGTACAACCGCTACCTCAGTGGTTCGTCAGCTGCAACGTCATTCCACCGAGCTGCGAGGACTACCGGAAGAACTAACAGGATTTGTGGACGAATCCTGCTGGGAACTCTCGCCTGAACAGAGCGAGGAAGTGAAGAAGATAATTATCCGATGGCAGGACGTCTTTGAGATCAGCCCAGAGCCACGGGGTAGAACGGATATCGTCCAGCACAGAATTGACACCGGGGATGCTAAGCCCATCCGACAGGTCCCGCGGAGAATGCCGTTAGCCAAACGGTAGGACGCCGAGAAGATCATCAAGGAGATGGCGACTGATGGTGTCATTGAGCCTTCGAGTAGCCCCTGGATATCTCCTGTTGTACTGGTGAAAAAGAAGGACGACACAACGAGATTCTGCGTGGACTACCGCCTTCTGAACAACGTCACCAAGAAAGACAGCTATCCGCTCCCCAGGATTGATGATACGCTGGACACCCTAGAGGGGTGTGAACTTTTCTCTACCTTGGATCTCCGCAGTGGATATTGGCAGGTTGGATTGAAACCTGAAGATAAAGAGAAGACAGCGTTCTCGATTGGGACTGGACTCTGGCAATTTACAGTAATGCCATTCGGACTTTGCAATGCTCCTGCAACATTTGAGAGGCTGATGGAAAGCGTGTTAAGAGGTCTCTCTTGGGAAATTTGCCTGGTATACCTAGATGACATCATTGTGCTGGGAAAGTCCTTCGCTCACCATCTGAACAATCTGGAGAAGGTCTTTGAACGACTGCGTACAGCAAACCTAAAATTGAACCCGAAGAAGTGTCATCTCTTCCGAAGGCAAGTCAACTACCTGGGGCATGTTGTGTCAGACAACGGAGTTGCCGTTGACCCAGAGAAGATTGCAGCGATCACCGACTGGCCAGTACCTCGAGATAAGCACCAAGTAAGAAGTTTTCTCGGCCTCCGCACCTACTACAGGAGGTACGTGAAAGGATTTGCTAACATTGCAAAACCTCTTACCAGGCTTACCGAGGAAAAACGGACGTTCCTTTGGGATCACGAGTGTCAGGCATCCTTTGAGGAGTTGAAGAAGAAATTGAGTAGTGCTCCTATTCTGAGCTATCCCCGTCCCGAGGGCAAGTTCATACTTGATACAGACGCCAGCAACACCGCTATTGGGAGCGTCCTCTCTCAGCTCCAAGATGGAGAAGAAAGGGGTCATTGGATATTTCAGTAAAGCGCTCTCAGCTCCGGAACGCAACTACTGTGTCACAAGGAAGGAGCTTCTGGCAGTGGTGAAATCTATAGAACATTTTCACAAATATCTATACGGCAGAAGATTCCTCCTGAGAACGGACCACGCGGCTCTAATGTGGCTGCTACGATTCAAGTCACCAGAAGGACAAGTGGCGAGGTGGATAGAGCGCCTTCAAGAATATGACTTTGAATCTGCTCATCGTGCTGGAACGAGTCACAGAAATGTGGATGCGCTCTCTAGGAGACCTTTTGACGAAAAATGCGGGCATTGTTCTCGACAAGAAGAGAAGCAGGCAGCAGTGTTGAGGACAACGGTGGTCATAGACAGTTGGCAGGATGCAGAGGTGTCAGAGGAGCAGGACAGGGACCCGGACTTGAAACAAATGAATCAGTGGAAACTATCAGGGCAAGGAAGACCAACCTGGCAGGATGTTGCTCCAATGTCGAAGAATGTAAAGACTTACTGGGCCCAATGGGACTCCATTCTAGTGGACAACGGGCTGCTGAAACGGGCATTGGAGAACACGGAAGGAGATCAGCGCAGACTTCAGCTCAGCGTTCCAAAGAGTAAAGTGCCCGAAGTACTCAGGGAACTTCATGACGGAGTATCTGGCGGCCACCTTGGAGTTCACCGTACATTTGAAAAGGTACGTGAACGCTTTTACTGGGCGAACCTTAAGGACGATGTGTTGGACTGGTGCAGGCGTTGTGCGACTTGTGCGGCTTCTAACGGACCCATAAGAAGAAAGAAGGCCCCAATGAGGAAGTACAACGTGGGAGCACCGTTTGAGAGAATAGCAATTGACATCGCTGGCCCTTTCCCTGTGACGGATGAAGGTAACCGGTATATTCTCGTGGCCATGGACTACTTTTCCAAGTGGGTGGAAGCTTACGCCCTTCCGAATCAGGAGGCAGTCACGGTTGCGGACGTACTGGTGAAGCAGCTCGTCAGTAGGTTTGGAGTACCCATGGAACTTCACTCTGACCAGGGACGAAACTTCGAGTCTGCAGTCTTCTCCGGGATGTGCGAAGCACTGGGAATACGGAAGACCAGGACGACACCTCTTCACCCTCAATCCGATGGCATGGTGGAGCGCATGAACAGGACTTTGGGTCGATATTTGTCCAAAGTGGTCTCCGACCATCAGCGAGACTGGGACCAGTATCTTCACCTGTTCCTGCTGGCCTACCGCAGTTCAGTCAGTGAGGCATCGGGGCAGACTCCCGCAAATGTGGTATTCGGCAGAGAACTTCGGTTGCCTTGTGATCTGAAATTCGGTTTCAAGCCTGATGAGGAAATTACCGGAGAGGAGTACGTCTCGGATCTACGGAAGCGAATGGATAATATCCACGAGAAGGTTCGCACAAACATCCAGGGAGCCAGTGACAGAATGAAGGAGCGTTACGACATCAGGGCTGAGAAGGGTGGCTACCAACCTGGAGACTTGGTCTGGCTACATGATCCTCGAAGAAGGCGAGGCTACTCACCTAAACTTCAGAACTCCTGGGACGGCCCGTTTGAGATCGTCAAGAGGATCAACGACGTCGTATATAGGATCAGGAAGCAGCCTAAAGGAAAACCCAAGGTAGTCCATTTCAATAGACTGGCCCCGTACAAAGGAGACCACGGCCCGACAGAAGACCAGCAGGTCAGGTACCTAAACAACGTCAAGACAAATAACTCAGTTGCTCATACTAAAGTACCAGGGACCCGTGGAGTAACTCAGGTAATCTACAGGGATATCTTCTCGTTACCAGTGGAGTATTCTCTGGCCCATTGCGTTGCCGAAGATCTGAGAACTTCTCGAGGGATTGCAACGGTCTTCAGGAAGAAGTTCGGCGGAACTGAGGAGCTGGAACGCCAAGGACCAAGTGTCGGGAAGGCACTCCACCAGCCGCACGAAGGACGACACCTGTTTTACTTGGTTACCAAGCGTGCCACTGATCAGAAGCCGACATATGACGCACTGCGGCGAAGCCTCGACGACCTTCGGAGTAAGCTTCTGAGACTGCGTGTCACTAAGCTCGCTATTCCGAAGTTGGGCAGTGGATACGGCGGCTTGGAGTGGAAGATTGTCAGGAACATGATCGAACAGACATTCGCCAACTCTGGAGTTGCCATATTGGTGTGCACGTTCAACCCCTGGAAAGAAAGTGCGTCTCCATCAGTAGAAGCTCATAAATGCCCGATTTCTCCGGACTTGCTCTGGGGCAGAGCACTTTTAAGGAGGGGGAAGTGTTACGGGCGCCGGCGGAAAGACGGAAGCAAGAGGATTAGCGGCTTAAATCCGTCGGCGGGAGAAGTTAAAATAGGATTAGGACGGTTCTAGATCGTCTCCTCTTGTCGGCAAAGGATTAAGAATATTCCAGAATTGTCTGGCCCCTCCGTGTTCTAGAATGTTCGGCTTTGCTTATAAAAAGACTTCCCTCACCTCGAGGCAGTCAGTCTTAGTCTGAGAGTAGACCAGTGAAGATCTGTGATAGGTGTAATAAGTGAGTGTCAGTGTGATAAACTAGTCAGTGTTGAACCGGCCAGTGTAATAAGTGTATCAGTGAACTGTAACAGTCTCGCGAGTGTAATAAACTGTTTCTGTTTGTTACTGTGTGTCAGTTTGTGATACTTGGAGAATCTTACGGTCGGTGGACTAGTGAACTGTAAGTGTTAATTATTAGTTATAAATTGTAGTGTAATTTTATAATATTCATAGAAACTATTGTAACTAGTTAAGCTATCTAGAATTAGTAATATCTTATATTATTGTAATAATTAAATAGGAGTTAGGCCTAGATAATAAATATTGAGAATATTGTTATTATAAATTTATATTAGTTCAATAATTTAATTGTTAATAGTTTAATTGTATCCTTTTTATCATTTTGTTAATAAATATTAGTATCTTTAATTAAGGAATTGTTTAATTCATTTTAATACCCAGTAGCCCGTAACAATATGTTCTTTTTCCGAGATGGACCGTGTGATGTTGGTTTTGTTTGCCAAGCTTTCGCTCATCGTGTTGTGAGCTTCCTCAGGGCTAGTCAGTAAATGAAGAGCGGTTTTTTTTTTTTTTTTTTCGAATCCCTCAGGAAACATGAAACAAGTAAACATAATATGTATAATATATATATAATAAATATAATATAATATTAAATTAACCTTATTCTACTTATTAGTATTGGAAGGTCTCTTAACTTGGAATAAAAACTAAAATTGTCCATATTTCAGGTACAGAATAATCCGAAGGTGAGGGGCCTTCTCTATTTAATAACTTACAAGCTAAACTAATACAAAAAACTTAGAACTAAGAGGAGGGGTGGGGTCAAGGTAAGAGGATAGGAGATAGGATGGGATTAATGAGGGGTTAGTCGAGGGAAAAGGAGGGGGAAGGGGTTATGATATGATGTTGACGGGGTTTAAGGGCCCCTTCCTGCCCTGCCACCTTGCAGGAAGGGGGGATGGGGTTATGGCTCGGAAGAGTGGGTTGTGGGATGCGGGAAGGTTGTCAAAAAACTTGAGGTGACACCTAGTTATGTGTGTCTGTACAGTGTTTAACTGTAGTTCGTTGTGTATGTGTACCATGTTGCGTCTTTCTAATGTAGTGCCCCTAGTGATCTTCTGTAGTATGCTGTTTTGATATCTCTGTAGTGACTTCAGGGCTGACGGATATAGGTAGTGAAGGAGTGGAGCTCCGTGTAGTAATGTGGGCCTGAGGATTGCTTTGTATAGTAGGATCTTGAGTCTGAGTGACAGCCCCGGTGAGTAGAGTAAGTGTCTGAGTTGATTGGCTGTGGCTCGTGCGATGTGTATTCTGTGTTGTGTGTGAGCTGAGAATGAGAGGTGTGATTCGAGTTTCATGCCTAGGTATGTGAGTTGTTTTTTGTTCTGTATTGTTTGTCCGTTTAGTGTTGGTTGTGTTTTAGGTGTTTTTCTGTAAGAGAAGGTGATGGCGTCTGTTTTGTGTGTGTTAATGTGTATGTTTATGTCTTGTAACTGTTCTGTGATCAGTTGGGCTGCTTGTTGGGCCTTGCGCATGGCGTGATCCGCATTCATGCTAGCAGTGTATATTGCTATGTCATCAGCATAGGCGGCGATTTGCACGTTATCTATTTTTTGCCCCACTATTTGGGCAGTATAAATGTTAAATAATATTGGCGCAAGGACCGAGCCCTGGGGGACCCCACAAGTGACTGGGCGTTTTGTAGAGAGTTCAGTTTTGACACGGACAGAGAAAGTCCGGCCACTGAGGTATGATCCTATTATATCAACCAATTGGTCTGGGAAGTGGTGAAGCCTGAGTTTTTCTATCAGAATAGAGTGGGATACAGAATCGAATGCTTGAGTGCAGTCGAGGGATATCATTGCTGTAGCGAGGTTTTTGTTTAGGTTGTGAGCTGTATCATGTTGTAATTTCGCTACGTGGTGATAGCAGCTTACTCCGCGAGAGAACCCCGTTTGCTCAGGGGGTATAATGTCATGTGTTTCGCAGTGTTTGCGGATGTGTGTTATAACTAATTTCTCATATATTTTTGAGATGTGGTTGAGGAGGCTGATAGGCCGGTATTCTTCCGGTACAGCTCCTCGTTTTTTGGGTTTTAAGAGTGGAACAACAATAGCATGTTTCCCCTCCGTTGGGAAGTATTTAAGGCGTGAGCATGAGTTGTAGATATTTAAGAGAATCATGAGGGGTTTCCTGGGTAGTTGTTTGTATAGGACATATGGAGTGTTGTCCTTTCCAGAGGATTTGTTTCCCTTAGTTTTTCTCAGAATTGCAGTCAGTTCTTTATATGTGGAGAAAATGGTGTTCTCTGAGCTAACGCTCAGAGGGCGGTGTAGATATGTTGAGTTTGTTCGTGCTAGGTCACGTTCAACGTAATAGTCGGCAAGTATGGTAGCCTGATCTGCAGGGGTGAGAAGCTCATCGCCACGGTGGATTTTGACCGATTTGGACTTTGTGTTATGACTTCTGACTAATTTCCAGAAGTTATGAGGATCGTTATGAGTCCGGCGTAAGTGGTCATGCCATAGGGAGGTTTTCCACTGCGCCATTAGGGATGTGATTTGTCTGGTCATGTTGTTTATTATGGGTCTGTAAGTAGGATCTTTTGTCCTGTACCAACAGTTCTTTATGTTGTTTCGTTGTTTTATGAGAGCGAGTATGTGTTGTGGTGGTTTGCGTAGGTGTATGGGTGTTGGGTTAAATGTAGGTATAGAGGCTGATGCTGCGTCTTGTATTGTGGTGAATAGTGTGTTTATGGCTTTGTCAACGTGTTCTGTGGTTGTGAGTGGGGTGATGTTTGGTGTGTTTGTGTGTACTAGTTTTTTGTAATGTTTCCAGTCAGCTAGTTTAAAGTTGTATTTGTAGTCAGTGGGTGGTGTTATTGTTGCGTTTTTACCTAGTTCGTAGAGTACGGGAATGTGGTCATTGTCACTGAAGTCTATTGTGATGCAGTTTGTAAATCTGTGTGCCTGTTGTGTGAGTAGCAGGTCTAGTGTGGATGTGTATGCTGGGTTTGAGTGGTGTCTGTAAGTGTAAGCGTTGGGGTGTATGATTGTGTATTTTGTTTTTGTTAGGTGGTTGCCTATTGCATTGGGTTTCGTGCAGTTCCATGAGTGGTGTTTGGCGTTTAGGTCTCCTAAGATAATGTGGTGTCTGTCGCTTTCAGTATCACGAAGTAGTGTTTTGATGGTGTCGAGTTTTGCATTGGGTCTTCTGTATATGCAAGTCAGTTTGTAATTGTGTTTGAGTCTGACTTGTACAGTAATTGCGGTGTGTTTGTCATCGTCGAGTGTGTTGTTGTTTATGAGTCTGGAGGGGACGTCGTTGCGCACTAATAGTGCTACACCTCCATGCATAGTTTGTGAGTCAAGTCTGTATATGTAGTAGCCTCTAAAGTATACGTGTGTATGTCCGTTTAGTTTTGTGTCTGTAAGTGCGACAACGGAGGGCCTATAAGAGGCCAGGAGGGTTTCTAGCTCGAGCTTTCGCTTAACGAGCCCTGTAATGTTGTAATTGATGATAGAATGTCTATCCATGTCGAGGACTGAAAGAATTTTGAAGCACGACGTTGAGTGTGCCCATTAATGTCATAAACATTTCTTTCATGTCCTTGAACATGTTTATGAGCTCGCTAGCCCATACGGGTTTGTCATCCTGATTAGGATTTTTGGGGGGAGGGATGTTACCTGAAAATGTGACCCCTGCAAAAGAATGCGGGTCAGATTTTGTGGCACTATTAGTGCTTTGTTGATTATTGTTGTTGTCTTGTTGGACAACAATTTTATTTTGAACTTTAGATTTTATAAGTTCTATTCTTTTTGCGCAATTGCGATATGAGGCCACATGTGGGCCTCCACAGTTTGCGCATTTGGGGGGGGGGCTGTTTTGGGACAGTCATTAGTGTCGTGGTTTTCACCACAACGGACGCATTTAACAATGCGCCCACAGTAATTTTTGGTGTGGCCAAACTCCTGGCAAGAATGGCATTGCCTGGGGCCATTTATATTTCTCATTTTCTCTACACTGTACCCCATATAATCAATAGGGCCCAGTTTAGAGATTTTATCAAGGGTTACATCGTAGTCCGTGGTAACTACGATGTTACTTAAATTGCGTTTGTGTCCATGTTCGTCTGTTTTTGTCATTCTCCAGGCATTTTTGAACCCAGGTAGGTGGGTCTGGAGATGATTTGTAATAGAATTAATGGGGTGATCAATATCAAATCCCTTCAGTATGTATCTTCTCAGGGGTTTAGTACCTCTGGGAGCGTATGAATGGTAACTTATATTGTTGGCCCTGTAACTAACAGTCCAACGACAGTCTTAAAGTCCTGTTGGGTTTGTAGGAATATTTTGTTTTCGGTCTTATTAGACCGAATGAAAAATGATGCTATGCCCGCATCGATTAATTGGCTTCTAAGAGCCACAGCGGACATTGCCGGTCTTATTACAATAGGAGCCGGCTTGTGAGTGTTAGTGTTTTGTGATTGTGGTGAAATTGTATTTGTATTAGTATTTGATGATGTAGTAGGTTGGTTGTTTAAAGGTGAAAAAGAGTTTTTAACAGTGGTCGGTGTTATTACCGGTCTAGGTATGAAATTCATCGATTTTTTTTGCTTGTACTAATTGAAAACCGTCCGCGTCAATTTGTGTTATGTTTGTTCGTTTAAGTTTTGATTTGATTCGAGGTGGTAAAGGTGTTTTTATTGAGTCAGTAGGAGGTACGGTGTCCATGGCCGGGTCCGGGTTCGTCATCGTAAGAGTAAATATAATAATTAAAAATTAAAAATTAAATCTACTTCTACTCACTTGTTAATTATAATGCACTAATTGATGTAAAAACAATTAAGGAAAATAATAGAAAAGAGTGTACTCACATTTTAGCGTGTTTAAGAAACACGCTAAGAAAATCCGTTACACCACGTGGCAAAGGACGCTATGAGGGGACGCTAACGATGTTCACTGTATGGCGGCCAATCACAGACTCATGATATATATATGAAGAGCGGATGGTAGAGTCAGGGTGTATATACCTTAGGGCTGGGGGGTTGTCTCGGTCGGAGTCTGCCTTCCCATTGGCTCGCTTGTGTCGAGTCCGTGGGCTGTGTTGTGTGTTCAGGTGGGTTCGTGTGTGTTCGGAATTGTCTTATGTGTTTGGATGATAGGTTGATGTGTTGGTCTTTTGTTTTATGGCAGGATACCAGTTTTTGCTAAGTTTGTAACCGTCTTCCTTATTGAAATTATTGGGTTCTTTAATAATTTCAATGGCCTCTCTTATGGTGCGGAGGTGATAATCATTTTCTTTAACCAGTGTGGTTGTGTTTTCGAAAGGTATGTGGTGGTTGGTGTTGTAGAAATGTTCTGCTACAGCCGATTTTTCCGTCTTGAAGTTTTTGACACTAGATATGTGTTCTTTTAACCGTCTTTCGATGGTCCTACCGGTTTGTCCAATGTAGACCTTGCCACAGGAACAGGGAATGCTATAGATGCCTGGGGTACGTAGTCCTAATTTGTCATTGGGTTTCGGTAGGATGTGAGCTATTGTTTTGTCTGTGGAGAATGTGGTCTTGATGTCATGGTTGTTTAGAATCCTGGCGATCTTTTCTGAGGTACCTTTGATGTAAGGAATGGTTGTCTGGGTTTTGGGTTCGTTATCGGTTTCTTTATTGTCTTGTTTTTTGAGTTTTCTCTTGCGTTCTACCCGTTTAATAGTTTCTTTGTCGTATCCGTTTTTCAGGAAGGCTGTTCTCAAGTGCCTCTTCTCTTTAGGGAGCTGTGACGGTTCAGCTATCATTTCAGCTCTGTTGAGTAGATTGTTGATGATACCTTCCTTCTGAGACGGATGGTGATGTGATGTGGCATGGAGGTATCTGTCTGTATGTGTAGGTTTACGGTAGACGGTGTGTCCAAGATGGCTTCCTTTCTTCTCGACCAGGACATCCAGAAAGGGAAGTTTTCCATCCTTCTCCAGCTCCATGGTGAATTGTATGTTAGGGTGGATGCTGTTTAGGTGGAGTAAGAATCTGTCCAGTGCATCTTTTCCGTGCTTCCAGATGGCGAAGGTGTCGTCCACGTATCTGAACCAATATTCAGGTTTTTGGGTTGCGGTATTTTTTTTGCGGTGTATATTTTGTAGTTGACAGCGTTCGCCTTTCCGATCCTGTGCGAAATTTCACTGTCCACTTTCCCCGAACTTTGCATCACAGATCCCATGTAAGTGTAATCCGACACAAATGCCATCTTTTCACCGCTGCAGGAAATATGAATTTCGTCTTGGGTCCTAACCACCTGCAAGATTTTACTTTTACCTTTAGTAATTTTCATGCCTTTCCTTGCAAGCTCTTCATTCCATTCTGTGGCCGCTTTTTGTAATTTTTCCTGGGAGTCTGAAATCAGTAGTATATCATCCGTATTGATAAGAGTCTGTATGACAACAGGTCTAAGGTTCCATTGACCTAAATGCGTTCTCCGGTTACATATTGAGGCAATTTCCATGTATAGGATAAATAGTAGTGGGCTCAGGCAGTCTCCTTGTTTTACTCCTATTCTACTTTAAATGCTTTAGACTCCACTCCATTCAGGCTAATAATCCCTTTTGTTCGGAGTAAGTTGATTGAATGGCCTCTGCCACATTCTTTGGCACATTTTTCCTTCTTAAGGCTGCCCAAATTTCTTTACCTTGGTACCGAGTCAAAAGCCGCTTTTATATCAAGAAAGGCTAAGAATATACTACGATCCCGGTCCCAGCTTTTCTCAAGAATGTTTCGCAAAGAGAAGATATGATCTTGAGTTTGCCTCCCAGGTTTAAATGCTCCTTGTTCTTCACCAATGCGGTTTTCTACTAGAGGTCTGAGGCGAAATTCAAGGATAAAAATGCATATTTTGTACACAACAGGAGATAAACAGATAGGCCTATAGTTGGAACATTCACTTTGGCAGCCTTTCTTGTAAATTGGTACTATAATGTTAAATTCCCATCGTTTGGAATCTCCTTTTGATCCCATATCTTTTGAAAAAGGTTTTGTAGGATCTTTATAAGTTCCACACCACCATACTTTATCAATTCTGGAGCAATGCTGTCCCTCCCTGAGGCCTTTCCTGTCTTCATCCTGAGGATAGCTCTTTCCACTTTTTTTCGAATTGTGAGCATTTTTCTGCCAAGAATTTGACAGTTTGATATGTATATCGCATTTTTGGAGGGTGGGCGATTCTGGACCTCTGAGAAGATAACTGTAGTAGTGGTCTAAGCTGGCAGTGTCCATTCCTAAGCCTACTAATATAATTTTCTGCCTTCTTGATTATTTTTTCGGTTACAGTCCATCTTTTTATATTCCAGCATTATTTTCGAATGTTTTGCCTGATCCAATATTCTTATAACTTTTTCTTCGACGTGTATACCCAGTCTAGACTATTGGGGTATCTTGCACTTGGATATCCTCTGGATTTCTTAGTTCAGTTCAAGGCACCATCACAGTATAGAACTCACCTAAGAAGAACCAAGATTGGGGGGTGTAGCCTAACCATCAGTTGCCCCGAAGATACGGGTATTTTAGTTAGGATTTTAGCATTGGGCCAATCACCCGTCTAGAGTTTTGCAGATTTTAAAAAATCTAGTTAAGAAATTTAACTAGCCTTGGAAGCAGATAAGCTCCTCGCACTAGAAATAGCATTTGAGGTGGAAAAAGAAGATTAGATATTTTTTATTAGATTTTTTTTATGGATAATACAATAGGAAAACTTCTGCTCTGTTCGCTTTTTTTGTAAACCATTTCATTTCTATTAGGCTTTTCGTTCTAAAGACTTAGTGATTGAGTTTTGTTGTGAACGTTTGAACTACTTTTGAGTTAGGTTTTTTGCTAAAAAAATTTCTCTCTAAAAAGCCAAACAGCTCTTATCTACACTATTATGATTATTTAAAATAATAAAAAAACCGACAAATTTCAATATAGAGATTTATTTTTGCGAGAGTTATTACTTCAAAACGTTTTATTACATATTAGTTAATCACATTATAGACGAAGTGGTCTTGATACTGTAAGCAGGCTAGAACGGATGAAGTGATTTTCGCTGGGTTTTGACTATCGGCGCCTGATGGCTAAATATCCTAAACTAAATTATCGAGAATAATGAAAGACTTAAAAATAATACGAAATATTCAAAATGAAGCATCTTTTTATGTGATTTATTTTGGCCGGCTCTAGAACTGAGAGCGAGTTGGCGCGCCACAGGTGGAACCTGTTGAGCAACCTCCCTCAGGCAGCGGCCATAATGAATGTTATCGCTGTGGAAGCGTAATGTAAACCAGCTTGGGTTAGTTCAATTTATGACCCTGTTTTATCGTTTAAATCAGGAAAATCATTTTTTTCTTTTTCCTCAATGAATGAAATCAATGTTTGTACAAACCCCTCTTTCTAATAAGCCTAATTCGCCTGTATACATGTTGTTGGAGCTTGGTACAAAGATGGTGACTTATATTAGAATTTCTTAAGAGACTAATACAGGCCTGACTATTAAATTTACTATCGGAAATTGTTTAATATTTCAGTCAGATTTAAGAATTTGCCATTGTAGACTAGTAAACTTTTTTGTTTCAAATCTCCATTTATTTATATAAAAAAAATATTTACAATATATATATACAATACATAAATATATATATATATATATATATATATATATATATATATATATATATATACACGGCATTTTTTATTGCAAAACTACTTGAAGCGAATCAGTCGAGGACGAAAACCGTTTTCAAGACTTTTGACTTGAAGACGGGTTTGAAGATTACGGTAGTGTTGCACAACAGTCTGAGGCCTGGACATGGACATCTCTCCCGATATTTTGTCAATATTTCTGTATATTTTGTATTTTCTTTTTATTTCGTTATTGTTTGTCAATTCAAAATGTCGATAAATGAACTACTATCTGAGAATTTTGGATTGAGTTTTTTTCCTTTATCGAGATTTGAAAAATTAAAAGTGTTAAGTTGCTTTCGAATGCATAAGTTCTGTTCAAGCCAGACTGTTGCCGGTTACTAGTACGACCTTAAGTGCCTTAAGAGCTAGAGGAAAGTAAAAAAAAAAAAGAAAGAAAAAATGAAACTGAAGTATACTCGTACTAAGTCTTACATTTTTTAAAAGTAATTTCCATTCATACATTGGATAATTATTGAAGAATTATTTATGTTAATTTATGAATAATTATCTCTTACCCCCAGAAAAGTTATTTTTCAAGAGGCGGTTGTGAACTTATTTACTAAATTATATAATACCTGTATGTTCCTATTATTAATGTTCTCAAAATATCAACTAGCTGATTTTACTATTATAACAATTAAATATCACATCAGGAAGACTACTGAATGTCCTAAGAAAAGAACTTTTATCAAAATGGATCTGCTAAATTATGTCAATAAGAGAGTATTAATAAATAAATATAGAGATAAACCAATTCCTATTATTTGATTACATCTTACAAAGAAGCAACTCAAGACTCTGCTCGGAAGAGTTGCTTTCTGTTTTAATTAACAGAAGTCGCAAGGACCGTTTTCTCTAACTTCTGTTAGGTTTAACTTGAAGAAGTATTGACATCGCTATTAGGGGTCTTGAAAGCCAACACTTCCCTAAGATGTAAATCAATATTAAGCTATCCTTTATAATTAATATTGGATTCGATAACAGAATTATTAATAGATTAGCTATTACCATTTTTGTGGCTATGAGCAGCTCGAATACAAAGAAGGAAGATTTCACAAAGTAGATTTTTTCACGTAGAAAAATATGATGCGGTACATTCAATAACTTACAGTTATATTCAACATTTATTTTTGAACTATTAAGTCAATATTAGCCACCTGTTATATTTATTTGTAAATTATATGGCCTCTTAGACTAGACAAACGGAATCCTAATTTTATAGTCTCTGGGTGCTCATTCTTGGCATCCTTATTAGCAGTTACATTCTTAATAAAAGAGAAATTATTTATTCTTTAAGTAGTTATTAAGTTTTTAAATTAATTTATTTAATTAAATTCACAACTGCATTATAATAATACAAGTAAATTGAATTGATGATACAGAATGGCTGAGATAATGGCAAGGTAGTTGTGAAACTACCCACTGGCTGTACTCGAATAACAAATTCAACTTAGAAGGTCGCGATTTCATCTTCTTTTCAGACGATTCGGAGGATTATGGAGAATTGAAGAGATTCTAGGTTTGAAACAAATGCTAGGATGGAAGTGAGTTGGAATTAAGTTTGTCATGAAAGGATTAATATCGGGTTCGATCAGCAAGAAATGGGACATTAAGGTCATTATGGACGATTTTATTTGTAACAAAGTAAGGAATTTTAATGATTTTAGGAAGGATTTTGAATTGTAAGTATTGGAATGGAATTCGATGGCTTAGTGGAGTCTCAAAGCCCTACTCCGTCCAAATAGATCTTACCTTAGTCATGTATATGGGTCTTTTATAATTAATTGGAAGTCCACAATTTTTTCTTGGTAGTTCATTAATTATCATTTTTTTAAAGAAATTTATTTTTGTTCGTTTTTCTTCTGCTTTTGGACAAAACCCATTCAATACAATAATGATAACAAATCGGTTTTTTTGTTATAAAGACCGATTCTTAAAATCCCAACCTTGAAGTACAATTTAACGAACAGCCATTAAATATAGATTTAGAGTAATTGTGCAGATGCAGTTTGGCACATACTGTATGGTTTTAATATTTAGGAACCATTTAGTTTATTGAATTATTATTATTATTATTATTATTATTGCATTTGATATTTTTTCTAGGTTTCAAAGCATTCTCCTGCCATCAAAACTTTTGTCCAAGCTGTGAGTACACCTTCCTATCTGTTATATATATTTTAGATTTATGAGTAAAAGTATATTAAAGCAAAAGTACTCAAAACATTACAATTATGATTGATTAACTATATTACTGTATTCATTTCATTTAAAAGTTTGACCTCAGAAGGTAGAGATTGTTGATATAATTGTAACAAATCATTTTCAGGAAAAGTATTTCTCGTAATCAATTCTATTCTGAAGTCACTGATAAAACTACCATGTTAGATCCAATTTTAAATCGACTTTTGTTGGTGGGTATAAGTTGGCTTTTAGCACATATTATAAAAAGCTGGAATGGACGTCAATTGTGATCAATTTTTTTTTTTTGGTGTTGTTTTACGTCGCTTCAACTGCTGAGGCCATTAGCGATGACTGTTCTTCTTAATTTATTGAAGTGGTTTCGTGGTTTTAAATAAATCAGCGTCTGTATTTTATTTAAACGATACACACGTTTCAATATACAATTTTTTTTCTTCTATTTGAAAATTTTTACATTTAAATAGATGCGTGACTGTAATCATCAGAACTTTGGATGATGATTAAAGGTTGCAGGTTGGTTGTTACAGCCCTAAAAGTAGACGGAGATGAGTCAATTTTTATCAATTTTTGTATTATAAAAACTCATAATATTAAACACAGTTAAGCCTCTTGAAGAACGCACTACTTTCTCTGTACTTGAAGGTACTCACACACACATACATAGGTAAATTGAAAAAATGGAATAGTATAATGATGGAAGGAATAATCATAAGGTTTGATGAAAAAGAAAGTAATTGTTTACTTGCCGATTTAAAATACTATTCATTAACAACTTGTGATACAAACTTATGATACAAACAGCTTAACGAGAAGTTATTCGAGCTACCTCCCAGCTCCCTATCCACTAACTCAGCAATGTCCTTATTCTTTTGATAGCATGATTACCACTTTGGCTAAGCTCCCCAGCAGTTAGGCTAAAATATACTGGCAAGGCTATTAGGTTCCAGCACTTGCTCGACAGGTTATTCATTTTAGTGCTCGGATTGCCTATTAACGATATTTAGCCCCTAGCCGGTTGGTAATTAAATAGTAAATTTTAATTTTCTTCTAGGGGCGGTTAATCCGAACCGGAGCGCCCCCTACATTTGGGCCAATTAACAAAGGATCTTCCTTAATGAACAATTTAGCCTTCTCTCCACTGTCAAGAAATTTAGGCCATACCGGGAGGCCAATTAATAGAGCAAAATCCGATAACTATAATTGAAAATCGGGATGGTTGAGATAGCTCTCACGGTTAATTGTGATTGGCCGAGGCGTTTGCTATTAATCCGCCTCTGATTGTGATGGAGTAGCCATCAAATTGTTATTTCTGATAGCTTATGATTTTTATCGCCATGCTTCGTTTTTCTAATGGTCCCTAAGGCTAATCATTTATATGAATATATAAATATGCATAAGAATATAGTTTAATCAAATATTTAATTTTAGTGTAGTTGAGGAGTAGCTATGTAGGTACGACTTTGTGTTACTATTCTTAAAGTTCTCAGTTTGAGTTAAATTATTTATTGTATTATTTCTCCTTTTGAGAACAACAAGGAGGAAGGGAAAGATGAAGACTATATATACAGATATTTTTTATCTGTGGACTATCCTTTGTCTCACCCAGTATCCATAAAATGGGTAATCTTATTTAGGTGAGGGGGTGAACATGTTGAGCTTGAACTCTGCCGAATTTCCTCCTTGCATAACCGTTTGCTTGAAACAGTACATTCCGTACGTTTTACTGAAACTATGATGGTATTTTCGCGTTATTATTTTTTTGTTCGTTAATTGATTTAATGCCACTTTATGCTGCTCTCACAGTGGATATCCTAGATTTGGCCTATCCAAGTTTGATTAGGATATGGATTTTAGCGAGTACCTGGCATAGCACAAGTTCGGGATACCTATTTTGCGTCCGCTCGGAAGGACAGTAAAATCAAGAATTTTGTATTCCTCTTAAGAAATCCTATTACATGGCTATCGACCAGGGTCAAATCAGCGATCTTAGGAGTTGGTCATGCTAAGTACTACACTACATTCGACACATTATTTTTCTTAAATTAGTTTTGATAATATTTTTGTATACTGATACTTTTGTATAAGTATTGAGTATTTCAGAAGGATTGTTTTTTCTTATTGGCTTCATGGTTGTGATGTTTTACTCGATCTACTATTATAAAGTATTGTAGCTTATTGGCTGTAGACACCCTATCCTTAGATGCAATAGATATAAATGTGCTTATAACTGATGGGAAAAGAGACACATTAATCCAATTACTCCATCAACAGGTTATAAAACTGAGCCGGCAGGCTGGCGGAGGCCTCTGTCTCCAAACTCATCGCCATTCCCTTCACTAACGTCAACCCTTCTTCCATATTCATAGCCTATTTGCTCACTGTCTAATTCCCAGGAGATGCCTCGTCGTTCGCCTTTGCTCTTGTTAATATATATATATTCATTCATACATAAAAAAATATTTAGTTCAAACGGTTTCAAGGAAATACCAATGAGAATAGCAAACTTTTTTGTCATCTTATATTTATTCCCCTGAATAAAATTGAATAATTTAAGAATAGTGTTCCCTAAATTCTAAAACTAATTCAAGATCCCTTAAAAAATATATTAGGGACCTCGGCATTATTCAAATAAAGAAATATCCAATTAATAATCCCTTAAATTTTTGTTTGTGCTCTAGCTATATTTATAATTTTAATATGCTGTATAATGTTCAATTATAGACCAGTAATTTTAATGAGTTGTGAAATTTATAATTTTATTATCCTAAGATAAAGTACCTACGTGTTATTTAAATATTTAGGTTATGTATTCGGTAGATAATTTATTTTCTTTAAATTATTAATTAACGCTTTTTTATAAAATATAAATCCCTACTACATTGCAGATACTTGTTATTTAGGACCGAAAAATTCCTTCAGTTTACCTCTTTCCTCTCTCTTTATATATTGTGCAAATATCCCTCTCACAGTAAATTTATAATTTACGAAATCTTAGCATTTAACAGACTTGTTAATATTCTAATAAATCTGGATATTATAATAGATTAAAACAACATTATTATTAACGAAGCATAGATAGACAACACATGCCTCACAGACCCTTAAAAGTATTCAATAAAATTACCTTTCGTTTAAACATTTTTCATCAAGAAAGAAAATGTTGCTGGGTACTGCTTCCTCTCATGTATCATGCATTCCATGTTCCTATTTAATTATTCTATGTATTGTATACAAATGTATTATGAGATTTTATATTAAATGGAATTAACAAAAACAAAACAAAAGAAAACTGTGGTTTTTTGAGCAGTTTCGAACGTTGATGAAAAGCTCGGTGTCCTGTTCTGAGCGATTGGTGGGGACGTAGGTTATTAAGAGCCAAGAGTTCACTGAACAAGGAAATAATCAACTAACAAAAGTATCGCCACGGTTTCTTGTATCGCCATTCAGAAAATCAAATATATTTTTAATTATTGCAATTCATTTAAATTTTAATCAGTAAATAAGTAATTGGTAAGTACAGCCTTTATTAATTGTACTTTTGGGTAAATTATGGGTGGAATAATATAAGATTCTATTTATGTAATTATTTTCACGGTTTTTAACAATTTTGCATTAATATATTATATCTTAAAAAGTATTTTCCTAGTATTATCCTGCGTTTTATTGTAGCATTAGTTAAATGTTTTCGCTAGTCTGTTGTAAGCCTTTGAGTGCAATAACATAATTTTGAGCGATAATCCAGCGTCTCTAGGATCTGGAGCATTCCTAAGTGCACCTAACGAAATCATTAGTGCCAAGCGATTTGCAGTCGGTTCCTGCACTTAAGTTACTATTATATCAAAACTTTGTCACAGTTACCATATGTGTAATGGTTCAAAACAAATTTAAACCTAAGTAATGTATATATTTGCAATTGGTTGAACAAATATTGTTTATTTGCTGTAATGATTTAATCGGTCCACTTAAATTCACGTGTGACGTTTATCCATTACAACAGTGTTTATTTATTTCCTGTACTGTTTGATATCACTGGTTATCCATTAAAAATATATTAAACAATATAAAAATTTTTTGGATCAACTTAACCATCATGAACATATGTATCACATATGTATCATATTAATATCACTTCCAGAGAAAACTTAAATCACTTAAATTCCCAGTACCGTATCATATCCATCTCTAGAATTTCCCTATGAATTCATATTTTTTTTTTACACAATAAATGATCCAAACTAATTAACCCATTAAAAATAACACTTGTCAATTCAAGTTTGACAATTCACCACAGGCGAGGCACCCTCTATTTGCCCTGAAGATGGCCTATATCGTAGGTCGAAACGTTGGCACAATTAAAAATAAGTTCTGCTTATTTTGTCTTCTCTTTGACTGCACTAATTAAATCCACCATTCAAAAATGTTTAATTATAGAATTTTAAATACCTTTAATAAAATTTTAAAGGTAATAATTAGAATAGAATCACCAATTTAGCGTTAATCCCTTTACGCTCGTTTTTCCCCCCACAATAATGTAACCAAAAACATCAGGTTTTTTTATATTGTATTTAAAAAGTTTATTTTTTTTTATTTGTCATTTTTGAATTATACTTTTCTGATTTGTCGTATGTAATACGAACATGCCAAAAACTGCGAGCAGCACTCGGGTTGGTGCGTTAGAGTATGCCGACAATCTCAACAACAAAATCATTAACCGGTTAAGGGATTTGCATGTTAATACAGGTTAACTCGTACCAATAACAAAAGAAAATACGTTTTTTTCACCTGTTTACTTCGCTTTGGTTGCTATCGTAACCCAACATACCAATATTTAAAAAAAAAATTGTATATGTATTCTAGAAAATTCATCATGTATTCCAATAATAATATAAAATGATGTTAACAAATTCCTACAACAGTTGAGAAATATTCATTTATGGTAGACAAAAAATGAGTTTTATTGTAAAAGAACGTGGTGTTCTTGGAGCAACATAATAATAATTCATATGTATGTGTAATAAGACATTTAGATAAATCTGTTTGGTTGGCAGAACCGAATTTTGATAGACAATTGCTTCCTCAACTTACATTTCCTCCTCGAACACCTTGAATTAAGAACTTCAACTTTTTATCATTTAACTTTTTTTTTTCATACATTACCACCGCCTTCATTCACTCCAACAGAAGTAGCAGAACTAATTAGACATTTACCAAAAAGAAAAGCCCCGGGCTATGACTTAATAAATGCCGAGGTGCTCCAGCAAATGCCTCGGAAAGCTCTAGTGCTTCTTACGACAATCTACAACTCAATACTTAGAACTACGAAATTTCCTATACAGTGGAAATACTGTTTCAATGACCAAAAAACAAGATAGAGACATTACCACCCCTTCATCCTACAGACCTATTAGTTTACTGCCTATTTGTTCTAAAATTTTTGAAAAATTACTTTATCCCCGCTTATTAAAGTTACTGACTGACAAAAATACAATCCCTCACCATCAATTCGGTTTTAGAAAATCACACTCGACTACTCAGCAATTACACAGAGTAACTGACTTCATATCGAAAGCACTAGAGAAGAAGTTATATGCAACTGGAGTATTTCTGGATGTCGCCCAAGCATTGGACAAGGTCTGGCACAAGGGGCTTCTCTTTAAGCTCAAGACTGTACTACCACACACTTATTATCTGATTCTTCTCTCATTCCTTGCAGACAGATTTTTCTCAGTCCGACAGGGCTCAGAGCTATCTTCAATAAGATCCATTTTAGCCGGTGTACCTCAGGGATCAATACTTGCACCGCTATTGTACATAACATATACCTACGACAAAGTCCTACATTCCACAAAGTCCTAACACACTGATCGCAACCTACGCTGACGACACTGCCATGATCACCAAACATCAAGACGCGACACAGGCCTCACAAAACTTACAACACAACTTACAAAAGGTTAATGACTGGTGCCAACTGTGAAAAATCAGACTGAACCACGAAAAGTCACAACACATCACTTTTACTCTTAGACGCGAAACATGCCCTCCCATTTTCCTTAATAACTCACCCATCCCACAGAGAGACAAAGTACAATACCTAGGACTCACATTTGATAGGAGAATGACATGGGGTCCTCACGTTAAGATGAAACGCCAATCACTAAATCACAAACTCAAATTAATGTACTCGCTATTCAGGAAAAACTCCAAATTAGATTTAAGACAGAAATTAAATACGTACACTTACTTACTAAAACCAGTTTGGACATATGCTTTACAAATCTACGGCATCGCTAAACAGACTCACAGAAACCGACTACAAACTTTTCAGTCAAAAGTACTTAGACTTATCACTAATGCACCATGGTACGTCAATAACAACTAATAACTCTGCATATTGACTTAAAAATAAAAACGGTTGACGAACACATACGAACGTACTACAAACGCTTTCAAGAAAAACTATACGGACACCCAAACCCATTGATACAACAAATGGCCACTACTCCCATGCCTGAGAACACTAGGAGGAGACTAAAAAGGACGTGGATGAGAGATCTATTACAGTAGGAAATAAAAGAAAGTCAATGGAGAGATGAGATACCGCTGGGTACTGTTCTTCGTCATGCCTTCCATGTCATTTTGTATTTTTTTCTTCAGTCAGCCAATCTGCTGATTGTCAATTATTTGTATTTGACAGGTGTGGATGGAAATATAAAGAGAAAAAAAAAAAACTTTTTTTCATAGAAGGGGTGCAACATTTAAAAGAATAGCTTTATTGGTAGCTTATAATATTGATTTTCAGGTGCAGTAAAAGAGTATTGTTTTCTCAACTTCATATAGCATTCCAAAGCTAGATGTTTTGAAAATAAAAGTTTTTGCCAAGAGTGATGAAGTGATATAAAAAAAATAAAAAGTTTGTTTGTTCATTTAACCTCACTTTATGCTGCTATGGCTAATCGAACGATGCTACATTAGGAGCTCTAAATCTTGCCTATCAAGGTTTAATTAGGGTACAGGCTCGGGATCCCCGTTTAAAGTCCCTTCTGAAGGACGGCGTAACTAAGGATTTTTTACTCCCTTTCTAAAATCTTAGGGCCACCTGCCGGGCTACGAACCCGCGATCTTGGGCTTAGTAGTTTGTTACGCTAACCACTAGACCACAGGTCGCCCCTACATATAAAAAGTATTAACGCAATAATTAGAACTATGGGAAGATCCTACTGGGGCACACCCAGCCTCAATGAAGTGGTAAACACAGAGGTAAAAACCTGGCAGTTGAGCGTGATTTTGGTCAAATCGTTGCTGCTCAACCGTTGTCCTAGAAACAGCACAGCCTATACCACCTACTGAACCCTATAGTCTTCATGAGTTTTTTTTTCATGAAGTAGTTCAGGTTTTTTTTTTTAATTTGAAAAGATGTAGAAAACTTTCTTCTTATTTTGTTTCATATTAACTATAATATTATTGCAGTTGTCATGAGTGCTTACAAAATAAAAAAAATACTTCCCCGTCACTGACCTAATAACTTTGAAAAATATCACTAACGGGACTAAAAAAGCTAAACAAGAAAGCTATTGGCTAATATGGCGGGCCAATGTAACCAATGGGAGGCCGGCCGCTAGAGATAATCCACTCCATTGGCGCCACTTATTTACAGCCCCGCCCACTTCATCTCAAGTCTACGTCATTGACTAGGAGGGATGTGACATGATATAACAGCTGCCAACCCTTAAATTGACTTTGACGCTAATGTTTCTTGCAACAAATTTTATTTCTGTTCTTTTTTTTACAGAAAAAAATTTGAATAAATTCTCAGCAAGTTTATTCAGAACAACAATTTAATTCAGATATTCTATGAAATTTTTAAAACATTGTTTTATTGCAATATTAAAACATTCTAGTGCAATGGATTTCAGTAGGTATTTTTAGGTAAGGGCATTATGGATTATTTTGTTCGTAACAAAGTAAGGAGCTTCCTTAGATTTGAAGCCTATACTACAATCCTTCAACAGATTTCTCCCCTATTATATCACCGAAATACAAATCAACGAGGTTAGTCATGAAACAACCCTTCATCCCCAATGTTCTGGTTTCATGAATTATATTCTGGGTAAATTTATTTTTGTTAAAGTTATTCACTACGTTTCTACAAGACAAATATGTTAAGCAAAAAATAATTTTCCCTGAAGGTTTCTTGGTGTTTTTATTTTCTTAACTTATGAGGTTAAGATTTTTAATTGACTTTATATACATTATATAATAACATAAGCAGGAAATGATTAAATTTCTGATGCGAGAATGCATCTCTTCCATTTCTTTTCTTTTAGTTATTATAGACCCTTATTTACGAATTTTCATTGCTATATAAAGATCGTTTTTATCAGTAGATATATACTATAAATTTCGTTGTTTTTTTTTAGTTCAGTGACCCTAAAATGATCTAGGAAATCTTTTTTAGAAGTGGGAAGCAACATACAAAATCACAGCTATACCTTTACGGTTTCAGCGAAAACAAACAAAACCTATATAAAAAAGATAGGGACGTGAAAGAATGCGAGGGACTGAGTAGTGTTTGGAGAAGAGGGCTTCCCACCTTGCCAACTTTATAACGGCAATAAAGGCGATCCCATTTCTTGATTTTATCTTTACTACCATAATATAAATGCTCGTTACTCTTTCAATAGAAATTTTATTGGTAATAAAAGGGGAGGGGGTTACCTCATAATTGTAAATGGAAGGATAGGAGTTGTCGTACTAAGTTATTGACTATGGAAATAGTCAGACGAATGGTTAAAAATAGAAAATTTCACAAAATTATGACAATTCCCATGCTCATGTTGCATGGCAAGTAATATTAAGTGCAATAAATCTTGTTTATCCTAATTTTCTCGGAGGAGTGTTATATAGATAAAGGCTCAGTTTTGGGGCAGTATTCTTCAAGAAAGGCTAATTGGCTATTGATTCTTTTGATGCAAAGACGTAAAAAGACAAAATCCTGGAAGACTAAGAAACAGCATCTAAAAGATGTTTCTGGAGATAATCATGGCATAAACACATGGCTTTGTGTCCTTTTTTTTAATTAAGGAGTTTCTGATTCGGCGATTACTGCTACTGGATCTTACTTCTTCCTTTATATTGAATCCATTGGTTCTTTCAGCGTAAGATTTTAAAAGGGTTTGGATTTTCTTTCCATCATTTTTCTTTCCCACTTCTAAGGGTTTGGATTTTCTTCTATCGCACACGAAAGATTGAAAATACGGGAGTTGTCCTCTGTCAATATCTGAGGAAAACGCTCTGTTTAATGTTGGGTAGAGACCTATTCCCCCCAGATCCTTAATAAATCAAATACCGTGCAAGATGTGAGGATGTACTGAGCAGCTTACCAGAACAGGATAGCGACATCATAGGGGCTAATGTGCTTGCCGACGTGGTCGAAATCCTTTGAGAATTAGCCCAGAGTAGTCATCCAACGGGGATGGCACTCCTCAATAGTGCCCAGCCTTAGACTATAAGCCTTATTGCTTTCTGTTTGCTTGGCTCTTCCCTAATCCATTTTGGAGGTTCTCCAGGATACCTACTGAGCCTTCTTTCTTATAATCGCACTTTGTTTTCTCATTGTGCAGGATTCTTCCTATCCCATTAGGACCTACACCGCCTCATGCGGAACAACAGTCAATTACGCTTCATTGCAGATTATTCGGAAACTTTCCTTTTACTTATTTAATTGTTTTTTTTCTTATATTGATGGCAATAGGGTTATCCATCGCTATAGGTAATTTATAATAACTTATAATTGTGCTGATCTAAACACACCACCATCAATATATGTGACTAAAAGAAAATCAAGCGTGATCGCTCCACAATTAACCATGTTAGACATTTTTAATTTAAACTATTGATGAAGGCTCGCTTGACAATCCGTAGAGTTCATTGCCTATATTTTGAGTTATGAATAGGAACAGTATATCTGGAAATTCAGAAACTTTTTTTTCAGTAAAAGAGTTTAATACAACTGATCGTAGACCAGTGGTAACGCTAATAACGTAAGAAACGGTTGTTAGATTCAGAACCTCTTGGATTTTAAAGAACTTGAAGATTTTAATCAAAATATTGAAGCACGACTATGGAGGCATGTTAACGTCGACAAATATAGCCTGGAAAGCATAGGCCCGATGCCAAATCACATATAGACTAATCATAATACTCATCATACTAAATCCTTTCTTGCATTGTGCAGTGAATAAATATTATTCACGAGGTGAAATCGCCGGAAAATTCAGGAGTGAAAAACCCCGGCATTATTCAACTCCTCCTGCTTTCTCATTGTTTCTCATTCGCTCTCTTTCTCACCCCCGCCCTTATTTCCTTTTGTGCCCTTGTATTTTTTTGTCTTTTTGTGCTTTTTTTCTCCAGTCTGCTTTCAGGGATTATTTCCCGCCTCCTACTCCATTTACCGGCGCTCAGCGGGTCTCAGATTACGTCCAGTTCGTTACTACTTTTCACGTTTGATATTTGTCAGTTAACACTGTTAGAGAAAAAAAATCCCTAATTAAATCTAGCATAAAAAAAAAACGGTTTGATATATTAATTTAATGCGTCAAAGGGCTGTGTACATTCAATTTCCTATATTTACGCTTAGGCCCACCCTGTATCACACAACGCATGAAGGGCCTAGGGTTCAGTACATGGTAGAGGCTGTACTATTTCTTGGACAACGGTTGTGCAGAGAGGTTATTTGCCCTAAATCACGCTCTTCCACTGGTATTTTTCCCAATATTTTGGGTACCCATTTTATAGAGACTGGTTGAGCTCCAGTAGGGTTTCTTTTTGAATATGTGAATGTTTCATATATGTTTAATTATATTAAACATTTTAATTGTGGGAAATAATAGGATGTCTTAAATTCCTAACGAAACGAGATAAATATATCTTTGCTCCTAATTTATTTCATACTTTATAAACCTTTAAAAATGACTTAGGAGATATTTGATTCAACGAAAAAAAAGTAATGTTAACCAAACTTCTCAATTTAGACCAGTCTAAAGAAAATAATCAAGAACGTATTTTGCATTTTTTGTAATTCTGTTTATAAGTAACGATTTGTGCTTAGTATAAACAAGCATTGTATAAAACCGTGGGTAAGAGTGAAATTGGAAAGAACTTTAAATTAAGGATATATAAATCAATAAAACTCTCAACTTTGCTCTACGGTAGTGTAACCTGAGTAACTCTAGGCAGACATGAAAATAGAATAACTTCAGCTGAAATGAGATATCTTCGGAGAGTTGCTGCAAACATTAGACGTCGAGCCATTGGAACAAATACTGGAGAAAATACAGCTTAAGTGGTATGGCCATGTCTGCAGAATGGGAGAATAAAGAGAACTAAGAAAGAACGCTTAGTTAACTTATTAATTAATAAAATATTAAAAACCTAATTAAGCAGATAAATTATTATTATATTTCAAACAGCTATATTTAAGTAAACAAATCATGTTGTTTTTGTAATATTTCATTTAAATGGGAAGTTGGTATTCGGAACTTTTTCCAGGCGATATATAAACTCTTTTTCAAGAGAGGTATATACTCGGATAACACAATTGAGCCTATAAAAGAGACATCTCTCTTGATTAGTTGCCATTAACGATTCATCTTCCCAACTTGAGATATTGGAGCATCTTCCAAGATATTGACTTGTTGATTCAATGCCTGACACAGTTAACTCCTTGTTAATCCCTCTGGCCCTTGTATTCTGTTTAGGAAATCAACAGACTACACCCAAGTGTATTTTCTCTTTATTTTAATTATTGTACTATAACACTATATTTTAAAAAAATGTTGTTGTCTGAGCGATTGTATATGCTATACAGCAAGAGAAAGTATTTTGGTCATGGAAAACAAAATCTAACGATCTGTTCGTGGTACTGTAGCTAATCGGGTGATGCTACAATGGGAGTCCTAAATTCTTTTTATACAGGTATAGTTAGGGTAGTAATCTCTAACGAGCACTTGACACCACACAGGCTCGGGACCACTGTTTTACGTTTCCTCTGAAGGACGGCATTACCAAGGATTTTTTATTTCTCTTTAAAAAATCCTAAGACAACCTGCCTTACTGCACTGTAAAGTGCTATAGTGCGCATAACGTTTTATTTTTACAGAAAAGTAACTAGAAGTCTAAACAAGTCACCTGCTTACCGCAGTGTTCGTTAATGCATATTGATTTTCGGATAATTTCGAATAAAGAGTATTAAATAATTTACATTCTAAATTTATCAATGATTTAAGTGCAGTGATAAATTCCAAGTTTAGTAGCGGACTTTGTCCTCAACCAACAGGACCCAACAGCGGCAATTACCTTCCCCTGAAACCCGCCAAGTACCCGTTTTCAGTTACTATAATAATTAAGTTATATTAATTAATTTCCGACAGTAAACTAAATTACCAGAAGGGTTTCTCCTTTTTAATTCGATTAGAGGGGACCAGATTGCTCCAGGAGTCTTGTCAAAGGAGATTTTTTCCCGAAGCCCATTACTGATTTAGTATAAATACTCAGACGATCCTTATCTAAAAACTTTTAAATTGAATCATTAACTTAAAATTTGCTGAGAAACATAAATAAAGTAACAGCGATAATACATCAATATATGCAAACACACATATAAAAGCGATATATAATTTATTATATATTAATTATTAATTTGTTAATAATCATTAAGCAATATTTAAATAAATAAACAATTAAAATTAAGGAATTTATTCATTCTTTGGTGCTTAATAATATTAAGGGACTGGTAAACTCATATCCAGGTATTTAGAGGTGGTTTTACTACTACTGATATCGTCGGTACAAATGCATAGTGTCGAATGTGGAAAAACTACACATTTTTAGTTTTTAAACTATAGCGATTGCATTAGCACAAAAACATAGCTAAACTACGATTGGCGATACGTTCTGATTTTGAATGAACGTTTTTTACATTGTCCTGTAAAGTGTTTTTTTCACTTTCAATACTTTTCATTTGTATTGACACGTTATCGCAAGAGCCATAAAGAAGCTTTGAAAGGAAGAATTAGGTTTGTAGAAAAGAAGTTTTAGCTGAGCGATTTTGAATATTGCTAAGCTCAAACCTTGCACTAGTGATTAAAGGTATAAAGAAAGATGTAAGAATTAAAGATGTGACATCTGATATTAAAAGGTTCTCTGATTCTTTTAGACTGGACCAGGAAGGGACCTATACAAATTTCAGAAAACAGAGAGAAAAAAACACTTTATTGAAGCATTACAATCTGCCTCTTGGGGGCAATAAGAAATGGTGCTATGTTTCAGAAAACAGTCTAAGCTATTCAGAATCGAGAGAAGTGGCTAAAAGTGATCGGAGACATTTTTTTTGTGTGTCTGAATATGAAATATGAAAAAAACTTGTTGAAAGACCAAATCAAGTTATAAAATATGTTTATCTACATTATTAATTGTCTCGAAGTTTGGCTTAGGTATAAAAAAAAATCTTGTTTATTTCATTCCTTAATCCGTGTCTCTAGATGCCTTATGCTCTCATTTTCCTTATAGGTGAACAAAATAACGATTAAAATGCAAAGCCAGTTGATTACCCCCGCCTAGGAGTGGAAGAATTTTAGCATATCTCATAGCCTTATCCACGGCCTTATCTGCCATCGCCTAATTGCATATCCCGTCATCTAATTTTATATAGATAAAATGGAGGGAGGGAACAACTCGTCGGGCTAAAAGGGAAACCACAGGGGAAATATGGAATAAAGGGACCTTTACCTGTTGCCATGCCGAGCGGGTTTCCTTTAATATCAGCTGGAGATTGGAAGGGATAGCCCCTGCTTCCCGGTAATAAATATTGGCGAATATTGTATATTGTACCATATCCTACCATCGTTTTCATCTCCATCGGCCCCGTATGTATCTGATACGTCTGTTCAATAGGCCTCTTTCAAAGAAATTAAACATTTAAAAAAATTGTGAGCCACGTAAGGCTAATGAATAATATTACCCATGACCCAAAATGGGTAAACATTTTTATTTAGATTAAATACAACTATTAACGGTGTTATTGTTTGAACTAAAAACATTTAGGTTTAGGTTTTAAATTAAAAAATATGTAATAGACCTATGATTTGATTTTGTTGCAAAGCTGGTGTAAAATTCGGTAACTATTTTTTTCATAATTACAGCAAAAATCTATTTTGTAAAGTCACTTATACTTCACTACGAGGTATCCCATTGTTTAAATAGCATAGACTTTTATAATATATATCACTAATAAGGGAGTAAAAAATCCTTTGTTATGCCGCCCTTAGGAAGGGATGTAAAATGGGGGTCACGAGCCTTCACTATGTCATATATTCATTATCGATGCTTATCCTAATTAAATCTGGATAGGGAAAATTTAGGGCTCCCACTGTAGAATAGTCCGAATAGCCATATCAGCATAAAGTGACGTTAAATGAAAAAAAAAACATTTATTAATAATAAATATTAAAGCCTACTTATCAGTAAATCAATAACATTGATAATAGTTTAAGTAGTTTTGTTAACATTTTTGGGTCATTTCCTGTTTTATCAAAGTACAAAGCAGCTTCAAAGAATAGAACAGTAGAAGAATATTGTTGCATTATCAGTATATTCTATTCAGTACCTCGTACATCAAAAATTTCAGATGCCTAACTTCAAAACTGATGGATTCCATACAATCTTTGAACCCATATTATATTAATGGGAAAACCCTTGGGGGTGGAATTATCCAAATTTTTTTCTTAAATTATACAAAGAACCTATCTGCAAATTTCAAGATGCTGAGTTCCAGATTCGCCTTTAATTATGTACTCCACAGTACCTAAAAAACTGTCTGGGAGGGTACGTGCCCCCGTGCCCTCTCCTAAGTCCAACCTTGCTGTAGCCTATGTGTTTTTCTGATGTATAACCTATATTACTGTAAAGTTTCATCCAAATCCGTTCAATAGTGTTTGCGTGAAAGAGAGACAAACATACAATCTTTCGCATTTATAATATTAGTAGGATTTTTAGGGAGCTATACTGGTGTATTGAGAAAAAGTCGATTTATCACTTTCTGGCCTAAAAGAAAATTTGTAGGAGTCTTGGAGAAAACCATAATAACTACCTTCTTTAGAATTCTCTATTAAAATAATTGTTTTGCTCCGATTTGTTTTAGCACCGAATGATAAAGAAACTTCTTATCCAAGCAAGGAGAAAAAATGTTTTTAAAAAATAAAATGTTCACTTACTTATCTATCCTGATTTACTTCACTCTTCTGAAAATTTAATTTGTAAACAGCCGGGGATAGGCCCTTTGGGACCTTGGTCCCTCCTGAGACTTACCCAGCTTCTATAAAGTGGGTACCCTTTCTATCCGTATCCTGAAGAAGAAAGTAGAAAAAAACTGTTAACGTTTTGGCAAATGAAAATTTCCCTTTAGATACTTTTCATTCGTATCGACGATATATATTATTACACTGAATACACATTATATTACACACAATTTGTAAATATTCTACTATTTCAAGGGTATATCATAAATTCTTTTGGGTCCAGGTTTTATTACGCAAGAGTAAATGATCCCCCTGGCCCCTAAATGTAGACTCTCTCAGACCGCGCACCCAACTTTCGAAACTCCCTCCCAATCTCCAACCCCAACCAAACTCCTTAGTTTCTTCTCTCCAACTTCTTAGTTTCAAATCCCGTCTCTTGCATCACCTGTTCGAATCCCAAGATTGGAGAGGAATTTGAAATAAAATCTAGAAATATACTAATGACTACAAAATTGTTTATGCTATATTTGTTCTACTTTGATGAAAACTTATTTAATGTGTTTTTATATAACGATTTAAGATGGAGACTGATGTTAAGGAAGACCAGAAAATGCTTTATTAGGTCATGAAAGGACTAAGGAAAGAAAGAACTCCATCGCTGAAGCACATAAAAGACAAAGAAGAAAATATTCTCCGAAAGAATGATGAAATTATGTAAAGATGGCGAGAATATTTAGGAGAATTGCTGGAAGAAGGTAGCCTTGGATGTGAATCTGGCGAGGAGAGTGATTCCTCAGAGTCATGAACCCTAATAACCAACCATAAATCAAGACTTCATGCTACCGAAACGATGTTTCTTTGGAAGGTGGAAGGGAAGACCAGAAGAGACCGAATGCGTAATAAAACAATATGGACACATCTCGAGACAGTTCCAGTCACTGAGCGGAATTGGATCATATGGTTTGGACATCTGTTGCGTATGGAACTAAGCAGTACAGCAAAATGTGCATACAATGCAAGAGTAGAGGGCAAGAGAGGGAGAGGAAAACCAAGACTAAAGTGGGAAGACGGGGTGAAGGAATCTTTCAGGAAAAGAGGAATGGATTGGAATAGAACATTTGTGCTGGTACAGAGACAATTGGGTCAAGGTCTATAAAGGGTCTCCTCACCCTGCTTAGGCGGTAGACAAAGATAAAAGATTATTTTTTAAATTTTACTTTGAATTTTATTATATTCTTACTTTAATATTAATGGTCTAGATTTTTCAATTTAATGGTCTTAAATTATATTTTTCTTTTGGTGTATAAAAATACAAAAACCTTTATTTCAAACAAGTCATTCGATTCATTTATTCATTATATATAGAGGTTTCGACACACGAGTGGTCATTTTCAATATATATACTTTACATCATCATTCAGTCAGTATAAATCTCTATCGGTAAAAAAAAAAACTCTAAAAATATTCAAAAATCATAATTATAGAGTTTTTTTTTTCAGATAGAGATTTATAGACTGAATGATGATGTAAAGCATATATATTGAAAATGACCACTCGTGTGTCGAAACGTCTATATATAATGAATAAATGAATCAAATGACTTGTTTGGACTAAAGGTTTGTGTATTTTTATACACCAAAAGAAAAATTATTACTTCTTAAAAATAATTATACGTTCTCGATCGTAGCTTCGACTTCTGAATGAAAAAAAAATTATTAATTCCAATGATGTTTTTTTGTTTTAAAGGGACTGTAATGTCACTGTACTTAGAGTTAACTGTATTGAGAGAAGCGGAATCGTATCATTCTCGTAGTTTTTGGTTTGAATGGAGTTGAGATATAACACATAACTCCTTTTCAAGGCAGTGACTGATTTAGCCTCTTATTGATTTCGAAAATGACACGATTCCGCTTCTCTAAGTAATGATTTCAAGAAACTTATTTTGGATAAAATTCGACTAGACCACTTATTCACCACGGCTGTAGATATATTTCAACTATATTAATCTATCAAAATAATCTTTTGAAACTTATTATTGCTAACAAAATATAACACTCCCAGCATCACCTCTTGTTGAGACCTTCATACCCCAGGCAGCGCTGACCAGGCGCCGCGCCTATCTGGTGATAAATGTCTAGTTTCCTGCTGGGCCTACAGGACCTACCTCTTACTAGGCCATCCTGTGCGAGTCCAGGGGTCCCCATCATAGTCGTTGAGGATTATACTAAAAAATGAATTAGGCTGGCGTAGGGATCATGGGTTCGGGAAGGAAAAAAAAACGAGAGATCGTAGCAGACCAGGAGTCGAGATATTTATAGTCCGTTAAAAGAGTTTGTAGTATAGTTGATATAAGCAAGAATAATATTGTACAATACCACAGTACTAAAAATGTTCTATCGCGGTTCTAAAAATGAATCTGAAATTATTATGATAAAAATATATATTCAAATGTCCTTCACAGTTAAATTATTAGCCGAAATATGTAATATTAACTTAGAGCCTAAGTACAAATAGATTTCATGAAAGCTGGAAACTTTCAATATTCTGTCGTATGTTTAGCTAAGTCGCAGCACGAGGCAAAATCCGAGAATGCCTTTTAGGAATATTTTGTACTTGAATATATTCTAACACTGAGCGGAGTGGCTCAGTGGTATAGCGCTGACTTGCTGTGACGGTCTCCGGTTTTAAATCTGGTTGCTGCAGATTTTATTTAATCTGTAAGCAGCCGGGGATAGGCCCTTTGGGACCTTGGTCCCTCCTGAGGCTTACCCAGCTTCTATGAAGTGGGTACCCATTCTATCCGTATCCTAAAAAAGAAAGTAGAAAAAAAAACTGTTAATGTTTTGGCAAACATGTGTAAGCGGCCTTTGGCTTCCCTAAGTTAAACCACTGCTTTTAAATACTGCTTTCCCAAAGTCCCAGGTCATCCCCTCACCCCTACTCTTAACACAGGATTTTCGAAATGCTCATAAAAAGAACTCTGAGAATTACTTTGACAACTTTCAAAAGTACCCGGCCGTATTTCGAAGAATGCTTACTTTGTGACGAATTTGACTAGGCCATTAACTATATCCCCCCACCATAAATGTTACGAATTATGTCTATTAATGTTGATTGGTAAACTTTGTCTCACTACCCATAATTGTAGATAAATACCTTCGTTTGCTTCAAAGGGTATATTTTTCATGAAATATGTATTAGCCCTTAGTCACAACCATGGAAGTGGAAGCCTGGGATAATAATAATAATGAACATATATCTTATTAATATTATAAATGTGAAAGTTTATATGTTTGTCTCTCTTTCAAGCAAAAACTACTGAACGGATTTGGATGAAACTTTACAGTAATATAGGTTATACATCAGAATAACACATAGGCTACATCAAGAGCGGATTTTTGGGTGTGTCCCCGTGCCCTCCTACAGTTTTTTAGGTACTGTGGAGAATCCATTATAGTACATAATTAAAGGCAAATCACGTGATAATAGTGATTAAAATAGCAGAAAGAACATGAGTGAAACTATTGTTTTGATATCCTACTAATATTATAAACGCGAATGTTTGTTACTCATTATACTAACAAACTAATGAACGGATTTGGAAGAAACTTATTGAGTAAAATAGGTTATACATCATAGGCTACAGCAAGAGCAGATTTATGTGGGGGCACGGGGGCATGTGCCCCCTTTATGGTACATAATTAAAGGCACATCAGGAACTTAGCTTCTTGAAATTTGTAGATAGGTTCTTTGTATAATTTAAGAAAGAAATTTGGATAATTCTACCCCAAGGGTTTCCCATTTAATATAATAGGGGTTCAAAGGTTGTATAGAATCCGTCAGTTTTAAAGTTATACATCTGAAATTTTGGATGTACGAGTAACTTATATTTTTTAAAAATAATTAAACTATTTATTTAAAATGATCTTTCACGAAATTTTATATCAGACCAAATTCCACGCGAGCGTAGCCGCGGGGATAAGCTAGTTAATAATAAAGTAAAGTTAACTGTATTGCTTTTATGATCTGTATGAATGAATTGAATAAACTCTCTACTTACATTAAAAGCAAAGTATAAAATCCACAGTATTAATACAGCCCTCGAAGCGAATATTTTTCAGATTATGGTAGAGATGGTGTGTTTGTAATCAAAATTAACACAACAATTATTGAAGGAGCTCATTTGGTTATAATTTATCATGCCTTGGAGGACTGTCAAAAATCAACTAGAAAATAATTTTTTAAGTTTAGTTTTTTTTATGAAGAATTGATGCTATAATGGTTCAAAACATGTATGGTCTGGAATTTAGCTGTAATCTCATTCTTAATCCATTTTTTTAATACTGCTAATAAGGTTGTATTTTATTAAAACATAATTAGAAAATGTAATTATTTTTGAAATGAAAACTTCTTTAGCTGCGTTCAGGGACTTTTTTAGGGGATAGACTTCAGGTTCGCGACAGCAACATGTTCGGGCATGGCGCAAAATCATCACTCAGCTTCCTCTTCACGAGTTTTAATTTCTTAAAATAAGTTGAAAATTTCTTTTAATAAACTTTAGTTTAAATGTTAGAATTCCATTGATATAAGAATAATTATATTGATCTAAAAAATCGTTTAATAGTTGTGCAAATGATACTATTGACAATAAACATCAATAACTTTTGAAAATTGTATATAATTATTGTTTATAGTGTCAATATAAGTGAAAACCAGACTAATGTTAATAATTTAAACTAACAAAATTGAAAATTAAATTATTAAAATTATAATTATTATTTTTATTTTATTGTGATTATTTAAATATTTTTATTTTGAAGAGAAAAGATTTGTCCTGGCCTCTATCAGTAGAGTACCGCGCTAGAGATGCGGATGAAACCCATGTTCGAATCTCGGCCAGCACAAATCTTTTCTCTTCAAAATAAAATTAAGATTGTAATTGATTTTTAAATTCAAGAAAGAGCTCAGTTATTCAAAAGTTTTGAGTTTTCACCTTTGTTAGCAATGCCTATTTTTTATGTTTAAAATTATGAACAATATTATTAAAAAATCTATAATCATTTTTACAAAGAAAATTTTGTATTTTTACAATATCTATAACTAGCTATTATCGATTATAAATAGTTACAAAATGAATAGCGCAGTGAACCGTCAACCTTATCGACCCTAAAGTTTTCTATTCAAGCATAGTCCTGTTTTTAGACTTGTCTTCGAGGCAGATAAATGATGAAGTAAATGAAAACCCCTGTTCACGAAACTGTTCTCCCGAGTTATGGCATGGAAAATGATATAAAATCAGGTTGGGGATACATCGTCCGTAATGAAAAGTCATAAAAACATGGATGTTTGCCAATATTTCCTCTTCAGTAAGGGATGATCCCTTGTGATAGTAGGAGGAAATTCACTGCGTAAGTCGTAGTATTAGTAAATACACTTATAGGTAAAAATACATCTACCAATAGATGTGAAGAATATGTATTGTGAAAATAGTTAATTAGTGATATTGAATTTCCCGATTTCCCGTTCATCTTCCTCTTCCAGTCATTCTATTTAGAAAGTGCTCTTCACTTCAACAGTTGTCGGACAGTTTGTCGATGTCAGTACTGTTAATGAAGTTAGCCAAGTCCTTTCTCAACTTGTATAAGTCGTTTTCAGTAAATGGTTCTATCTATTATAACTATAGTCATAACCAATTTGGATCTTTTGGTGTTAGATATACTATTTCTAGACTATACTGAATGAGGCAGTTTTAAAAACCATTTTTATTAGGATTAGTTTATAGTTTTCGGTGACCTAAAACCATATGGATGTAGAATGAGTGAAAATGGGTGTTTTAAAAAAACATAAATTAATTTTAAAAAATATGAAAATTTTCAAACAAATTAAACTAAACCAAGTAAAATCGTAAAAAATGATGGTTCCGTGTTTGTCATGATGCTATCTTATTTGCATTCATTTTTAAATTGAACACGAATTAATGGTTTAATTGGTTATTAATCATTGTTTATACAATACACGTCAAATGAATAAATTTCTTTGGAAATTAGTTAGAGAAGAATTGGTCGACTGTATCTTCTAATGTAAGGAAGAAATAGTTGGGGGTGCAGTCAATCAAAACACCTAAATACGCGTAACTTATTTATTATGTGCCGACGTTTCGGCCTACAATGTAGGCCATCTTCAGGGCTAAGAGAGAGAAACAAACAGAAATATATAAAAACGTAGCAGTAAAAATAATATATAAAGTGGTACAAGAGTGGAAATTAAAATAGTGACTAGATATGATGAAATAGTGAATAGATATATGATAAATAAAGAATGAATATAAGAGTGGTTACAGAATATAATAAACTTAAAATAGTGATAGATAAAAATAAAATTGTAGATGATGAACAGAAATTCTATTAGTGACAGATATAATAATAAAAGAATACGAATATAAAATAGAAAAAATATATGTCAAGAAAGGATAAAATGTAAACATTAATATAAAGGGAAAGAAAAATGAGGAGGTAAACGGAAAGATACAAAATGAGAAGATTAAAATATAGAAAAAGGGGGGTTGAGTATGAAGGATTTAGAAAAAACTAGTTTAATTATAGATATGGATAAGATACCAGACATGAGGGGTTACATAGGTAAATTGTAATAATACAAGCATATATAGAAAGAAAAGATTGATAAATTTCAAAAATTAAACATTGAAAATAGTGTTATTTATAACTATGAACTATGAAGTATGAAAAGAAAAAGAAAATATAAGTAAGGGAAGTTAATATATAACTGTATACAGTTAGAAAGAAGTGGCATTAATGCAAAATAAGATGTGAATATAACATAAACATATAGAAAATAGGTAAAGAAATACAGTAGATGAAAAATATGAGGCTAAATAATAATGAACTCTATGCTATTAACATATGATGAATGCCAAAAGTAGGTGTGAGAACGGGTGCGAAGAAAGGTGAATGTGAAAAGGATGGAGATAAGATAAATACTAAGATATGTACTAACCAAATAAAACACGCGGCAGCTAGGCGAGCTCAGACCCAATTGAAAAATACGTTAGGCCGGGCGGAAGCGATAAACGCGATCTCTGACGGCCAAAAAAATAATGACAAAGAAGGGGGAATGGGAAATGCAGATGCAGTGGATATAAGTGACAAGTAAATAATGTAAATTGCGTGAAAAATTAAAAGTCAATGGTCAAAATGTAATTAATTAAAGAATGGCATAATAAAATAAGAATGTAAGGTTATTTTAGTAAATTAAAAATTTGGGAGTAGGTTAGGGATAGGTGATGGGAGTCGGTCTTGGCATTAACGGTAGAGGAATCTAAATTGATGTGAATGGTTTCTGAGAGGATGCGTTTATTATAATTAGGAACGGAGGCTAGGATCGACGTATTTTCGAAGTCAAAAATGTGGTTAAAGGATAGGGCGTGTTCGGAGAGTTTAGAAGCGGTTGGGTTGTGGGAGGAAATGGAGTATTTGTGTTGGGTAATGCGGTCTTTAAGGAGGTTTTTGGTTTCGCCGATGTAGGAAGAGTTGCAGTTGGGAGTAGAGCAAGGAATACGATAGACGACCTGAGATCGATGTTTTAGGGGAATGGGATCTTTAACTCGGGTATAAATATTGGAGAGTTTGTTGTGGGATTTAAAGGCGATGCGTAAATTAGGGATCGAGGAACGTAGGGATTTTTGAATGTTATTAGAGAGGGAGGGTATATATGGCAAGGATCTGTATAAAGGGATAGAAGGCGGATGTAGAGATCGGGTGTGGGTGGATGGGTTATAATGGTGATGGATGAGTTTATTGATAACATGGGGAGGAAAATTGTTTTTTAATAGGATTTCATTGATGCGGTGGGTGTTGGTGTTATGGAAGCAAGAGTCGGAGAGGGATAGGCCACGGTGGATGATATTTTTGGCGACATTGATTATGTGGTGGTGCGGATGTTGGGAGTAATAATTGAGGAGTCTGCCAGAATAGGTGGGTTTCGTATACCAATCAGTGGATAAGGTGTGGTCGGGATTTCTGATGATTTCTAATGGAGGTCAAGGAAAGGTAGTGATTTGTTATGTTCTAGTTCAACAGTGAAATGTAGGCGGGGATGGTATGCATTGAAGGATGATTATAAACCTGGAATGATGTTAGGATTTAGGATAAGGAGGAGGTCGTCCACATATTTTTTAATGAAAAGGACATCGTCACGGAACTGGGGTAGGATGGAGTCTAGAAGGTCATTTAGGACAATATTGGAGAGGTCAGGAGCGAGGGGATTTCCCATGGCCAGTTTTGATTGACTGCACCCCCAACTATTTCTTCCTTACATTCTTTGGAAATTGTTTCCTCAACCTCTAAGTTATTACATCTTATTTCTTATGATTTGTGGATGCATTGAAGATTTAACACCTTTTAATTTTTGATATTTGCCAAACTTAATTTTTAAATGATTTTTTGACGGTTTAACACATTCATTTGTGTAGTTATAATTTATGTGGTACACATTTAATTTATCTGTACACAAAAAAACACAGACACACACAATCACACACAAACATATATACTGCTATGTTTCTACTCTTAAATATATCTTGAATATATATATTGATATTTGGGATGCCAGAGTCTCATTTAGAGACCTAATCGATACATTTTCTCCACTTTTACCATTGTCCCTGGATTTTTTCCTTGGCTCTTAGCTAGATGTGGCGAATTAAACTTTAAAACTTCTGTGTTTAAAGATTCTCTGGCTTTATCAACCGTCAGTGCATTATTATTCATCACCTGGTTCTACTCTGTTTATTGTTTCATGTAGAGACACAAATTCCTTAAAAGATTCTCTATACAAATTTAAATCGGCGATCATTTCAATATTATTTCTAGGTTTAGGACTGCCCTCTTTGAGATCTTCTTCCACCGAAGTGTCCCCTATTTCACTTTGGCCATCTGGCATTTCTACTTTACTTGTCGAAACCAAACTATTATTTACCAAATCATTATTGTCCTTAAAAGCTATATCTGTGAGTACTTCAAAATCAAATCCAGTATTGGGGCTGTTCTCTTTGAAATCTTCTTCAATCAAAGTTTCTCCTATTCCACATTGGTCTTCTATTGGCATTTCTTCGTTTCTCGACAATATATGATTATTAAAGTTTGTATTTTCACTTATTGGTCTGCTGGATGGAGGTACTTCATTATCAGCAAGGTTACCCTTCATTAAATTGATCTTACTGTCTCTTGGATCTTTATAATTACTAATAGGTCCCTCAAAAGAGCAATTTTCTTTATTGATTACTACCTCTTCTTGGTTTGTTTCCTTCTTCTTTATTCCTTCTACCCTGTCCGTGTTATTATCCATATCCTCTATCCTTTTGTTTATACTTGTATTTATTTATTTCACCACATTATCCATCTTTTTTTCGATGTTTTCCCTGAATTCTTTTGACTCTTTTTTATTGTCTTCCCTCATTTTTTTTAACAAACTCAATAAACTAGACTCCATTTTGAATTTAAAAGTTCGAATCACCCCAAGCGGAAACAAAATAATAAGAATAATCAAATATAATTATGTCACTAGAAAAAGTTTAGAAACAAAAAATTCAATCTATTAATCTGAATCATTAAACCAATATGATTTTAAAACTATTGAGAACATAAAGTTAATAAAGATAAATAATCAAACAAATTCTAATAAGTAAATATATTAGATAGTAAGTTCGGGGGATAGTAAGTTCCCCACAAGGGATGCCATTAATAATACTATGTTTCTACTCTTAAATATATCTTGAATATATATATTGATATTTGGGATGCCAGAGTCTCATTTAGGATGCCAGAGTCCCATTTAGGATGAGTACTCAAATTATTATTTATATTCCTTAAACTTAATTGGGTTCCTTTCCAAAGGTCTATTCTTGTGTTTACCAATTTACTTATCTATTCTACCTTCAATATACTATTTATAAATACACAGTGCATCTGGGGTATGTAAGCACCAAAAGAATCACAATAAGGATTGTTTATTTATTCAATTTCAAATAAGGTTATGATTCAGATTTTAAATATATAAAAAGGATTGCCATAAAATACATTACAGGAAATAAATTAAACTTATCTGCGGACAGGGTTAGATTGGGTTACAGGTGGGTCGGTATTTTTCCTTGACATCTCCGCTTCGTTCGGCCGCTCTTCTCTCTCGGGTATCCGTCCTTCTTCTTTCCGGCCTCGCCTCCCGAGTACCTTCCTGCTCTGCGTCTATCTCTCGAGTCTTCCTTGCTGTACGACTCCAGAGTACCTTCTCCCTGTTCCGCCTTCGGCTCCAGAGTACCTCCTTCCTTCTCTGTACCTATCTCTCGAGTGCCTTCTCCACCATCTTGGACCATAAAACTCCATAAGGGACCCAAAAGGTCTGTTCTTTGACCCAAACATATTCCCTTTCATGTGTTCCGACATGACACATTTTCCCCGCTCAGCATCCCTTTCATCGTGCTGCCCGCTTCAGTACATAGCAATACGTATAAATATATATGTAAATACAAAATTATACTATAGGAAAGAAACAATGTTGATCATGGATCATGGGTACTGCAACTAACTTTCATGACCTCTAAAACTTGAAAAAAATCAAAAAGAGTAGAGACTGATCGGTATTAACCTGAACATCATATCCGATTATTGTAAGGGTGAAAGGTATGGATATTAAAATTAAAGAGTAGGAGATAAAAAAGCATTTACCAAAGCAATGTTTGAAGTCATATTCACTTTTGGAAGACTTTACCCTTTTAAATATACAGTTACGATTAATTGACTTTGTCTGCCGAATCATGGAAGTTCTGTGTTCAATGTTTACTTGTACAGCACTCTGATGAATTAACTGAGTTGGAGAAACATTTGTTACTTATCATTAGCTGTTGAATCAAAGGGTGAAATCGAAGGAAATCAGAAGGATAGTAATTTTCTTTTTTGCCGGATTAAAGGTCAAGCCCTTCATTAATGTGGTGGTGTTACTGCGAGTGGGATTGCTTCGAGGGAGATTTAAGAAACCTGAAGGTAAAAGGATCTTGTCTTGAGGTATTCCTGCAATTTAGTAATTAAATGTTGTTTTGTTGCAAGGAAAAAATACTGCTGATGGTAATTGTTACTGTCATAACTATACTAAACACAATTTATCAATTAATTAAACAAAAATTGAAAATTATTATAAAACATAAGAAGAAATACAGCGGAAAATATTTGTGAAATATTTTTTAATTTATTGAAATTTACAACTACGATAATATTACAATAAGTAAATCTGCTAATATGTACAATATGACATGAAAAACACTTGTGGAGAAACTACCCATCGGTAGCACTCCAATAAAGTTCTATAGTAGATGGTCTCGAGGCCATCTCCTTTTGAGACGCCTCGGAGGGTTATCAGGAATAGTATGGGAAGCAAGTTGAGAGACTAGCTGATTCAAGTGTGTATGGAGCTTATCATGGAAGGTTAGGTATCTAGTTTGGGCCAAATCAGTAACATATGGGACATTGAGATCATGATGGATGAGTTTGTTTGTGACATAATAAGGAGCATTGAGGATTTTACGAAGGATTTTGGATTGCAAGGATTGGATACGAGATGAATTGGATGGTTTGTAGAACCCCAAAGCTCAACTCCGTACGTCCAAATAAGCCTGATAACTGTCATGTAAATGAATCTTTTGTAATTGATTGGGAGCTTAGAGCGTTTGTCCAGTAAATGTTGAAGTAGGTGAAAACGACGAGCAGTTTCTAGTCTTTTCAGTCTTGTGAAATATAAAACTAGAAATGAAGGCAAATTTTAGCTGTATGGTTTTTAAAAATTAAGCTAGAATATTACTGGATCCAATTTATTATTGTTATAATTTAATGTTCAAACTAATCACTATTTTATGTTGAAGAAATTGGTCCGGGTAGAGGTCACTGAATGAAATTCTCAAGTAATTTCAGATGATATTTATTGTTAGCCAACGTTTCGACCTACCTTGTAGGTCTTCTTCAGGGCTATAAGCAAAATACAGACAATTTAAGAAAGCGGTATGAATATAATAAAACATTTTAAATATAGATAAACTAAAAGAAGGTGAATACAGGCAAAAATTGATAATTATGTGTAATAATGATGATAAAAATTGATAAAGGTGTACAGTAAAGTAATTATGAAGGTTAAAATGTAGAAAATAATAATAAAACATGAAGAAAATAATAATAAAACAGAAAGTGTTGACAGTTAAAAAATTAAGGTATTACAGATAAATAAAAACTGAATATACAATAGGAATGTGTAATGATATGGGTAAATTAGAAAGTGATAAGAATTACGCACTAAAATTATACGTAATAAAAAAGAAGAAATAAAAATTGTAAAATTATAAAAATCTAGAAACGAATTATATAAAATAGAATAAAATTGAAAATAAAAATTATTTTAGAAAATACAGTATTAATATTAATAGGTAGAAAATACTTTATACTAGTGTAAAGAATATTAATTACATAAGAGAATGTAAGAAGACAGTTTATAAAAATGTAAAATATCAATTGTATAAAAGTAGGTATGTTTTAAGTAAGGTACGTGATAATATAATCAGGCTATATTGGACTAATTAACAGGCTAATAACAGGCTATATTGGAATTATGATATATATTGATGAATATTTAGGGTGGTATATAGATAACTAAAACAAATAAACGCCTTACAGTAATAGTGAGCTTGGAAGTAGTGATAATAACGGTAAATTGGGTATAGTACTGTTTTAGGTTATGAGGGAAAGAAATTAAAATGAAATGGAGGAGGGAGGGTGAGTAAATAGTGCAAAACATAAGTTACCTGTGGGAGTGGGAAAAAAAACTGGAATATCATCCAACCACACACAACTCTTTGCCTCACTTCCTACCTTGAATCCCTTACACTGTGTTGTAAATCCGGATATCTTAGTTTCCATGGTAAATTTTACAATCAAATCTCAGGTCTGGCCATGGGTAATTGCCTTGCTCCAGACATTTCTAACATTGTTCTTAATGACCTTCTTGACTCCATCATCCCTCTATTCCCCCATGACATCTTCCTCATCAAGAAATATGTCGATGACCTCCTTTTAGTTCTCAATCCTGAAAAAATCCCTGAAATACTAGTAGCCTTTAACTCCTACCATCCCCGTCTCAAATTTACCATAGAAACTGAAACCAATCACACCCTCCCCTTTCTTGACCTCCTCATTATAAGAAATAATGATAGCTCCTTGTCCTTTGATTGGTACACCAAACCCACATATTCTGGCAGACTCCTCAATTTTTTCTCACAGCATCCTTACCACCAGAAGATCAATACAGCAAAAAACCTTATTCACCGGTGTTTATCCCTATCAGACACCCAATTTCGACCAACCAACATCCTACGAATCCAAAACATACTACTCTCTAACAACTTCCCAGCCCACATTACCAATAAACTACTAGACCCCCTTAAACACCCTAGTAATGTAATTTACCCCTCCCCGTACCCAACAGTACCGAACCCCAGTTCCTTCATATACCGATCTTTTCCTTATATTCCTGGTCTGTCTGACAATATCCAAAAAATCTTAAATCTTACCTTTCCCAACCTTCGCCTTGGTTTTAAGCCATATCACAAATTATCCCAACTATTCACATATTTAAAAGACCCGATCCCCATTAAAAATCTCTCCAACATTGTTTACCGCATCTCCTGCTCTGCCCCAAACTGTACCTCCTCCTACATTGGGGAAACAAAAAACCACTTTTACAGACGACTATCACAACATAAGACCTCTATATCTACCCGGAACATATCTGCTTCCAAACTCCAGAACATGCCTTAACCCTTAACCACACCTTTAACTTTGACCAATCCTCTGTTCTCGCCACTGTTCCTAATTATACCAAAAGACTAATTACAGAATCATTATACATTAACCTAGAAAAAAATCCGTTAAACACAAAGACTGACAAAAATAACCTATCAATAGTTTACTAACCACCCCCGCTTCCTAATGACTTTCTCCTCCCTCCCCCCTCTCATACGTGCCAATATTATATATAAGTATGTATGTTTGTCTGTATGTGTGTGTGTGCGTGTGTGTGTGTGTGTGTGTGTGTGTGTGTGTGTGTGTGTGTGTGTGTGTGTGTGTGTGTGTGTGTGTGTGTGTGTGTGTGTGTGTGTGTGTGTGTGTGTGTGTGTGTGTGTGTGTGTATGTATATATATATGTATGTGTATATATATATATATATATATATATATATATATATATATATATATATATATGTATATATATACATATACATACGAATATGTGTATGTGAGTGTGTGTGTATGGATTTTCAAGTCTTTATATGAGGCTTCTACACTATTTGCTTCTTCCCCTTTATACGTTACTTATAGCCATTGTAACGGCTTTTATATTCTGAGAAATTTTTTTACACTTAGTAAGGGTGGGGAACCATCCTTCCTTCTCAATTATATCAGTCAGTGGTTCATAGCCAGAGAGGACCCACCCCCCGTCCCACCCCCACAGGTAACTTACGTTTTGCACTATTTACTCACCCTCCCTCCTCCATTTCATTTTAATTTCTTTCCCTCATAACCTAAAACAGTACTATACCCAATTTACCGTTATTATCACTACTTCCAAGCTCACTATTACTGTAAGGCGTTTATTTGTTTTAGTTATCTATATACCACCCTAAATATTCATCAATATATATCATAATTCCAATATAGCCTGTTATTAGCCTGTTAATTAGTCCAATATAGCCTGATTATATTATCACGTACCTTACTTAAAACATACCTACTTTTATACAATTGATATTTTACATTTTTATAAACTGTCTTCTTACATTCTCTTATGTAATTAATATTCTTTACACTAGTATAAAGTATTTTCTACCTATTAATATTAATACTGTATTTTCTAAAATAATTTTTATTTTCAATTTTATTCTATTTTATATAATTCGTTTCTAGATTTTTATAATTTTACAATTTTTATTTCTTCTTTTTTATTACCTATAATTTTAGTGCGTAATTCTTATCACTTTCTAATTTACCCATATCATTTCACATTCCTATTGTATATTCAGTTTTTATTTATCTGTAATACCTTAATTTTTTAACTGTCAACACTTTCTGTTTTATTATTATTTTCTTCATGTTTTATTATTATTTTCTACATTTTAACCTTCATAATTACTTTACTGTACACCTTTATCAATTTTTATCATCATTATTACACATAATTATCAATTTTTGCCTGTATTCACCTTCTTTTAGTTTATCTATATTTAAAATGTTTTATTATATTCATACCGCTTTCTTAAATTGTCTGTATTTTGCTTATAGCCCTGAAGAAGACCTACAACGTAGGTCGAAACGTTGGCTAACAATAAATATCATCTGAAATTACTTGAGAATTTCATTCAGTGACCTCTACCCGGACCAATTTCTTCAACATAAATTATCATAGGTCAACAATTATTATCAATATGAATCACTATTTTAGTTTTAAATAGTTACTTTCGCCGTTTTAGGCTAATTAAATGCTTAGAAGGCAAACGCTCTAAGCTCCCAATCAATTATAAAAGACTCATTTACATGACTATTATAAGATTTGGACTTATAGAGTAGAGGTTTGGGGCTCCACTAAGCCATCAAATCCCTCTCGTATCTATTCTTTAGAATATTTGTTAAATCCTCAATGTTTCCTTCCTTTGTTTCTTAAAAAGTCATTCATAATGACCTCAAAGTCCCATATCAAACCTTTCATAGCAAACTTTATTCCCAATCAAGCCCACTAGTTTCAACCCTAGCTACTTCTTCCGTTTCCGGTAATCGTCCATGGCATCTGAAAATAAGATGGCCTCGTTACTAATCTTCTAGGTTGAACTTGTTACTTGAGTACTAACACTGGGAAGTTTCTTGCCTTTATCTCATGCCGTTACGTATCATTCATTATATTTACTTGTTGTATTTCAATAACTAAATTTTTTTTAAATAGTCTCTTAGCATTCCTTAAAAAAACATTTTATGCAATAATAATCAGTATAATGTTTCATATCTATTAAAAAGAGAGTTGCATCAAGGAGCTTTAATGTATGTGCCTTCGTGATTCCCTTAACTGTTTCTACATTGAAGGAGGCTTTAAAAGGAAAGAAGTTCGAAGAGATATCTCTGCATATAAAACAGTTTCTAACGCTCCTTACATAGAGGAAGGTTTTTAAAGGTAAAGGAGCGTTTAAGGAAGGACTCTGCATTCCTTTATAATTCCATATTTGTTCGAAGGAGAGCACCTGTCCAAACTGCTCTCCTGTACAGTCAGTGTTCAACACTACCTTTAACAATACCCTCGGTATCCTAACAATCCAACATGCTCACCGTAGACACAAAATGATCCCCCACGCAGTTCACCAGAAACTGAGGTCGGTGAGCCGGAATCCTTGGCCCGGAAAGATGAATGATTGATGAGGCCCATCAAATTGACTTCTTATCTCAGCTGAGGAAAATACTTTTTTTATCCTGAATGACGCTCGTCACGAGTGCGGTCAGCCATCCGTTGCAGATTTATCATTTTTACTTTATTCGTATTGTTGACAACATCCCAAGAGTCGTTCCGTTCGAATAACAATGTGAGTGAGTTAACTAGCCGAGTAATTTACTATAATTAAATTGTTACTACATCTATGAAGGCGGCGACAAATTATAATTGAGAAGAACAGCTTAAATCAACAATTATTGTTTTGATAGAAATTAAATTAAAAATTTCGTTGATAACAGTTCAAAATTGTTTCTACTCAAGGGTTGTATTTTTTAACAATTTGAAGATTTAGGTGATTTACAGTCCTGTGAGATTCATACATCAGTCTTAATTATTAATATTTTTAAATTACTCTATTGTCAACAAATGAGCCATTATATTTGAAAGTTGTTTTAAGTCCACTTTTTCATATCTCAAGGTTTGTTTGTATTAAAATTACATTAAAATATGGGGAACAGGAAAATGTTTATATAACTGGGTACTTAGCCAAGAGTGACATTTATCTCCTATACACCTTTCAAATTTTACTATGAAATAATAATCATTAAAACCACTTAAAAGAATAAACGATTTTTTTACACGAAAAAAGACTTTCAAATACAACAGCTCAAATGTATAATTTATTTTGAATGTTCAAAATTCATTGAAATTCTTACGAATTATATAATACACAGTGAATATATAATATACTAGCTGACTCGGCCACGCGTTGCTGGCTACATATATATAAGTATAGTATATAATAAATAAATAATATAAAAAAATTCTTAACTGATAAAATGATTTTAAAACAGAGGAATATCTAAAAAAAAAAATATTAGTTTAATGAATGAGGTACAGCCATATTGTATATAATGGTTGATTTTTAATTATGCCTAATAACATTATTTTAAATTATAACTATTTATTTCAATTTAATTGAGCGCTAATCGATGGACAATATTTTTTGTTAATCTGTCCTTTGCTAATACAAATAGAGTAGATGGTTTACCAACACGTGAGCATGGAACATATAATTGCCCACGAGAGAAACATGAATTTTTAAGGTCCAAGCGGCAAATGGACATTGTCTGGCCTTGAGACTTGTTGATGGTCATAGCAAAAGCCGAGCATATATCAAATGGAAGTCTTATTATGGGTTCTGATGGTATCATTGGAGTTAATCTCATCAGCAAAAATAGAGCGAGGTCGGAATGTCTGTCGGAAATCACCAGGTAGTAATAGAACAACACCACCGAATAGCTTGTCGTTGTTCAAATCGTTCGTAGTTCTATTTTAATTAATTAATTAATTAAAAATTATTAATTACACAGCACCAAGAGATAAATTAATTAATTTTAAATTTTGAATAAACGCTTTATAACCAATATACATATAACATGTGTGAATAAATATAAATAAATTAACACATGTAAAATAAATCGTAGCATCATAGTTTTGCAATAAAAATATCGCGTTTTTCGGATGCAAATTTGGATTTACACTACTCAGACATGCACCATATAAAAATGCAGCAGGCTAGAAAAAAATATAGTTTTGCAATAAAAATATCGCGGTCGAAATAAAATATAGTCTATATTTTAAGTTGGATAATGCTACACATCTGTGAGAAATTTCATTAAAATCGACCATTCAGTAGTTTTGGAGATTAGCCCGGACAAACCTCGTGACTTGAGATTTTTATATTTGTTAAGCATAATTAAACATTTATTACTATTATTAAACAATATTGAGCGGTGTATCTCAGAGGGTGCAGCACTAAGATGTACTACTCTGGAAGTCCCAGGTTCGAATTCGGCTATGGCAGATTATTTATTTTATTTGTCAATTGCCATTGTGGGTTCGAAACTGTTGGATTTGAAGGACTCTCTTGTTTTTCAACCAGCATGAATAAAGTGTATACCCTTAATTGGAGTAATAAATCTGGCGATTGAGTGTGATCTAGGCACAACAGTTAGTATAGGAATACCACAGACTCAAGTCCCTTCAAGTGTTCGAGTTGTATTTTTACATATAAGTACAAGTTTTATACTATATTACTTATATAATTTTATACATAAGTAATGTGGTAAACGCTTATTATTATTTTTTTTTGGATTTCATTAAAATTCCCACAATTTATATGATACGTAAGACACGTGATATATAAAATTTATATTGATCATTTAACAGTAATATAAATGTATATAGAATTGTGATAGGGGAAATGGGATGAGTGAGTTGAGATAGTAGAGATGTGTATAAAGATGGGCGGGCATTGCTACTATCTGCTCCGGGCTCCTTTATATTCATTGCTCTCTTATCTTCCGCCCTGTTAGCCTTTACTTTTAACACTGACTGTCGGGGTCGTTGCATACTCCAGGTGTCGTCCACGTGCTTCCGTCCAGTGAGTATACGTAGAAGAAATTATTAGGATTGGCTATTGCTGTATATAGCTTTAGGAATTTCTAATTCCAAAGGACCCCTCGAGGTCAACACCGTATATCTACATTTAATTTTATCACCTGAGATACGGACGCGGGTGATTCCCGCGCTGCTCGTACATGATCGTCTGGTTAGTACTTGCTTAGTACCGTTCAAGTCAGTCAGGCACAAGAGCTAGTGGAGTATGCTCAGGGAAAAGTAGGCTTTCTGCAAATATTGCTTTTTCCCTAGGCCTCATCTCGATACGAGACATTTATTTCCACTGCAGCATTGCAGGTCTATCATGACTTCTCCTCAACGTCCAGTGTCTCGGAGTGAAAGGGTCTACGTGGTCCACAACGGGCCATTTTCACATTTTCAGTTTAATTGTTTTGTTTTTTTTAGTAATATTACCTACCCTTATTACCTACACCTAACATTAATCTTATCTTAACCTTTATATTGTTATTATTGACTGAAACTAGACTTTTTATGAAAATAGTGTATCTATAAAAGCAAAACCACATACATTTTATAGCCATTTAGTCATTATTATTAGTCATTTATAGCCATTTTATTAGTCATTTGTAAATCTACTTTATAAAAAGCCATTTTATTTTCATAAGAGCTCATTAAAAAAAAAATTGTTTTTATTTAATTTTTCTATGTTCTTATTAGTCTTTATTTCGAAATACGGTTTACGTCAGTTAAATGGTTTGAAATCAAGCATTAATTTAATGATGGAATATTTTATTTTAATTATTAAAAACTTTATTTTTTAAAAGCATATGTCTTAGATGTGGCACAAAACCAGTAATACAGCATTTCCTATTTTATGTGCCAGTGATGTGGCATATGACGCGACAACAACTGTGCAAATTTATTATAATTCATCATCGTAATATTTATTAATATATTATAACTTAAACTGAAAGTCAAAATACATTAGAAAGGTTTCAGGTTTACATTTCAAGTTCACCGTAAATTTATTTAATCTACATTGTTACATTGTCAAGAATAATTATCTTATTAGTAGGTATTAATTTAAATTGACCATCACTAGCAATCGTCTATTCTTTAATTCGAGTAGCATGCATGCTAATAAGATGAAATAGAATGACTGTTTTAAAGTGTTACTATATTAATTATTTTTACTATAATAGAGTCAAAAATTAAAAAAGAAACACTATTATTTATTATAATGCAATTGGGAAAAACCACAATGCAAAGCCTTATGTTTCAAAAATACACCCACTTACCAGTCGACGTTTCGCCTATTCAGGCATTATCAAAACACAAAAACAAAAACGGGTTATGTGAATCACATCTGGAAGAAAAAGGTGCAATACATCCCAACGATCATCAGGCCAAACAGGCTCCAAACATGAGACAGCACCCCACCACCAAGACGTTCAACATACAATACTAATTATTTTTGTTCATTTTGGCAGTGCTGACTCATTACACAAGCTTCTACTTTTTCGTCATTTTTTTATGGTGTTATTTGTCTAGCGAGCTGCCAATACTCACTGCTACATTCTTATGAAGGAAAGTAAAAACCGATTGAATGTTACGAGAGGAGTTGATAAAACGTTGTAACAACGTTAATTCAATTACTGGCCTGATTGAAGTTCCAGTAGAGATTTGCTGAAAGCTGTTTGTTCTGAAGGGGTTGAAAGGTCTGGAACAGCCTGGAGTCTGCAAGTCAAGTACTGGAACCTGACTGTTTGGTAATTACCTGCGGTTCTTGCTTCTAACACTCATCGTCTAACTGCTAAGGTCTTGCATCGACTAGCTTTGGCAGTCAGGAGTGATGATTGCGAACTGATTGATCATGGTTGTAATGTAAAAAGATACTCGGCATTCATTGTGGGTATTAACTGATTGACCATGGTATAGGAAAAAGCTAACACGAATAAAAGTAAACAGCATTTTTTGAATAAGGGCATATAGGAAAAAGTTTTAAACCTTCAGGCAATATGATGATATAGTTGAACAAGAATAAATTCATCTAACTGTAGAATAAAAGGAAAAGGAATTGTTGATATCTGACCGTCTAGGACAGAATATTGAAAGTAAACTCATATAGAAAAAGGAACTCTTCCTTATATATCATCATCTCTGCTTTATTTTACCATTTTTATTCTTTCGTTTGTTGTTTTTATCTTTAATTCATCTTATTATATATGATCGTGAAGAAGGTCTATTATGAGGAAATTCATGATAATGAAAGTTCACCATCCATTTAGTTTAATTATTTCTGTTTGGGAGCGGGGTGGCTCAGTGGTAGACAATGAGTTGCCATGCCGGAAATCCTGGTTCAAATCCCGCTGCGGACAAGACTTTTATTTAGTGTGTTTGCAGCCGGAGATGGATCATATAGGATCTAGGACCCTCCTGGGGCTTACTCAGCCTCTATAAAATATTATGAAAATGAGTACCCAAAATAAGCGGTAAAATCTGGCGGTTGAGCGTGACCTAGGACAAGCCATCTTCTAGCAGAACTTTTGTCCTTGAAACATTACAGTCTCTACCATGTACTGAACCCCAGACCCGTTCACGGGTTGTAGTGGTACAGGTTTTTTTTTCTTTTTTAGAAAAAATAAATTTAAAAAAATCTAATAATGTAACGTTTCTCGTCGTTGCCCTTTTTTATTACCAATTACCAATGGGTCGATTTCTGGTATTGAGGTACAAAAAAAGATGTTCTGAGCGAGCACCTGTACCACATCAGTCCATGAAGGGTTTTGGGCTCTGTACGTGGTAGAGACTATTTTGTTTCTTGGACAACGGTTGTCCAGGGAAGCCCGGGGTCCTAGATCCCAAAGGATTGATCCCCGGCATTTAACAGACCAAATCTGCCTCAGCCGGATTTGAACTCAGGACCTCCGGGACGGCAAATCAGCGCTCTACCACTGAGCCACTTCTGAGCTAACAAACTTCTTTTTTTTTTTAGAATAATTTATTGGTATTTACAACTGTAATTATATTACATCAAGTAAATCTGCTGTATGAACAAAGGGCATGAAAAAAAAACACTTGTGGAGAAACTACCCATTGATAGCCATAAAGTTCTATAGTAGAAGGTCTCGAGGTCATCTTCTTTTCAGACGCCTCGGAGGGTTATCAGGAATAGTATGGGAAGCAATTTGAGAGACTAGCGGATTCAAGTGTCTATGGAGCTTGTCATGGAAGGATCGGTATCTAGTTTGGGCCAAATCAGTAACATATGGGATATTAAGATCATGATGGATGAGTTTGTTTGTGACATAATAAGGGGCATTGAGGATTTTATGCAGGATTTTGGATTGTAAGGATTGGATACGAGATGCATTGGATGGTTTAGTAGAGCCCCAAAGCTCAACTCCGTATGTCATAATAGGTCTGATAACTGTCATGTAAATGAGTCTTTCGTAAATAATTGGGAGCTTTGAATGTTTGTCCAGTAAATGTTGAAGTAGGCGAAAACGTCGAGCAGTTTCTTGTCTTTTCAGTCTTATATGAGGATTCCAAGTGAGACGTTTGTCAAGATGGAGTCCTAGGTAACATATCTGTTCGAAAGGGATCAGTGGAATGTTATTAAAGAATACAATAAGGCAGGAAGCGAACAAACTTAAAATTAAATTCGATGTCTTATGTTTAATGAACCAAACACGTGATTAGATTGACTTTCTACACTTTGTTTCCATTGTCATGAAAGAAGACTTCGCCTAAGAGAGTTGTAGATGGAGAAATAATTTCTTGATGGAGCTGACCTGACTTATAGGTTGAAGTTATAACTTCATAATAATGCTCTGGAGGGCTGAGGGCTATTTGAAACGCTGGAAAACCACAACGGGATACTCGACTCCTACGCCAGGTCTTTGTGAGTTGCTTCCAGTAGCATGAAGGGCCTCATATTCCTGAAGGGGTTACTTAAAGAATACCTAATACCTGAAATCGGGATTCAAAACCTTAATGTTTATAAGCAAATACAATTTTGCAAGCGGTCACCCAGTCACCTTTATATATTAGTTTGTATATGGATATACGATATACAAAATAATAATAATTGTAACAATTTACTGACTCAAGATTGTGTTGAAACAAGAAGGTTTTATTAACAAGGTGTTAATATCATTTAATTTCACTTTTATGTTTTTAATTTAATTTAATTCGTTAGAACATTACATGCTTCTATTGTGTAGTCATCAATATTTTTTCTGGAAAAATAAATAAAAACGTTATACTATTATAAAAAACTTGTTTTTATACTATTCTCATTTTATGCTTGTAGAATTTGAAAACAGTTTTTAAACAGTATTTCTCTGTGATCCTTAGAAAAGCAAAAAGTTCTACGATGATTATACAAACAAGCTTGACGTCAATACAGCAAATACAAAAGCAAAAATTGAAGAGATCCCTTTTTAATTTTATATATAAATTGGCTTAAGAGAAAGTTTGGCCATTGAAAGCCGATCTGGACTCTTTGTTGACAGTAATGGAACTTGAGAACTCTCTTTAAAGTGGCACATTAACAAAGTAGCATTGAGCAAAGTTAGAACCTACCTAACTGCATCCCGGTCACCTTCAATGGCTCGTTACAAATTTCGCAAGGATGGTTAGGTACTTAGTGTTGCAGCTGTGAGCTCAATTTCAATTTAGGATCGTGTAAATTCATTGTACTCAACCTCTAGACTTCTTGAGCAATTAATGCCATCAACTCAAAAACTCTAAAAGTTTCACTTTATTCATTTTCATAGCACTCTGTAATTTGGATAATTTTTTACATTATTCGATAAATACTAAAAGATTAAACAGGATATTAAAACTTTACGCTTAAGTACAATTTTGATCCTAAACATTTACGTTTTAACATAGTATTTTTATTTTAATGGTAGCCTCACCTGTGTCTAGGATACGGAGTGAGGGTTAGAAGCCCCCATCTGAAGCTAATATCACAGATATCACAGAACCTAGCAGAGGGCTGCAATGGCCATGTGATTAGAATGGCAGATGAAGCCATTCCCAAAAAGATATTGACAGAACGTCTGTAGGGCACGAGAAGAAGGTGGTTAATGGAGAAGCGAGGGGTATCTCAGGAATCAGGGGCTACAAACAAAAGAGAAGACTGGAAGAGGCTAGGACTCCTCACCGAGTTGCAACCTCATAAAAAAGTGTATATAATGTATAACAATAGACATTTTATTGGGTCGTTCCATGTGAAAACTACCCTGGTAGTTCATCATGACCTGTCATGTCACCCACTATTTTAGATTTCCATGAAACGTGGCACATTTCCTTATACTTATGCACTAAGAAGACCTCTTAAGTTTTATTGTTTGAGGATAAATACTTTTTTATTATAGAATTTTAAATATATGAATATTGCGATTATTTGGTTCCGCGGAATCGCTTGCGGGAAATGAGTAATATTTACAAAAACTATATCATTTTAGGTATTAATAAAGATTTTGATCTGGGAATTTTTCCACAGTTTAATAGAAGTACACAGTTTACAAAATTGCATTCATTTAAGTAGACATAGCATTAAAAAAATTCATATTGCATGACATTATTGTGGTTTCCGAAACTAAAACAAGGGTTTACAAAAACGCTTGTAACTTTTTTTTTCTCCAAACAGCTCAGAATTCTCCAAATAAAACCTAAGATTATGATCTTTTTATTAATATAAAACACCAATTGTCTTTTTTGTGGGTACATTTTTAAATACCGCCGTGGCATCTGAAAAATAGATGGCCTCGGGTCTCTACTATATAACTTTATTGGAGTGCTAACGATGGGTAGTTTCTCCACAAGTGTTTTTTTTTTCTCATGTCATTTGTTCATATTAGCAAATTTACTTGTTGTAATGTCATTGCAGTTGTAAATATCAATAAATTCGGTTGGTGCCATAGACCATATTGATATTTGGCCGCGTTCTCTTCTTACAGACATAAATAAATCAACCATCATCACCCCAACACCTTGCTGGTTTTTCCCTGAGTTTTCGATGGTGTAGCGGCAGGCTGTTTAGTTCTATGACCTATCCGTTTTGGCTAATTTACCAGAGTCCTGCCCACCGATGCATTATCAGATTCAACAAGGGCAATGACAAATATGTCTAAACCCATGGATTGTGGCAGTTCGGGGTCACTCTGGGGGGTCTTTGTCAGTTGCCTCCTGTAGGCAGACCTGCCTCACATACCCGTGGGAAGGAACGGATCTATTTCGGCTAAAAGAATAGAGAGGCGTAAAGATCTAATAAGAGAGTTGGAACAACTTTTTTTTTTCAAATTTTTTGTAGGTTTACATTTTTTATTTTATTTTTATCAGTTGATATAAAATTTAAATCAGAATGAATCGGTCAGGTAATTAATAATTGGATTTAAAAAATATCTCCGGTGATTCATATCCAGTTAATTTTTTTATAACATAGGTATGCATCGTACCGGGTGGCATTATAAAAATAAATATGTTTTTTACACAAAGAGCAATGTTTGGTTTGCGAGAAGTAGGTCGCTAAGGTTGAAGGTTAATACTCACATGGTCAAGGTGGGTGAAGAGATAAGAAAAGAGGAGGGTCGAAGACTCCACTTTTAGAGGTACTCTCAGAACACATCCGGAGGAGGAAGGAAGACTCTCTGAGAAGATCCGGCAGAGGAAGGAGCGAGGAAGACGCGGAAGACGGAGGCCGGCGAACGACTCCCAATGTATACATTGAATCTTTATGAATATTGTTTAAAATCTTATTAATAAATATATAAGCTCCTGTCCTCTGGCAACAAATATATAAGCATCTAAAACATAGCGACATCAACGTTTTGTTATGATTAAACTTTTATTATTAACGCGAGTGAAAATGCTTTCTGGAATGTTTTAATCACCATGTCGATCAGATTATTAATTAGCAAGACACTATTGGCCTTTTTTGGTTGTTGAAAATTAAAACACAAAATAACAATTATTTAAATGCTTATCAACATTTTACCTTTTAAGAGGATTGCTAATATTTCTGAATCGGAGATTAAAAGCTTTAGAGGTAGAAGATAAATAACCATGATTTATTTTCCATCATATTTTCTGGTAAGATTGAATTTAATATTTATTTCCCTGAGGGATACGAAAATATAATTTCTGAACTCAGCTTTTAGGAACTCTGTTCTAATTGCGAGTGTTCTGAAACGCTTGACAAGGTTTCATATTCATCATATTTAATTAATAGGTACTGATTTAAAATTATAAAAATAAGTTTTATAAAGGACATCATCGGTCACAAATATTATCGAGTTACTGTAAAATTCCTTTTCAGGGAAAACAAAGTCGCTTATTCAATAAAATATTCAAATGAATTATTAATTTGAATTCAACTTTTATTCAAAATAAATCTGTTTTTAATAGTGCCTACGCATATAGATATGTTATGTTAGAGAAGAATTGGTTGACTGTAACTTCTAATGTAAACTATTTCTTCTAAACTATTAGTAGATATGTTATGATTGAGAACGGATGATATATTGTTGTTATAGTCGTGAAAATAATCTAACAATCGATCGTTCACTGTTTTTATCTCAGCCCGAAAACATTTTCCAAATATTTATTCTAAGCTTCATGAGCTAATTGGTCACCAGTAAAACAGTTATATTTTATGAATGCATATATATGGTGGATTTTATTTATGTATTTACTAATCAATACTATATAATATAATGATACGTAATGGAAGGAGATAAAGGTAAGTTGAGGGACTACCCACTGGTAGTGCTCGAATAACAAAGGCAACTTAAAAGGTGACTTCCTCGTGACCTACTGTTCTGATGCCACGGAGGATTATAGAGAATTGAAGAGATTGGTAGGTTTGAAACTAGTGTAGGTTTGAATGTAAATAAATTTCTTCATGAAAGGTATGATATCGGATTAGAGCCAAATCAGAAATCAATTGTACATTGAGGTTATAATGGATGATTTCATTCATAGCATTGATAATTTCGCACAAGATTTTGTATTGTTAAGATTGGAATAGTATATAAATTGGATTGGAAGAGTAAGAGATGGAATAGTATTCTTACACTTGTAAAACAGTATGTAAGGTGTTCTTTCGAGTTTATTAGTTTTTCTTTACGAGTTTCATCAACTCCTTTGTCTTTGGTTGTTTGCTGCTTTTGTAAATTCATTTGTTCATTTGTAAAATCAGGTTTGTCTTTATCTTTTACCTTGATTCATTTCCTAATTATTTACCTCTTGAAGATCATTGGAATGTGCGCCCGACTGAAGAGTACTTAATAGAACTAAATATTTCCCCGATCGGGGTCAGATAAAGGTTTCCCATGATTTATTTCCACAGCGGGAAATATATTTCCCAGCAGGCGCGCTGATGGCTATTGAACCTTTTAATTTATTGCATTATGGTCTCTTTGTTCTTTCCAGATCTAATTACAAGTGGATTTGTGTCGACAGTGTTTTTACTTCCTCCCTCTACTATTAATATTAATATCGGTGTGATTATTTAATTCTTATAGGTAATGTTATAGTACTTTTCCTAATTGAAGTTTGAGCTATAAATAACTGAAGTAGCCTCGTTCAATTACCAATTATTAATTAACAGATTGTTAATTTTTTTAAATTGTGAAACTTGAATATTTTTAATTTTATGGTTTGTACATATTTAAATTGATATTCTAAGTAAATGTGTCGAGAGTTCCTTGTTTTGTTTCCTGTAACCATTTAAGTATTCTTTATTTCTAATGGGTGTATTAATTTCACTGTGAGCTACTCTCTATGTCATAGCTACTAATTTTCAATTTTAATTCTTAATTTAATCACAAATGCAATTTAATTATTTACTTTTATTTTTAGAAGTGAAATATATGTTCACATTAAGTTAGTGAATGAGCTTCAGGCTAGGCCAAGCAAACTGTTCCGTTATACTCACCGCAAACTCTATCCTTTTTACTACAGAATATTCCGAGTGTAAATGTAAATCACCTTAATGTATTCCTAGAATTTGCAATCCAAAACCTCATCCGGTAGGGTTATTCCTTTGAATGGAATTTTTCCAGCATGAATAACTATTTCTGAACTTACAATACCTAAAAAAGGTTTTGCAAAGTTTCTGGAGCACTTTGAAGGATGCTTATTCCTTATCAGGGAATTGGTTTCTTTCCAATTCTATCTCATATATTACTAAAATAACAGTCATGGTTTTATTGTGGATTTAAGAGAGTGCAGCAATACTTTAGTAATGGTTATGTTCAGACACTTATGTTAATTCCTAAAATGAATTTTTCAACAGTTTGAGTTATTTACTATACTGTAAAGGAATTTATTCATCTAGATTATATTTTATTATATTTATTAATTTTATAAATCATTATATTTTTTAATATATCTAATACTTATCAATATATATTATTGATAATATTACCATATTTATTAACATCAGTGTATAATTGCTTATTAATGCATAACTTTATGCATTGATATATTTATTAATTATATCGTATTTATGAAAGTAAAATATAGTTTCATTTTCACAGTCATTTTCCTAAAAATCAGTAAAACTTTAAACTATTATCTTAATCAAATTTAAAAGCAGATAAAAAATGAGAGTGTATGGGAAGAACTCCAAATTTCTTGGATGAAATAAGTTTCATGATATATTGTTATCTTTTTAATAGAGAAGAGCAAAAGCTCAAAAGAGACATAAAATACTTTTCAAGAAATGTTCGGAAAAAAAATCAAACAAAATACTTAAATAAAATTAAAAAAACGTTCAATCTCAAGGCTGTCAATATTTCGCCTTCCGAGCATCTTAAGGACAGAAATAGAATGATAAAAAAAGAAATAAACAAATAAATAACATCCTTATCTTATTATTCAGCGAGGCACCGACCAAAAAAAAAAACAACCGATTCCTATAATTAATTCCTATAATTTATCCTATAATTAATTACTATTACCAGTGCCATAAATTACATGAATATTTTCATAAATATATGCCCTATTTAAAAAAAATAAAAATGGAAAGATAAGTAATTTTTTTTTCTTACCCTCCTAATTTATTTATTTACAATACAAACAAAGATAGGTAAATGGTTCGTCAGCCATATATATTACTTAAGATATTATTATACTAGGGATTGAAAATGATTTATATACATAGTTAATAGATAATTATCAAATGGTAATTACCTGCATTTTAATTATAACATGAAAATAAACCTAAACCAAGTAGAGAATGCCATAATTAAACTTTGAATTTCTTTTATTATTGTGCCCTATTTTTCAATCAACTAAGATTGCTTTAATTGTTTAAAATCCGACGCCCACGGGATGCCTCCGTTCGTAACAGAAATGAATTAGATGAAAAGTAAATCCCAGTTGATTATATTATAGAACCTATTACGGAGGTATTCCCAAACGATTGTGGAAGCTCTTGTGTTTGACTGTAATTTTGGTAGATTCAAACTGCTCAAAAGGAATTAGGAACCCATCAGTGTTCTTTGTAGCATTACAAAGGGATAGTGCTGGGAGTACAATAATCTTCCGAGGAGGGCGTAAACCAATTCGGCTCGGGAATTTACTCTTTTATCGCTTCTCGAGGAATAATAATTCAAAGAAGGTTCCTAAACATGAAACAAAAAACGAACCTACTTATCCAACGACCTGTTGGCTTCAATTATCGTTCAATTTATTGTTTTGTATTCTATTCACAATAAAATTTTCTTTAAATTTGTTTCAATGAATTCAAATAATTAGCATTATTAAATGTTAATTTGTGTCTATCAATATAATTTTTTTTCTTTTTTATTTATTATGTGCACGAAATATTTATAAATAAATTAAAAAAGAATTATATATTGAATTTCAAAACTGTATTATAATAAAACAAGTAAATATAATGAATGATAAATAATGGCATGAAATGAAGGAAAATAGAGAAACTACCCAGTGGTAGTACTCAAATAACAAATTAAACTTTGAAGATCATAAGGCCATCTTCTTTTCAGAAGCCTTGGAGGATTATTAGGATTTGAAGATGTTGCTAGTGGATGGAATTGTCATGATGATCATTGATATAGGATTCTGCCCAAATCAGCAACAGATGAGACTCTGGGGGCATTTTGGATGACTTTATTCGTAACAAAGTAAGGACCACTGAGGATTTTATGAAGGATTTTTTATTGTAAGGATTGAATACGAGAGGAATTCGATGGCTTAGTGGAGCCCCGAAGCCTTACTCCGCAAGCCTATATGGGTCATATAAGAGTCATGTATATGAGTCTTTTGTAATTAATTGGGAGCTTAGAGTGTTTGTCTAGTAAGTATTGAAGTAGCCTGAAACAGAGGATAAATAAGCTATTCATGCATATCTTTTAAGGCTGCTCTTTCTATCATATGCCTACAGGTACACCCAATCATCATTTCTCCGTATTTTGAATAATCGAAATTAAACGATTGCCTTTACTATTTTTAAATTTAAAAATTAGGAATAGCTTAAGCTTTATCAAAACATGATTTTGATTGGTGAAAATGTGTTTCCTATAGTTCCCTCAACTGATATTATTTCATAATTGAAACTAAAAAAAAAACTACGTTACATTTAGCATTTTTAGTAACAAAAAATTCAACAGACATTTCATATATAGAAGGAGGGTGTAGGCACAGCTATCTCATCACGGCTTACATCTCAGCCAGGCTAGTGTTGCTGCAGATACACCACGGATCGTGCATAAAATCTGTTTTCGTATGTGCCTTGGGTCCTTGAGTGCGCAGCTTTTGCTTTTATCAGATATCTTCATCTACAATAACAAGAGAAGGAAAAAAAACAGAATAAAAGGGCAAAATAAAAATACCAAAATATTATTTTCAAATAAATGTCGGATTTTCCGCAGTGAATTTCAGTTATTCTATGGGTTACTTGTACTTAAGGAATCTTTTACCATTCATAAAGAATAAGGAGCTATGTCAGGCATTGGCTTGAAATGGTGTTATTACTTATATTTTTAACAATGTTTTAAGCCAAAAACTATTATAATAACACGATTCTGCTTCCTTCAATACAGTTAATCCACTCTGGACAAAACTCTACTTTACCACTTATTAACCGGGGCTGCAGATACATTTTTGAAATTATGCAATCAAAAATGTTTTACTGTTTCAGCTCTCTATTTGTATATATATATATATATATATATATATATATATATATATATATATCAACCATCAACCTAATAAAATATATATATATATATATATATATACATACACCAAAAATTGTTTTATTTTTTGCTTCTTTAAACAATTATTTTGTGTTTATTACATTTGCGTTAGTGTAAATTAGTGCTAAATTTGAAAATTATAATTTTTTAAGGCAGTCACAAATTTTAATGGCTTATGCCTTTATGAAAATCTGTAGGGTCAAATAGTTCAAAATATTCGAGCTGTAGCGTAGACATCACATTAGTATTATACCGTACAAAATAAAAAGTATTTAATGTATACATTTCCAATCTATTTTAAAAGCGAATTCTGGATTTGCCATTTTTCAAAGCATAAATTTTATTGCTAATCTCTGTTTAAGGCGCTGGTGGTGGAACTTAAGATATGTCTAATAGTATTTAACCATCAACCTAATAATTTTTAACCGACCGAAATTTAAGTTGTACCTCAAATCAACTTAAACTAACACTTGATAATAAAAAATAAATAAATCAAATCAACTAAAAGAGTTTAAATGTTCTTTCTAAAAAACAAATGAAAATATGAACACATAAATATAAAAAACAAAACAATATTTATCCATCGATTATTTCGTCCGACTGTTCAACTAAAGTTATAACTATAATGGAAATGCGTTCTATGGATACGATCCCGGAGTTGGGAATACTATTTCTGTATTAATATATCAGATCCGTTAATTGAAATAGTTTCCCTCATTTTCAAAATTCATGCACAGCTAATGTTTTTATGACAGGGAGCAAATGCAAATTATCGACAAATTAATAATAGAGTGTCTTCTGGAGAGAAGCCTTATATAATCAACGTATTCGCTTTGTTCCGGTGAAAATATCCTTATTTCAAATAATTCGTGTAGTCCTGAATGCAGAATATTTAGATACTGACTTGTACTTCACGGCTGGATATCTACATCTTTATTAACTTGAATACATAAAATTCCATTCTATTTGGAGATTAGATACAGGGCTGTCTTTACTGGAATAATAACTTTTTTTTGTTGAAATGTCATGTACATGTATGAAATGTACATAAAGAAATAATTCCCTAGGTTTAGAATGGGGGTCCATTAAAGTTGTCTTAAACTTAGGCAACACTTTTTTTTTTTTGCAGAAATTGAATTGAGTGCAAGGTTGTTTTAAAAATGTTAGCGTTCACATAATTTAGAGCCAAAAAATATTAAATTAAAATTTAATTCACTAAAAAATATAATGAATTGGAGCGAAGTTCTTCAATATGAAGAATCTTACTACTTTGTAATAAAGAAACTCTCATCATCGTTTTTTATTGGAGGAGTCTAGCAGTAGTCTATGACTAGCGGAAAATAAAGGAAACAAATTAATATTAGAAAAAGCAATTCGAATATAATTAGAAATTTAAACCGCATTTTTAAAAATATTGTTAGAAGAGAAAATTAAAGATAAAGCAATTATGAATTATCAACTCTCTTTTCACTGCAAAATCTTCTCGCCAAGACCAAATGTCATCTATTACGGTGATTAGGTTTTGATAGACTGTGAATTTCATAATCAAGTATATACCTGTCAACTGAAACATTTATAACGAATACATTTCTTCCTAAAAATATTGTGTTGAATACGTTTCTTTTAAATTTTATCGGCCATCATTTCTCTTTTGGAATATATAAAGCTAAGTAGTATTTAGAAGGGCAATTCTACTTCAAAGTTAAGCATATAAGTACTAAGAAAAAAATGTTTACACAGATTTGTCCAAGTAGTTACATCAGATTAGTTATTGATCCCGTGGAAATACTGACTAAGTGAAATGATGGGAAAAGTACTAAGCCTCACCAAATTAGTGTAACTTTCCACATATTATCTTGAAGTGAACAGATGCCTGCAGTGTCCTTGGACTATCCTTAAAAAGCATGCAAGATTGTTATCATGAACATTTTCAATATCTTTGGGACTAATCAAGTTTTCGTTAGCATGATGATAAACTGTTGTGCATAATTGAGTGCCTCTACAATTACTTCCAGCCTTAAAAAATTGAGGGTATGAGTAGAATTAGGCCTAGGATATTTGTATCGATTGTGTAATTACACTATTCTTGTGTAATAACAATATCATCATTTGCTTCGCAGTCTTGGCGATATTATCGCAGATAAGAGGAACAAACGCCATGATGGCGAAGAGGAGACACAAAGCTCACGTGGCTTATAAATCAGCTGATAGCACAAATCCAGACAAACTCGGGCAAGTTTGATCCCGAGGGCTCTGGATTTGACCGCTGTGGGTGGCCCTTATCGCAGATCCCACTGCTGCCCCCCCCTTAAGGGTAGGCAAATCACACCGTACAAGTTATTCCCTCCTTCTGGTTCAACATAAATATTTTATGCATGAGTGTACATATCTATATCGTATATTGATTTAATATAACAAACATACAAGATAAATACGAGGTATGTCTATTAAATAACTAGACTGACGTTGCAATAAAATTTATTTTTATTTTGTACATAATTACTTACTATCACCTTCAATATATACCTCTTCTCTATCCCTACAACGCTCCATGCGAATTTTCCATTGTTGGAAACAATGTTGGAAGTCATCTTCTGTGAGTTCTTTCAGGACGCGTGCCGCTTTCTCTTTTACAGCTTCCACGGACTCAAATCTCGTCCCTTTTAATGAAGATTTCACCTTAGGGAACGGATAGAAGTCACTTGGTGCAAGATCTGGTGAATAAGGTGGATGTTCTAACACTGGGATGCTGTACTGGGCTAGGGACCTCTTGACTGATAACGCGGAATGAGTTGGCGCATTGTCTTGGTGGAGAACCCATGATTTTGTCCGTCCACATTTCGGGTCGTTTTTCCTTACTCTTTCACGTAGTTTTGCAAGTACCTCAAGGTAATAGTATTGATTAATAGTTTGACCTTCAGGAACTCAGTGAAGGTACACAATTCCATGAATATCGAAAGCAACGTCAGTCTCGTTATTTGATAGCCAAACCTCGTACATACTGTTACGGGCTACTGGGTACTAAAAATGAATTAAACAATTCCTTAATTAAAGATACTAATATTTATTAACAAAACTGATAAGAAGGATACAATTAAACTATTAACAATTAAATTATTGAACTAATATAAATTTATAATAACAATATTCTAAATATTTATTATCTAGGCCTAATTCCTATTTAATTATTACAATAATATTAGATATTACTAATTATAGATAGCTTAACTAGTTACAATAGTTTCTATGAATATATTCCACTACAATTTATAACTAATAATTAACACTTACAGTTCACTAGTCCACCGACCGTAAGATTCTTCAAGTATCACAAACTGACACACAGTAACAAACAGAAACAGTTTATTACACTCGCGAGACTGTTACAGTTCACTGATACACTTATTACACTGGCCGGTTCAACACTGACTAGTTTATCACACTGACACTCACTTATTACACTTATCACTGATCTTCACTGTTCTACTCTCAGGCTAAGACTGACTGGCTCGAGGTGAAGGAAGTCTTTTTATAGGCAAGGCCGAACATTCTAGAACACGGCGGGGCCAGACAATTCTGGAATATTCTTAATCCTTTGCCGACAAAAGGAGACGATCTAGAACCGTCCTAATCCTATTTTAACTTCTCCCGCCGACGGATTTAAGCCGCTAATCCTCTTGCTTCCGTCTTCCTGCCGGCGCCCGTAACAATACTAAGTTCACAAAACTCATCGGCTCAGAGGGTAGATAGAACTTTCCTAACCATAAAAATTTACCAATTGGAAAAAAAACAGTTATGAAATAGATTACAATTAGTAATATCACTATTCATAACAATAATGAATTGTTAATCAGTAGTTATGAGCGAAATTAGCATTGCCTCATCTTGCGAGAAATAATTTATCAGAAATAAATAACAAGTTGATTTACATGTTGCCAATTTTAATCATACTTCTGCATTAATTTTAATGATATTAATTAAGTTTTTAAGCATCATGAAAACTCAAAACTTATTTGAGTTTTCATCAGGTTTAATTTAGTAGGTAGGTAATTTATAGGTAATTTAGCTGTCCTTTGGTTAAGTTACTTAATCCAAAGAAAGTAAATCCTAACCAATCCTTACATGGTTTATATACTGATATTCTTTCCTCAACTTATTGCAACGAACCACTCGAAGCACCATGAGTACCATAATAATTAAGTTTGGATTGGACTTTAGACGATGATCTGGAAAACATTAAGGACTTGGAACTCCCTGTTTAATTAGTGATGACAGCAGCAAGAACAAATATTTTTCTTTCAAAATTTATTAGTTTTAGTATTTTCCAGATCAAGATTTTATATTTTCAATCTAAAGTTTTTTAGTTTTTTTTACTGGAATTGGACGCAGACCTTTAGATTCTCCGAGCTGTTTCGTTATTCACAATCTGCAATTAAGATACCATTAATCAAAAATCTATAAAAAACTTCAGTAATTAAAAACACATCAATACAGCTGATATCCAAAATAGCACACTTCATGCAATGTGACAACTACCTAAGGGTAACGTAGGAAAACGACTTAGACCTTATCAACTACCAGCCCTTCAATTGACAAACTCAGCCGACAGCTCAAATTAAAACTTACGCAGAAACTTACTACCCACCTAAGCTCGTTTGGAATTACTCTCCTCAGATTTCTGGAACTATATACAAAGACTTGAGACTTTCCAATTTAAAACTTATAAACTTATTACACAAGCTGATTGGTACTTTTGTAACAACAACGTTACCTAGGGACTGAAATACGCTAATAGTAAAGTGACTTCCAAAGAAGCTTGTCTTTATAGAAACAACGGCCTCTTAATCGATACTTAAAGAAACTAAAAAGAGAATTAAAAGTAGAGGACGCTTCGGCGGTACATATACTAAAATTGGTACGATACAGAGAAGATTAGCATGGCCCCTGCACAACAAGACTGAAAAGACAAGAAACTGCTCGACGTTTTCGCCTACTTCAACATTTACTGGAGAAACGTTCAAAGCTCCCAATTAATTATAAAAGACTCATTTATCAGACCTAAGACAGTTATCAGACCTATTTGGACATACGGAGTTGAGCTTTGGGGCTCTACTAAGCCATCCAATTCATCTCGTATCCAATCTTTACAATCCAAAATACTTCGTAAAATCCTCAATCCTCCTTATTATGTCACAAACAAACTCATCCATCATGATCTTAATATCCCATATATTGCTGATTTGGCCCAAACCAGATACCGATCCTTCCATGAAAAGTTCCATACACACTTAAATCTGCTAGTATCTCAATTGGTTCCCATAATATTTCTGATAACCCTCCGAGGCGTCTGAAAAGTAGGTGGCCTCGAGACCTTCTACTATAGAACTTTATTGGAGAGCTATCAATGGGTAGTTTCTCCACAAGTGTTATGTTATTGTATTTTTTGTGTTTATATAAGTAGTACAATGCTAAGAAAAAATGTCGAAGGATACAGTTCTCCATCTCTGCTCAACATTTTTATGTTCAGGTTATCTTTGACGTTTTTCTCCTTGGAGTATGATATAGTGTTATTGCCGTAAATACACTTTTGATACTTCAACAGGCAGTATCTGAGTTCTTTGAAGAGTTGAACAATGAAAGACCATTTACTCCTGATGGAAGATCCCAAAGTTAAAGTTAAAAAATAACTGAGTATATCAGAATCGTCCATCTGTTAAAAATATGTTTTTAGATGTTGATAGACATATGGGTACAATCACCAATAGACCTGGGAAGTGAATTTAAAAACAAGTTATAGTATTTCGATGGCCAACTCTGATAACAGATATTCAATTCAATAATAGGAAACAGAGAAATGTTTCAATACATACAACTGTATCTGTTTAAATATATATACCTTCCACACAGAAAACCTGCCAAGTCAATCATATCAGCTGAGATGAGGTTTCTGCGAAGGGTTCTAGGAAAAATAATATCATATTATATCATAAATTAGAGAATCAGCGAAGACCTATTGATAGGTCAGAAAAAAAAGTAGGTAATGGACAGCTGATCATTGGAAGAGGGGAGGGACTACATACAGGCGAACCATTCGTTTATCGATCTTCAGCGCAGAGATCATTGCCGTTATTGGTATCAAGTTTTTATATTAATTTTATCAAGTTTTATATACCCAATGATAAGTAATGCTATCGTTATAGAGACTTATAGTAAGCTGGAAACTGTACAGTATGTTGAATGTTATGGTAATATGACACATGAAAAATCCAAAAATATATATTTTTACAAGTAATAATGATACTATTAATCTTTTAATCTTACTAATATTATAAATGTGAAAGTTTGTATGTTTGTCTCTCTTTCACGCAAAAACTACTGAACGGATTTGGATGAAACATTACAGTAATATAGGTTATACATCAGAACAACACATAGGCTATAGCAAGCACGGATTTAGGAGGGGAGTGCACGGGGGCACGTGCCCTCCCCCCGACAGTTTTTTAGGTATTGTAGAGAATCCATTATAGTACATAATTAAAAGCAAATCACATGATAATAGTTGTTAAAATAACAGAAAGGACAGGAGTGAAACTATTTGTTTTGATATCCTACAAATCTTACTAATATTATAAATGTGAAAGTTTGTATGTTTGTCTCTCTTTCACGCAAAAACTACGGAATGGATTTGGATGAAACTTTACAGCAATATAGGTTATACAGCAGAATAACACATAGGCTATAGCAAGCGCGGATTTAGGGGGGAGGGGGCACGTGCCTTTTTAGGTACTGTGGAGAATCCATTATGGTACATAAATAAAGGAAAATCACATGATTATTGTGGTTAAAATAACAGAAAGAACATGAGTGAAACTATTTGTTTTGATATCCTACGAATATTATAAATGCTAATGTATGTTACTTATTCACGCAAAAACTACTGAACGGATTTGGATGAAACTTATTGAATAAAATAGGTTATACATCAAGGGCAGATATGTGGGCATGCCCCCCCGTTTTAGTACATAATTAAAGACAAATCAGGAATTTAGCCTCTTGAAATTTGTAGATAGGTTCTTTGTATAGTTTAAGAAAGAAATTTGGATAATTCCATCCCAAGGATTTCCCTTTTAATATAATGGGGGTTCAAAGGTTGTAGAGAATCCGTCAGTTTTGAAGTTAGGCATCTGAAATTATGGATGTACGAGTAACTTATATTTTAAAAAAATAATTAAATTATTTATTTAAAATGATCTTTCACGAAACTTTATGTGGCAGGCCGAATTCCACGCGAGCGAAGCCGCGGGCATAAGCTGGTATTATATATTTTTAAATTGTTCTCAATTATTTTCTCACATTCCTATATTTATTTAACAAATTAAATTCATATAAGAGAACATATTACAGAATAGCGTGATTCCCTCCATGCAATTGGAACAAATATTTGACTTCCATGCGTTTGAAGACAAACATTTATTGTTAGAACACGTTCTAAGAATAACTAACTTTAGTGAGGGCGAAGAAGAAAAATATGTCCTTATACTAAAATGATTCTATTTTAACATTGATAAATAATAAGGAAATCGGATGTAAATAGACATTTCTTTATATATTCTGCCGCATAATATATTTATTTCATCTTTCCCCTCTAACGAACCCTCAACTGGAACCCTACGCGAACCGGCCCTTAACTTTCTTTGATATCCCAGCCCGGGTATTCTCGATTTAATTAATATTTTCTATACGTTTTCAATACATTCGTTCAAAAATCCGAACATTATATCCGGTCTATGGAACCGAACATATAAAAACGGCTTAAAACTTTTAAATAAGTACTTTTAACTTTTATCCACTTTAATTAACCTTATTTCATTTTATGTAATAATAAAATACGAATTAATCTAGGCTATAAAATAATTTGTTACTTACCAAAATAGGAAAAAAGGAATTTTTCTAGGCAGTAACTAATTTGCGGAAAGTGGAATAGTAATATTATTGAAAATATATAGGTATGCCTCATAAGATGCATTTATTATATTATTGAAAATATTTAAAAAATATCAAAATACAAATCGATATGCAGTAATCAACAGTGACAAAAAAAAAAGAAGAAAAAAGTTACTACTATTTGCGCAGCTATTTTAAGGGGTTCCTCTGACCCACAACGAACTTTTTAAGTCTTATGAGAGATATCTTCGGTTTTGTAGAAATGTATTTATATTTTAAACTTCATTTCTTACCTGCTTTACGGCAATATCTAGGTGGCGGGAACTCCTCATTCTGGCGGTACCTGCACAGTCCTTTCAGCCTCCATGATCTGATCTATGACTAGGTTCATCTTGTTTGGTTTATATATTGCAGTAGCCCGTGTGGAGGCCCGGTTTATTCTCAACTCGTTCTTTGCCAGAGTACATTACTCGGAGTACTGTTTCATATAACCGGAAGCCCTTTTCTCGTACTAAGTACACTTTAAAAAGTTCTCACCGCACTTTATCCACCCACGTTCACCGCGCTGCCACCGTCAATTACAGCAATTGAGTCCAGAAAACAGCAATGGCTGTGCACAATCTGTTACTTTATATCCATCTATATAATGGTTGAGACCAGGTAATGGTGTGGTGAATTGGGATTAATCCACATCATTAGAGCTGTTAGCGGCTTGAAGTAAAGTCTCTGATGTGTTGTGGCGGTCGTAGATAACGTGGTAGTATACAAAACTTTTCCTTCTTAATGTATTTTACAAAATTTATTAGTCGATTGATAAAATTAATAGTAAAGTTTAGAGCCAATTTAGCCATTTCAGGTTAAATGCGTTCAATATCAGGTTTTGAAATAAAAAGTATTTTTTATTTAATTTTTTATGATTCAGTCTCCAGAAAACATCTTTGTAACATAACAGGACACCTTGATTAAATTAATTGGTCGTTTTAATTAATAATTTGTACTTTTATATTATTTAATTTTCTCAATATATAAAATAGATAATGCACTGAAATGTTGCAACTACCGAGGCATATCGCTACTTCCATGCGCTTACTTGGCTTGTCAATCATATAATACAGTATACAGTAACCTCTTGAAAAGGTAATCGGGAAATACCATGTTGGATTGCGAAGAGGATGGCCAAGCTGAAACTAGATCTTTATCCTCCGGATGCTACTGGAGTAGTCAATGGAATGCCAAATCTCAAAACGCCAAAGCTTCATGGAATTACGACTGGCCTAAAAAATATGGACAATGACTAAAAAAACTGACTTGTCATTCTCCGACAAATATTCGGACCAATATTCGTTAATCAACTCCGGCGAGAAAGGGCAAATAACGAGTTAAGATCATTCACAAAAATTGAGATATTGTGCAGGTCATTAACCTACGATGGGCCACTTAATAAGGATAAAGTTCAGTGGAATGTATTGAGGGGAGTGTATGGAACCAGCAGAGTTGGTCGTCCAAAACTTAAAAGGAAAGATCCCGTAGCTACTGATGAGAAAACTGGTGGCGGATGCTGGAGCATGCCATGTCTCTGCATTGGTGCCTAGCTCCAATAAATAATAACAAAAATAATGTTTAATAAACATTATCGTTTCCTCGGAGATGAATTCGGATTTATTTTAAAGATCTATTTCAACTAAGGTGCTACATAAAGTTGTATTATCTGAATTTTTCCCCGTTAGTTTTGTGTTATATTATTGCAGCTACAAGTAAGGAGAGGCCTCGAGAAGGGATACACCACGAGACGCCTACACGAGAGGAGGGCAGCGGCCACCGTGGACAGATTCAGATGAGGCGGTGTAACAGCGACGTAGACATAATGCACGGACAACTTGTGCCATCCGTCACTTGGCCCGCCCTTCTATGTTGTAGCAATTAGGAGGTACTCTGTAGCTAATAGATTATCCATGTCTTCGCCTGTTCACTTCATTACATAACAGGAGGGTCCTTACATCTTTGATTGATTCACTTATACATTTTCTTAAGTAACGCAGCTGAAATATTTAAAATTGAACAAGTATCCCTTTGTCCAATGGAAAAAATAGTAAAATGAAGCAACTACAATATAATTAATGTATGAGAGGAAAATAGTTGACTGGATGATAAAATGGAGAACGTAGATAGTTGGGGGGTGCAGTAAAAAAAACACCAAATAAGTACCAGACTTATATTTAGTTAGTGTCTTACGTTTCGACCTACAATGTAATCTTCAGGGCTATGAGATAGAAACAAACAGAACAAAAAATATATATAATCGTCACAGTAACAAGTGACATGTAATGCAGAAAATTAAAATACTGACAGATATGAAAATTAAAGATAACGAATATTAAAAAAATTGATAGAATATAATAAAATAAAATATATTACATAAAATTGGCACTAACTAAATATAAGTCTGGTACTTATTTGGTGTTTTTTTGACTGCACCCCCCAACTATCTCCGTTCTCCATCTACAATTCAATTAATTAGAAATACAATCAATGGGTTTCGGCTATTGTTGACTATAAATTTTAGGATGAGATTTTAAAACGAATTTCACATACTATGAATAAAATACTTATTATTAAAACATACAATAAATTACGAAGAATTTATTTAAGATACATTAATACCTTCAGAATTTGTAAAGTGTGGAAATGGTTATAAAGCGGAGTTATACTCGTAACTTCAAAACCGAAGCCACTGCTGATCATCTTTCAAATGATTCCTTCATTTATTACTCCAAATATTTTTTATTATAATCTACCTTCTATTATTTTCTAAAATTTGTTCAATTAACGGAGCGTAGTAGTTCAGTGGTAGAGCGCTGTTTTTTCGTGCGGAAGGTCCTGGATTAGAATCCAGTTTTGGCAGTCTTTATGTAATCTGTTAAATACAATGGATCCTTTGGGATCTCGAATTTATCTGGATTATTATGGAATCTCGAGACCATCCTGAGTCTCACCCAAACCCTATAAAGTGGGTACCCAAAATAAGGGGGAAAATCTGGCGGTTGAGCGTGATCTTGGAAAAATCACCTCCCTGCATTACCGTTGTCATAAAAAAAGTATAGCCTCTACCACTTGCTAAACCCAAGACTTTTCATGAGCTGTAGCAGTACAAGTTTTTTAGTTATATCAACCTTTTAATTAAATTATTAAATTTTACAATAACCGATTATTTGTTCACCACGTCCCATGTAGAGTTGATATCGTTGTTCAAAGGCTATTGTGACGCCTGAATTCGGTGAAACTGAGAAAAGTAGATTAGAATTATGTTTGCAAAAGAAATGTATTTTTATGTTGCGAAGACGTAGGTACTGTGAAAGTGCCCCATAATCTCAAAATAGGTTATGCCGGTAAAACAATTTGCGTTTGGGTTGATGATATGCTTTCTACAACTATTTTTTTGTATTATTTAATACAGTCACAACGAAGAGTAAACTAACTGAAGATCAAACGGATTGGCAAATGTTTATAGGTTCGAATAGTGAGATAGAAAGCTGTTTAACCCCTCTCTTCAACCTCTAGCAGCAAGTAATCACTGCCCAGTAACAGAACCCGTGGCTGGGATGGGCCAGTACTCGAGGCAAATAGAGTCCGAGAGGAGGCCAGCTTGCCCACTGCCAGGCTTTGATCCCAAGTGTAATCTCCACCTTTGCCGGCCCGATCGGGGGGGGGGGGTGTAGCCTCTAGCGTCGATATCATCAGCATCAGCATGAGCCTTCCAACAAACATAAATATTTATTTAGATCTATTAAAATAATTTTTCAATTATAAATTTACTTTAATAAAAAAGGTTTGAAAGTGCTAAGTTCTTGTAAAAAATAAAAATTTAAATGTCCAAAGATTTATTACGGAAACAATAAAAGTAGGGTAATATACGATAACAAAGTCCAGGTCAATTAGCAGTTAAATATATATACAAAAAAAGACTACCCAAAACGGTACTTATGTATTAGCCAGTCTGCATGAAACCTATCTCCCTATCTCGTGTCACGTTTTCTTTTCACTCGTCTCATTTGAGTTATTCATTTATGTATACATTATTAAATTGTTTTCTGTATTGTTTTTGTCTTGTTGTTTGTTCATTCAACGTCACTTTATGCTGCTGTGGCTAATCGGACGATGCTACAGTGGGAGCCCTAAATTTTGCCTATCCAGGTTTTATTAGGAGTACCTGACATCGTACAGGCTCGGGATCCCTGTTTAACGTCCCTTCCGAAGGACTGTCTGTTTAAATTTAAATTTCTGTGTTGCTTGTTAAATTAAATTTTGTGTTTTTATCATATTCCTTTTGTTTTAGCATATTTAAAATGGTACAAATAATACAAACACTTTGGAAATAGCCGTCTTTAAAAAAAGAAGCTGTGAAATACTTCCAGAAGTTCGGAATAATTATGCGAAATTATGTGAAAAACGTCATCAAATGGATTTTGACACGGATAAAAAACGGAGACGATTTTTCGAAAGTGTAGGAAAACGTATAAATAAAGCAGGAAAGTGGGGAGAAGGATTTAGAATTAGCATTTTGTATATTTTAATTTTCATTAATATGAAAGATAGGTGTTATCAGTAACAGAATTATCAGTGCTCGGGTTATGAACAATATAAGCTCCCAATACCTCTGGTTTTACTGAATATTCCTCTGTTTTTTTTTGAGGTGTGAATCTTAGATAAAAAGTCTAAAAATATCTGACGCACATTACACTTACGTGATGATATCAAATATTTTAAAAATATTTATGTTCAATTGCCTTCCTGACCAAGAAATTTCTGATTACCAAAGGCCTCAAACAGGGCTGCCCACTCTCCCCTCTAGGTACTGTTTAATATATATCTTGAAAGTATCCTTTGCCTATGGAAAAGAAAGTGTAATGGTATGGTAGTGGATAATCATAGATAATGAACGCCTGTACAATTTACAATTTGCCGATGACCAGGTCATTATTTCAAATGAAGAAGAAGATGCTTCCTATATGATGAGGAAACTGCTGGAAGCCTATAAGGCAGGAGGCCTGGAAATCAGTATCCAAAAAGCGAGTACATGGCATTAAATAATAGTGGAAACTCCTCACTAAATATTGGGGAATGAGATTTGACCCCAACTTAACAATTTAAATATTTAGGCAGGTAGGACTTTCGAAGAGGAGCAGCAGCAAAAACGATATCGACAAAAAGGTAATAAGAGGCAGAAAAGACTTTAAATTCTGTACTGTTGAGTAAGGACGTCATGATAGCAACAAAAAAGAGACTCCACGATTCATTTTTCATGCTCGCTACTATGCCTCAGAAACCTGGTCCGTTTCAACTGACTCGGCAATAAAACTGCTTTTAATGGAGATTGATTTTTGGAGGCTTAGTTGTAGGATATCAAGAATTCTATATCACTATCACACGGAATCTGTCATAGGTTCGGAATACCAGAATTAGGGAAGCAGTAAACAAACCACTTAACATCCTGTACTCAGTTGAAACGAAAAAACTGAGTTAGTTTGGTCATGTTATGAGGATGGCGGACGACTGATGGCCTAAAAGGGTACTGAAACATGTATGATGGAAAGGAGGAAGAAAGGTCGGCCAGAGAATAGGTGGATAGAAGATTCCTGGAGGCAATAGCGGCAAGAGGACTAAGAGGGGAAGAAAGAAAAGAAATGGAGGCAGGGCTTTTATGAATTAGGCTAAGACATATGACGCATTGTTGTAATAAAGTCGTTTTATAAATATATATATATTTATCATCTTAAATACACATATATTTATCGCCTTCCTAATAGTATTTTTAGGCTCAAGTGCGCTCTCTTTTTTATATTTTTGTAAAACTATACAATACGATATTATTATTTTACAATAGTGAAATAATATTATACTTATGTTACTATAATTAAGAATGGTGGCATTATGAACAGGTAACTTAATAGCTTCGGAAAACGAAATATTAACGACCATTGGGATATTTGGCCCAATAACAGAACCATATAATATAACCAGTAACAGGCACTCAATTCCGACAAAATCCTTTATATTTTAAATTAATCGGACTTCAGGCCTTCGCCTGATCCTTGCTTTATTTCGAGGATCGATTAGGCACAGTTCTATTCTCGTAACTACATAAGCTATTTAAGCCCTAATTGACACCCCGCCTGACTGGTTGAAGACCAAGTTACTTACTAATGGTGGATTTACGTGGCACCTACCTTCAACCCTGGCTCGTTAACAGGAAGGGAAAGAGCCTTAGTGGTTCTCTTTAATCGAGGCCTAAAATAGACCAATCCTATAAAGTATTACGTTAGAATTGACCCTTTTAATGAATATGAACTCCTCCCATCTACGTCGCAAATTTATTCTATGAATTGTTACACGATTCTCCATCAAGTAACTTTTTAGAAAGTATGTTGAATAATATTAGTTGACCTTGAATAAATGAGGAAGAAAATAGTTCGGGTGGAGGTCAAGAAAATTCTCTTGTATAGAGAGAACTGTTTATTTTTTTAGAAAGTAGCTCCGATTTAGTATTTCCCAGTTCGGTTTAAATTTTACACTATTTCGATCAAATAATTTTTGGATCGATGTAATCCCAAAGAACTACTTTTTATTTTTCACAATTATTATAATTTATTCCATTATCTTCGGAATAACGAAAATATTTAATAAGTAGTTACAAATTCTCGTTCAATAGTTGAGCCGTCAACTGCACACATTGACTAACTCCACTTTTTGAAAAATCTTAAATTTAAATGTAAAAGCAATTAGTATAGTCATAACTTTTTATATTAATAAAATCTTTCCCAAACATAAAACATCACGACAAAATTTTGTTGGCCACTGAATAATAAATATTTTTTTTCAGAGGTAATTTTGATTAACTTCATACCCTAATGCAAATCGTTGCAGTAATACCGTTCAAACGCACTAGCAAGTGGTAATGATGAATTTTATCTAGTTAGAAAGATCCAAACCACACCTTTTCCAATTTAAATGTGACTATAATGAAGATTCAAAATGTAATGCATTCTATGGAAATCAGATAGGCCACAGGCAGACAGACCACAAAGTTTGAAAACTGTGGATCAGCCTTTATTATATCCTAAAAATAGATCTGTACCAAGGGGAAAAAGGAGAGGCATGATGGATCTGATGAAATTCATTTCTCCTGTTAAACAGATTACTTCAAATGTTTGCGAAGAAATCGAAATGACGAGCTCTCACATACAACTGATGAAGAAGACAACATTTATAGTGCTGACGAATTAATCACAAATAATAATATAATATAATAAAACTGTTAATATTAATTTTTATTGAAAATTTGTAATAAAAATATCTAATAATTATTTTTTTCTGTGATAAGAAACTTAAAAACTTAAACACTGTATTTAAATTTATTACTTTTTTCACTTGCCAAATCGATTAACTCCACCGATCACATAAAAATTGTAACATTTCTGACGATAGATTTTTGGCTAGTCTTTCTATTAATTTTATATAATTTTGGATCAAAGCTACATCTTTATTTATTCTAAAATAGTTATTTAAATTTATATTATAAAGGGAAGTTTAAAAAACAATGCACACTATATTCTCGCATTTCTCCACTTATTGTTTTATGGAGTTAATCAATTAATCTGTGACTTAAAGAAACTACTTCTTGGACTAGTTAGGATTGATACATATATATTGCAACTTGCTAGAAGTGTTTTTATAATCTTTTCGTGAATCAGAATTTCCTTCTTTAGACTTTTTTGTTTTTTTCATACTACCTTCCCAAAATACTTATTTTTGGAATTCCAGTTCTATGGTGATTGATACTTGTTTTATGGTGATCTATAAGACAAGTATCAGAAAATAATAATAATGTAACTTTTCTTGGACAAACTTTATTTGCATTTATATAAAAAAACAACAACTTTATTTGCAATTTTACATATAATTATAAGCTGCATAAGTGTAAATACATGTTCCGGACTTCCTATACATTTTTAAAGAACAGTGATTTTAATTAATTAGAGTTATCTTTTATATATAAATAAAGTTTTACAATAGTTTTACAAAGTTTTACGCAGGAATAGCAGGAAAAATATGGAAAAAACCCGCTTAAAAAAAAAACGACTAAAGATAATAATTAAACAATAATAATAATTATGAATGAATAAAAATAATAATAAAGTAAATAAATGTAATAATAATAATTAAATATAAAATAAATAAACAATTAAAAATAAATATAGACCAGTTAGATTACAATAACTGCAAATAGTGATTTTTTAAGTTAGAACTATATGTTTTGTTCTTTTGTGCGTGTACTGTCGTAGCGAATGTTTATCACAGTTATTGATTTCTCGAATTAATGGGTTTTTTGAAGCTGGAGTTTTTTCGAAGTATGCTTTTGTTTGGACTGAAACATGTTGTTTTATAGTGGGAAGTTCAAGATCTCTAAGCATATTCGATATTTTCGTGTAGAGGAGATAATTATTAATAATCCTCAGGCATAGGGTTTGTACCCTTTCAAACTTTTTATAATTTGTGGCGCACGTTGAACGCCAGACAGGTGAGGCATAGGTTTACTGATTTGTAAAGGATTAGTTTGTTTTTGGGGGCTAGCCTGGATTTTTTATTAAAATAGGGAAACATTTTGTAGATGTTTTTTCGCTTTTTCGGTTTTCCTGTTGATGTGCTCTGTGAATATTAAGGACTTATCAAGAATTAAACCGAGGTATGTTACGGATTTAGCCCAGGGGGATGTGATCGGAATTTAAGGTGATGTGCTGATCTATGTTAGGTCTGCGCTTTGTAAAGATTATGGCGGCCGATTTTATTTGATTGATTTTTAGTTTCCACTTTTGAAAGAATTTATGGATTTTTTTAAAAGATTGTTGTAATCGGTTTACTATTGTGTCGATTCTGATGCTGTGTACCAAGCGGTGTCGCCTGCGTAAAGCGATGTGTTGACTTTTGTGTGTTTTGGTAGATCAGATATGAACAGATTAAATAGGATTGGGGATAGGCAGGAGCCTTGAGGAAGTCCAGCGGGTAGGGGAAGTGCTTTGGAGCTAGAAGTGTTTATTTGAACATAGAATTATCTGTTAGAGAGGAAGGAATATATGATATGTATTAGGTATGGGGGAAATTTGTGCAAGATTAATTTGTAAGATAATCATCCTACAACCGCCTCTATTTCCAAAAACAATATATTATTATTTTCTATTTCCAAAAAGTGATATATTATTTATTTATTTATATAATCGAAAATATTATCTCATATTCATTTCATATTCCTCCTGACACTCTCCGAAAATAACCGCCTCAGATATTTAAGTGGTAGTTTGAAAAAATATAACAAAAAGCATGAATTTGTTTTATCCAAGGCCTAAGACATAATAAATCTTATTTTACTTCTGCAAATAACTTACTGTGAACTTCAATTTCGTAAATGCTTTAAGAGAGTGTTTATTTATCCCTGATTTGGAATGTAAATAATTATTCTGTTAATATAAACTTTTTGATGCACTGTTTTTTAAAAAGTTTATTTATTGAAATTTACAACAATGGCATAAGATGAAGTTGCAAGAGATAAAGGCAAATATTGAAACTAGCCGCTGGTAGTGCTCAAATAACTAATTCAACTTAAAAGATCACGAGGCCATTACCTTCTCTGACGTCTCGGAGGGAACTGAAGAGATAGTTTTGAAACTTGTGGGTAGATGCATATTATAATTATAGAGGCATTTTATAATTTCCCTTTTTTTGCGTACGATTAATTGTTATTTAAAAAGAATACTAAAAATTAAAAAAAAACTATATGGTGAAAAAAGTGTATTGTTTTTTAATAGTTTTTATCTGTCACTGCTGAAATGTTTATTTTTGATAGTTAAGCTGTTTCGCATTATTCTTTAGTCTTTTTTATATTTAAAACAATCAGATTTTTTTTCCTTAGTAATAAATGTAATTTCCATACATATTCATATTTCGACAATTAGAGCATTGTTTTGTATATGTCGACTTTTTTTACTTTTTATTAAATTGAGCTGTTATATTTGAAAGAGGTATAAGCCCATTTGGATCTGAAAATCGTCTATTCTTTTAAATGGTTTAATGATTACTATATCATAATAAAAGGTGCATAGGGTTTAAAACGTCACTCCTTGCTAAGAGCAGTGATTAAAACATTTGCCCGTTTGCCCATATTTTTAAACCATTGCCAATTCAAATGGAAACCTCAAGATATCGCGAAAATGAAAAATGGACTTTAAAGTATAACAGCTCAATTTTGTCTGAACGATTTTTGTTTGTGTACAACCTTGCATGAGGCTGACAAAAGTTAAGGGTGATGCAGTAGAGTAGTGTTATAGATGTATGTTTATCTATTATTATAATTACAGCATCCTACTAGCATGTATTAGTATCATTTAGTTAAATATTTATTAGAAATAACGAAAATAAGTGTAAATCACTGATAGTATTGTATAAAAGAATACATCCAGTAAATATAATGACAGATAAAGGCAAGTAGAAAACTACCCAATGGTAATACTCAAATAGCAAATTCATCTTAGTAGATCACGAGGCCATCTAATTTTCATAAGCCTCGGAAGATTATCTAGAATTGAAGAGGTTGCTAGGCTTGAAACTAGTGGGTTTGAGTGGAAATGAAGTTTGTCCTGAAAAGATTGATATCGGATTCGGGCCAAATCAGCAACAAACGGGACATTAAGGTCATTATGAGCCAACGGCCATACCACGTTGAACACACCGGCCCCCGTCAGATCACCGAAGTTAAGCAACGTCGGGCGTGGTTAGCACTTGGATGGGTGACCGCCTGGGAAAAACAGGCGGTAACCATCTGGGGAAAAACCGCGTGCTGTTGGCATCTAACTAACCAGTGCACTAAATAATAATACATAGCTGGCTGTATGGATGAATGAAAGAATCCAAATGGCATTAAAAAAAAAAAAAAAAAAAAAAAGTCATTATGGATTACGACTACTCTATGGGTATGGATTATGGATTACTTTTAACAAAGTAAGGATCATTGAAGATTATACGAAGGATTTTGGATTGATAGGATTGAATACGAGAGGAATTCGATGGGTTAGTGGAGCTCCAAAGCTCTATTCCGTATGTTCAGGTGGGTCTAATGATTATCATAAATATGAGTCTATTGTAATTAATTGGGAGCTTAGAGCGTTTGTCTAGTAAATGTTGAAGTAGCCTGAAACGGCGAGATGTTTCTTGCCGTTTCAGTTTAAGATTCCAAGTTAAGCGTTTTTCGTGGTGTAGTCCTAAGTACCGGACCTGTTCTACTGGAATCAAAGGGATGTTATTAAACGATACAGGAGGACAAGAGGTCGTTGGTTTTTATTTTAATCTTCCCATTTTGACACCGATTTTCAAGTTCAGTGATATGGGATTGAAGAGTACGGGATGCTATAACTGGATCAGTTTTGGCAGATAATAGACATGTGTCATCCGCATACGTGGTAAGGATAGTATTAGGATGAGTTGGGATGTCAGCTGTATAAACTGTGTAGAGAATTGGGCCGAGGTTACTGCGTTGAGGAACACCAGCAGATTGAGGAAAGAGGGATTAGTAGACATTATTATGATTTACTGTGAATCCTGTTGGAGAGACAGGATAATGAGAAATATGTAGGAGGTAGGAATTTACGGAGTTTGTAAACCAACCCGGGGTACCAGACTCGGTCGAAAGCCTGTTCAACATCAAGGAAGATAGCTGGACAATACAATCCAAGTTCCAAAGCTGAGGAAACAAAATCCACCTCACAATGACATTGCTAGTGGAGTGGGATGTTCTGAATCCAAATTAGTGATCTGGGATAATGTGATTTGTGTCCAGGATGGGGTACAATCTCATTATTATTTTTATATATATACACACAACATATTTTACGTATATATCTTTACCTGTATATATTTGGACTGAGTTAATTAAATAAAATATAATGGCAAAGAGGAGTGGTAGAGACTGACGAAACACGGGTCGGTTCGCGACTGCCTTAAATAAATAGCAATAATATTACTGAAAGTAAATTCAACCTCTATATTGAAATCAGTTTATACTTACCTGGATTAGCTAATTCCTCAACAGCCGTAGACTTTATGGAACTCGCTGTCGAACAGTTTACACGAGGCTCATGTCTCAATGTCATAGTGCGCCAGGCACAGATAGACAAAGAGGACTCACAAAGCGTCCTATTGAGGCTGACTGGGACAAAGCATCACAACTTCACTATTATTAACAACTTTTCAAGGAAATATATTATATCCTGTAAGTCAAAGCAAGTAAATGTTTATTGTGATATGTGATGAGGTGTCACCACTTACTAATTTTATGGGTGGATGGTAAAGGTACAGAAACTTTCTTTTCAAATATTATCTACACATCTTGACAGACGTTTTGGAATCCTCAGACTACACTGAAACGAAAGAAACTGCTCGTCGTTTCTGGCTTCTTCAACATTTACTATATAAACGGTTTAGCTCCAAATCAATTACAAAAAACCGGGGCTGTTGTAAGGCCCATTTGAACTTGCGGAGTACAGCTTTGGGGCTCCGCTAAGTCATCCAAATTCCTCTCGCATCCAGTACTTATAATCTACAATCCTCAATGCTCCTTAATAGTTACGAATAAAGTGATCCATACTGACCTTAATGTCCCATTTGTTACTGATCAATCCTCTCATGACAAAATTTATTCCCACTCAAACTCACTTGTTTCAAGTCCTCATACCAAGCAAACTCTACAAATCCGAGGTGTCTGAAAAGTCCTCGTTACCTTTTAAGCGGAATTTGTTAGTCGAGCACTACAAGTGGGTGGAGTACTCACTCTACTTTACTTTATCTCATGCTGTTGTATATCTTGCATTCTATTTATTAGATGTATTATTATTGTACGGTTGTACATTTCAATATTTTTTTTTAAACCATGACCAACACAAATGTGTAATGTATAAAATGACGTAAATTGTTTAATATAATTTTCAATTATAAAAAATATCAAAAACCTATTACAAAATTTGGGTTACTTTATCGGCAACTTTTCTGAAAGAAACAGCAAGCCTTCTGATAGTACGCTAAACTAGAACTGTTAATCTTTCTTTGTCTTCGTGTTCTTATTTTGTTTATTTTTTTTCTCACACAAATGAAGTTAATGAAATGAACAAATGAACGTTTTCCTCTGACCGTCAATACAGTTATAAATAACTCTCTTTTCTTAGGAGCTTCTTAATATTCAAGTCCAACATCTTCCTGTTCACTTTTTTTTTTTTTGGAAGTATTGCCACAGTCTTAGGCTTAATGAGGGGAGGTTATTGGGGATGTAACCCTCCCGCCCATTGCTTGGAAGAAATTTAAAAAAAAAATTAAGTAACAATTTAAAAGAAATAAAAATTTGAAGGATTTTACTTTTTCAGAGTTATTATTGTGGGATTACAGAAGTAAGGGTCAATAATTCCAAAAACACAACAAAGTGCAAACACAGTTATTTTAATGAATAAAACACTAAAATGACAAACCAAAACGTAATTTTATTTACATTTAATTATATTATAATAGGGGCAGTAGTGGAAACAATAATTAATTTAATTAAAAATTAAGATTAAATTAAGAAATTAATTTGATTTTACTATTTTTTTTAAACTGTTTTGAATTACTTTGGTTTTTGATTATATTATAATTTAATGTTGGTTAAAAATATTTTATAGGTTTTCAGTTCAGTATCAGTCCGGTAATGATGTAGTTATCAAAAGGAGAGAAGCACAACTAGATGTTGAGTCTTGTTCTGTTTTTGTTTAGAAATTGCTTTCTATTGTTTCTTCTAGACAAAACATAAGCCTCGGCACTCATAAGCAAATGTAGCTGCTAAGATAGCGAAATGATTATGTCTTGAGAAATAGATAATGGCCTAGAGAGAAAGAATAGATCAAGGGAAACCAATGAAGTTATATTTATTTAGAAAATGGCAAATATGTATTATACATAATATACATTACATTAAAATGCATCTAATCCAAAAAAGGACCTGATATTATAGTGAATAGTTTTGCAAATACGGGAATGAATATTTTTGAGTCTATAAATCAACTGTTTTTTTTTTTTAATGCCACTTTTAAAATCTTTTGTTTCAAATTTTAGGTGATTGTGTCTAGTGTAATGATATCTAGGAGGATTCATTATCATAAATTTTTTATCAACCTATAATGAAGAATTCAAGGAGATATAGGAATTCGCTTTGTATTCCAGACATCAAACGAATGAATATGAGATTTTGAAAAAGTCAACTATTGACAAAGATCAAGGAAAATAGGATCAATAAAATTATGTACATTTTCATGACAATATTGGTATTAGTTAGAAATAGAATTGGTAACAGATTAAAACAGTTTCTTTGAACATTACCAAGGGATTCATAAAAACGGTTGTACCATGTGTTATATTTGCCTTCTTAATTCTAACTGCCAGCTTTGTATTTGTTAACATTTAGGGAGATAGGTTACTGATGCCTGTGAACACTTAAATGATTATATGATGCCTGTGAACACTTAAATGATTATATGATGCCTGTGAACACTTAAATGATTAAATGATGCCTGTGAACACTTAAATAATTGTAAAAATATAATTATTTAAGATGATTTGGCTTGAGTCAAACATCTTGGTAGTATAACATATAACCAGATAGTTAGTAAATTTAAAATAATTTTATTAGTCTATTTAATTATGATAAAATTAATATGATGTTTGTATAACTTACCTGTGACTTGTATAGAGAGACATGAAACAAAAATAAATTAATTTGGTAAAAAATACCATTATTTGAAACATTTTGACAACTATTTTAAACAAGTCTGTGTGACACAAACTATTCAGGAAATACCTCTTAACCCAAGCAGTTAGCCATGAGGGGCTAATGAATCACTTACATAATTTATAGTTATACACATAGAAACATCCATTGTCAAATTCCTTTCCAGTAAGACACTAGTCTTATTAGAATATGAACTGATTCTTTCAATCAGTTTTAGCCGTTCACACTACTGTAATTATACATACTGTAGTTTTCATTGTTTCATTTGAATTTTTATGATCTAAGAAAATTGCAACCTCACTCTAATTTTAAATATGATTACTGCTGAATTATTGATTTTTTCATACATGGAAGTTTAATTGATAAATCAAGGAATTTTTCCATCTATGACAGTATAAATCTCCTTCAAAGCAATCCTGCAAAGAAGATTTTCATCTAGCCTTATGGCATCCTTCTGTTTATTCACATGAAACTGATGTGTATTTGGTGAGCATTTTATTTTTACCATTTCCGTTTCATAATGTTTCTATCAGTGGCATAATCATAGGGATAGATCACCTACCATTCCTTGCCCAAAAGTTGAAGTTCTGATACTTCAAAACAAATTTGCTTTAGTTAGTCTTATTAAATATTCATTATAAAAAAAAAGTTGCAATTTAAGAAATAAAAGTTAAGAATGTTAAAATACTGTATCTTAATTTAATTTTTTTTTTGTTTTTAGGTCCTTAAAGCACCTCCTTGGATGGGAAATGATTTCTTCAAAGCATTTTGCCATGTTATATTCTCATATCTAACTTTTTAATAAACATTTTTAACAAATAACCAAGTCTTTTAAAGACACCTTTTACATTTCTTTAAAAAAAAAAATTAAGCAACAAGTTAACAATATTCATTTGTTAACACTTTAATTTTTTGAAACCATATCTTCATTAATAAGTTTTCTAATTTTAGATTAATTAATGTTTTTTTACGTCAAACATTTTACAATAATTTTATACTTAATTAATAAAAACAACATATAAATATCAGATATACAATCATTATGTATAACATACAATGTTTAAATATGGTATAAAGATCTATTTATTCAGTACAGAATCGCAAAGATAGTATTGCGTTTGGTGTTAATTGTTGGTTACACATTGGACATGCTTTAAATTTCTTTACACATTTAGTGATACAAGTTCCACAAAACACATAACCACAACATTGGGTAGCTTTCATTCTGCATACTGGAGAGATATGAGTAAGACAAATCGGACACTCCACTCTTGGTCGTTCAGCTGAAAATCTTGGTGGTTGCCTGCATAATGATAGAATTTCAAAGTTGATTATTTAAAAAAAAATATATAAAATCATCAAGCATTGTTAGTATGATTTGTAACTTTCATGAGTAACATCAAATTTGAAATGTCAGCTTTATGATTTGCAAAGATAAAGTATACATGGACAATTTAACATTAATAATTTATTTATTGGGATGGGTGTGAGGTCATAACAGATGCACAGGCACCTGTTATTTTTGAAGAGATCCTACTGAAGAGTTTTCCTGATGGTGAAGATTTCCTTACAAGCAAATTGGGAAAACACCAACAAAAAAACAAGATTTTTTCTGTTGAGTTTAATCAATCAAACTGGTAGACTGATAATGAAGCCACCAGCAATATATACAATAAGTTATTTACTTAAAATCAAGGGAAATGAAAGGGGGGCTAGTTATCAGCATTGCCCCTCCATTCATCCCTATCCCCCTTAGTTCTTAACAAACCTGCTTTTCACCAACTCTATCTATACATTTTTTCTCGTTCATTTAGTTTATTAATTTCTCGTTCTTGCACTAATGATTTAGCATTTATTGTTTCTTAATAATAATTAATTAAATCCCCAGTTTCAACATTTTTGTTATTTCTTGTAGTTGTTATTAGTAATACGGAAAAGTACAGTATATCAAATCATGGATTCAATTGGTCAGGGGGTGCAGTCAATGATAACACAAAATAAACATAATTTATTTTTTAATTGTGCCTACAGTGTAGGCCATCTTTAGGGCAAATAGTGGGTGCCTCGGGTGTGGTGACTTCTCAAACTAACACTTGTCAATCTCCAGTTGACCAGACCAACTGAGGCACCCGCTATTTCCCCTGAAGATAGCCTACACTGTAGGCCGAACCATTGGCCCAACTAAAAAATAATTTCTGCTTATTTTGTGTTATCATTGACTTCACCCCCTGACCGATTCAGTTCAAAATTTTATTAACTATTGTTTTTTCTTGATTCCTGTTGAATATTCGGCTGATCTTTAATATATGCCTAAACTTTAGCAAAATTATCGAAACAGAAATATATTAGTTTATTTATTTGATCAACACCTAGCTATTTTCCATATTATCTACTAAACAAATAGAAACCTTATAATGATTAAAGAGTTACTGAAAAAAATAAGTAACAGTTATAATGGATGCACTTTCAATTTTAATTCAATTGAATTCATTTTAATTTTAATTCATTGGTTTCAAATATTTTTAATTCTTATTGAATGATAATTGTTGAGCTTGATAATATATGTGGAAGAAAGTGGTCCGGGTAGAGGCCACAATGAATTTCTGGTAGAATTGGAGAAAAACTTTATTGATTAGCCAATGCTTCGACCTAATTTGTAGGTCTTTTTCAGAGCTGTGGGGGTATAGTATGTGTTTCAAGCTAGTGAGGACCTAACCCCCCACAGCCCTGAAGAAGACCTACAAAGTAAGTCGAAACGTTGGCTAATCAATAAAGTTTTTCTCCAATTCTACGAGAAATTCATTGTGACCTCTACCCAGACCACTTTCTTCCACATTTCTAATTCTTATTTAATATCTTACAGAGAAACAAAAATTTGTTCAATTTCTAGTATTTTTCCTTTATTTAAGAAATCTAATAGACTATTAAAAGTGTTGTTTTTTTTCAGTATAAAATTACTAAACTGAACAAATGATGTGATTCATAAATAGGCTTATGAGAGTCTAACTATTTATTTTATACTATATTTATAGATACTGTTCGTATCATATAGCACTTATTGGCACTTCTTATAAAAAATATACTAATATCAGACAGTATTATACCTTTAAATTGATATAAGCATATCAAAGGTTATTGGGCTTATGATAACCTGCTAGTTTTTACCCTTAAAGCTGTAAGTAAAAACAAAAGAAAATAAATAATTAGAAAAAATTAGAAAACTTGATGAAATTTTAATTTATTTGAAGAATAAAAATATAAATCATAGCTATAAACACTTAAAATAATTCAACAGGATTGACAAACGAAAAGCTCTAAAAAAATATACAATTATCATTGCTTCAAGAAAACTGTCAACTTTAATTTAAGCCCAACTTAAACATTTTTATATCCATACCTCAACGCCTTCGCTTTTTCTTCTTGCTCTCTTCAGTAGCAGGCATTTCCATTTCTGATGCCTCTTTCAGTTTCTTCAGTTTCATACCAATCAACTTGGCTTCTGCTCTGACCATCCTCAAAGCTGCGTAGCAATTAAAATTTTTCTCATCTTCAGTGACTACTCTGGCTTTCAATTTAGTAAAAGTATTTTTTAATGGTATTGGAGTTACCAGCTGAGTAGCTAACTTACATTCTGATTCTTGTGCTTCTCCCTTCTTTAATTTTTTACTTCTTTTGGCTGGGAAAAGAATTAACTTGGCCATATACTCTTTCAAACGCTGTACATTAATTAACATATGTTCTACAGACTTATTCCTCCTCCTGTAATCTACAGCAATGCCAATCGTTTTGGCAAACTTTGCATTCAACCCAGCTCTTCTAATTTCATCTACGGTGAATCCTCTTCCAAGTCTTAATCTTGTATGGTACCTAACACTAGGGCACCTTACTGCTGGTCTCAGAAGTTTCACAGGTCGTGGTGCTTTTCTATTAGCCTTTCGAGCTCTTGCAATTCTTCTTCTATTCTTCTTTCCAGGCTGTTTAAACCATGTCTTGATAAATCTTTGCCAATCCTTGTGAAAGTGTCCAGATGGAATTATGTTGTTCCCTTTAACAGCCATTTTGGTGTGTGTTAGGCAAATAAATTACAAACAAAGGACTATCACAAACGTCTAAAATGGCTACTGTTGATTTGAGGAAGAGAAATTATATGTGATCATGTTTGTAGAGAGCACTGTCATCAGAATAGCTTAATTATATTTTTTTAGTATTTTAGAATTGAAAGTATAAACTATATGGGAATATCTATATTAATATTATATTTTAGGAAAAACTTTAAAGTAGCTTGAATATTTATCTGCAACAGCCACGGCCTTCAGATCATAGATCAACTTATCACCTTATTCCGCCACTTAAAAGCCAATGGATCCCGCCATTATCATCTATTATCGATATCGCACAAGGACATAATTAATCTAATGTACGTATAAAGATTATTTTATATTTACTGGCATTGTAATTTTGTTATGATAATTCCTATATCATAACAATGTATTTTTTTTATCAATAAAGTTAATATAGAGAGATTATTAGAAAACCAAAATTATAATCGAATTAGCTATATATATTATACATCGATTATAAAATAATAAAATTAAATAACTCCATAATTTGATGAGCATCGGTCTGTGCCTTGCCCTGATAATAAAGTTACCTAGTGACATATGTATTGTTTAGGTATAGGTTAGTTTTGGAGGGAATAATTTGATATCACCAATATGAGATACAAATTTTTCTTTGAACTGACTTATACATAAGCTTCGGTTAGTTTAGGTACCAGGTATACTGGATATGTTTTTAACCATCAACGCATAAGGTTTGCCATCTAAATTTAAGGTCATTATCCGGCCGGTTGTAGATTCGAGTTGTCACAACAAGTTTTAACCTTTCATTCGTTTCCCTTTTAATATTTTCCGAAAATACAATTTATCATGAACTTTAATATGGAAAAGAGGATGTAATTATGGGAACTGTGTGCATTTCGGTAATCATGACATTTATAAATGAACGTTTTAACAAACATATATCTATACTTCGAAATGTTTTTTAAAACTTTTGTTTCTTGATAAAATGATAACCGAAATTCACTTATTTGAAAAAAAGTTTTTTTTCCAAGAGCCTATCATTTTTATCCATGGATTCAATAGCGTTGTACCTGTAAATTTATCAAATATTATCAAATAGACATTTATTTGTTTTATTTCACAGCTTGCCTTTGATATGGCGAATTCCTGCTGTTCCTATTTGTTCTTGTCGTTATCTTCCTATTTGGTGTTATTAGCTGATGCCTAATTGTTATGTTTGTTGAATATCTGTTGCCTCTACCTACAATAAAGAAACAATATTTTAATTAATTATTGAACAAAGAGTATACATTTAGAGTTAGTTGAAATAAATTTATTATTTTTATTATACAAGATGACAAATATATCTGTACCTAAGAGGTAAGCTATCGTAAGTGACATTTTTCAAACTTTACAGGAGAGCAGTTTTAATGTTAAATTTTCCTTTTTATTGTTGTTCACGGTTTTCAATGATAATTAGAGGTCATCATTGATCCTGATCTTGATGACCTCTCATTATCATTGAAAACCGTGAACAACAATAAAAAGGAAAATTTAACATTAAAACTGCTCTCATGTAAAGTTTGAAAAATGTCAGTTACGATAGTTTACCTCTGAGGTACAGATATAATATTTAAAAAAATTAAAATATTCAATGTCTCTTCATAAACATGTGTACATCGTAAAAAGCTTAATGGATGAATATCTAGATTTATCAAAAAATGAAACTATTATGATAATAATATTCTAAGAGTTAATAATAAAAAACAATTGTAGCATATTTATAATTGTTGTCAATTAATGGTTGTGTTTAAGCATCCCGTGGACTATGTTTTTACCTATTATTTTATAAGCTATATCAAATCTGGATATTATATATCAAATGTATTAAAGTATATCAACTTTTTACCACCTTCTCCGCCGTAAAATATTTTAATCCGATTCAGCGTAATTTGTTGAACCTCTGATTCAACCTCTATGTTCATCAGCCAAAAAATTGTTTATAGGTATATCGTTTAATATTTACATTCTAAGATCTCTGTTGTAAAAAAATATTAATTGTCGTGTTCCCATTGTCCGATTTTCGGTGCTATAGCTCTATGGCAAAATATATATCAATGTTGTCATTTTTGTTTTGAAATGTAGATAATCTGTTGAATCAGCAGTGTTGATACATAGTAATATTTTTTCCAACACATATTTAAAAAAATAAGTGTTTTTCTTACTTATTACTTATTGGTATGATATTTTATTATTCTTAGTTACATCACTTCATAACTAAAGAAAACAGTACTCTTAATTTCTTCAGTCGGGAAGACCTATTTCACTCTATGTTGATATTATTTTATAAAAACCACTAACTAGTGTATAAGAAAATATGATAATAAATATCGTACAAGTGTCACTAACATAGTGATAAAAAGGCACTGAAATATAAACACTTTAATAATAAATTAAGGAAAGATCGATTTAAGGAATTACTAAATCCACATTTTTTTGATGTGCGAACTCTATGATAAAAAATAATATTGTTTATATTATTTTACATAATTTAGGAAATCTATTGGTTTATAGCTGAATAAGATTGAAGTATTTGATTTTTATATGAAAAATTACTTCTTAAATTTTATACTTTACAACTTAATAATACTTTGACGTGTACTTTGAGTTCATTAACATCACGAAAAAAACGTATTATATTTAAAGACATATAACTTATTATGTACATCATCTTATTCATATATCGCTCCTTCAAAGAACGAGGACATAACTCAAAATTTGGCATTTTTGAGTAAAGCCTTTTTAGCAATGTTACTGGTTGAAGCTTTTTAGTTCAGGAACGGCATAGTTGATATTTCATCCCAATGTGTCTATGTTATGTATAACAATATATCTTATGTATAAAATGTGTTTCTTTATTAAAAAAAGTGATATTTTGAGTTGTGTCTTGTTTGATCGGGAAGTTTTATGGATATAACGACATAAGTTAAAATAAAAAAAAATTCAAGCTTTTAAATTTTTCTGATTGTTAATAAATAAATGCCAATACTAGCATTACAATAGAAATGCTTTGTTTTATCAATGTCCGGATTTTTAATTTTTTAACTCACATAAAACTTTAAATACCTCTTTTTAAAAATTTTTTTGAATCACGACTTTGTTCTTATGAAGGAGTGATATCAACTATATACTTAATACAAATAGGTTTAGTTTGTTAATGTCATTTGAAGTGAGATAAAAAAGTACCTGGCGGTATCGGTGGCTGCATATCTGGTTCATTGCGTGCTGTACCTCTCAAATAATATGGGCCTGGCACAAAAGTCATTTTTTCAAAACCTTAAATTGAAAAAGTAAAAAAATCGCTAGCTATCCAACGTGCGTGGTATTGTTACGTACTGAGTGATCTGGCAACGGGATCAGGCGTTGTAAAGGGCAATCTGTGATACCAACTTTAACTAATAAACATGGACTTCAATCATACTCCTTTCATATTAATTTTCACCAAAAGTTTTACCAAAATACACTATTGATAATACAACACTATTGATAATACAAGAATTATCACTAATGGTGTTTTATCACATGACCATAAAGATCTAGCAATTGAGTCCGATAAAATAATTAAGATTATTAACATTATACAATTTAAATTGTGAATTGGATGAATGTTATTAAGTTTATGAATTAATCTAAAAGTAGTAATTAAATATTTTTTTATTTTCTCTTTTGCAGCGTTTTATATTTTATTATATTTTCTCGAATCATGAATTATTTATAAGTTTAATAAATATATTGTATATAAATACTAATAACATAGTCAATTTTATATTATTAAATGTTATATTGATAACTAACAAAAGTTATTTTATAATAATCAATCCCTCTAATAAATGAAATAAGTTTTCGCCATATAATAAATTTACAAGTAAATATGCAAAACAACAATGGGAATTGGAGTGATTTAAATAATTATAAAATTGGAACAATGGGACTTGGTCCGGGTCCGCCTTCAGTATAATTTAAAAAAATCTTAAAACTGTCATACAGTCATAATCTCGTCAAGTTATTAAAATACTTTTTCAAGATATTTAAATTTTTATTTGTTTTTGCAGATTGTCAATTGTTTTTACTTGACAGGTGTGGAGACAAATTAGAAAAAAATCTATTTTAAATTAACGATTGAAACGTACGTTTTAAATGACATTAAAATGATTAGTGATTCATACTAATAATAAAACATTGGTGAAAACCATTTGATTCTATTTTACAGCTTGTCTTAGATCGTTGTTATAGTATAACAATTTTACTTTCCAATTTTATTGTCAGATATATTCTTAATTTAATTAAAAGTTTAATGGTTCATGAAATAGTTTATAATGATAAAATATAATGTTTTGTTTCCATTTATTTCAAACAGATGAAGGATAGGACTAAATTTATGGATACCGCAATAAGGTTGGCTTGATAACAAAAATAGGCCCCAAATTCTTATAAAAACATTTCTCGATTATAGAAAGACAACATCTTAACCTTTTACATATTATAAACTTGGAACGCCTAAGAAAAAATTGGCCACATGTTACAATAAAATTATTGAAAATTAAGGCATTGAAAATGAAGATGAGGATGAAATAAATGACGAAACACCTCAGTAATAAACCATGCGTTTGGAAATCTCAAAAGCCTTGATTAATTATTTATAATGGTCCAAATGACTTATTTACAATTACATTAAGAAGTATCAGCTTATCTGCCAGTTTTTATTAACCCTTTAATCTTTAATTACATCGATGTCCAAATTATAAAATAAATATCTTTCTTCATCTATATAATATTTTTATATTTATTTTATAACAAAAGTATAAAATATACATATTTCTACATCAACATAAGATTTTGCGTTACTGATATCGTCATCAAGTTCAATTTCTACATTAACTTAGAATTGACATTGCCACATCGACTCCTATCGAGTTCATATCATATTTTCCATTGAATTCTTTTGTACACATGTTCATAATATTTTTCAATAATTCTGACTAAGCTAAAATCATTAGGAGTGGAAGAAAGTGGTCCGGGTAGAGGTCAAAGAATTTCTCATACAATAGGAGAAAACTTTATTAAGTAGCCAACGTTTCGACCCACCTTGCAGGTCTTCTTCAGGGCTACATGCAAAATATAGACAATAAAGAAATGGCACAAATGTATTAAAACATAGAAATACAAATAATCGAAAGTAAGGTGAATCCAGGTACTTGAAAAAAAAATTGACAAATATTGCACACCAAGGTAAATATACAGGTTAAAATGCATGAGTGTACAGTACAAACATCAAAGTGCCAGGGAGGCAGCAAAACACATAATGAAGAACTAAATAATAATAAAACAGAAAGTGTTGAAAAACAAAAAATAAGGTAATAAAGATAAAAAACGAAAACTGAAAACAAATGGGAAATGCACAAGAATGATAAAAATGATATGGGTAAATGTAGAAAATGATCAGGAATTAGTGAAAATCATTAGGAATTGGTGCCTTCTAATTTATCGGCCATAGTATAGTATAAATGTAGTTTTAAAATTGTATAAAAGCGAGGTATAGAATTTTAATTAATTTGTAAATTAAATTTACATTACATTGACATTACCATTACCCTTATCACTCCAATCATTACATACCAAATGGGATACGCAGAATTTGTGCTATGCTAAAGTAGCAATAATAATAATAATATAGGGTTTCACTGATTATATTGTCTATGCGTCTTCATATTATGCAGATCTTTTGGTGCACTAACTCGTCTGCCAAGTAGCATAGCTAAGCCACGTTGATGGCTTCGGAAAAACAATTAATAGTCTTACGGAATACCTAGCAAGAAGTGCAGGGCTATCATTTTATTGCATAATTTTACAAATATTTTTCGTAATGAAAGTTGCAGGTAATCCTGCAAATTGGAATTCAGAGTTGAGACTAGTTCAAACTCATCTCGGGCTGCTGCCTTCTATGAGATGAAAACTCCAAGACAAACATAAAAACCACTGATTCATTTCCATCAGTACTATAAATGACATCACTTACAGTGGTCGTTGAGTACGCATTGGGATGTGCGATCTTTATTTAGTGGAGTTAACATTTTTCTCGCGGAAGAAGGCTATCTAAAATACCGCAACAATCATCCGGCTATCGTTGAGGCCGCTATCTCTGACAGCTGTGTAGATAGAGACTGTATCGATCCCTAAATAGACTTACTAGTCGCGAACCATTTCATTTCTAGGGGTCCTGTGAATGGACTATCACAATGTTTTAATATATTTTTAAATTAAATAATAATGAATAAAACAGGTTTCATGCTACAAGTAATCGAACCAATTTAGGTGAATTGAAAAAACAAATACTTCATTCTTTTTTTATACCAATTTATAAATTGGACATGTTAAAAAAACAAAAATCCTTCACAAACTAAACAAATAGAATAGAAAACAAACATTATTCTGGGATCAAGTCCCTTTAGAATAACAACAATGAACAAATAAAAAAAGCATACCTAATATTCATCTGGCCAGAAGGCTACATAATTATACAAATCATGAAAGAATCAACTGTGACATGATTGTGATTGTAAACGTGATGAAAACATAATGAAAATAGAAATAGAAAAGAAAATAAATAAATAAAGTACGAAGCGACAGGATTTTGACTTATTGCCGAAAATAAATATTAACGTTTAGGATTAAGATATCTAAAATCCTGGAAATAATGGATTAATACAACGACCTTTGATGATATACATTATTGAAATGTTGTAATTATTGTTCGTGCAATTTCCTTTATACGTTCAATGTTATTCTTTTCAAATAAAATTGTTTTACAATCGTATCAATTAAAAAACCTGTTTTTATGATTTTGATCGTATCGATTAATTAAACTGCTGATTAATTAAACTGATCGATTGCTCCATTTTCATTACTAACGACTGATGTAATATCGTTTGATTGTCATTTACACTTACCATGATGTCGATACTCCTTCAATAATAATTAAATTATTGAAGCGTCAGGATCAAAAGCAAATTTCAGAAATTGCCTTTTTCGCCAGTTTACTCAAGCTATTATGTATTTTCCAGAATTCAGGTTCAGAATCGGACTAAACTATGAGAAATAAGATCGCAGTAAAGTGTCATGCTAGACAAAATAGAAAACTACCGAAAAATGTGAAAAAGTCAAAATCCATTTTTGATCCTGAACGTCTCAATTATTATCTCACCTATTGGATTGGCGTCAACTATTACAATATACAATAACGTTATTGTTACAATATAATCCTCAAACGGTCCTCAATTTGTTGACGTCATGATTATTTGATTTGAAAAAACGTATCTCTCTCATATACAACAGTTGTTGACATCCCTAGTAGAGGTAAATTGTTTGCTCAACATTGTTTTTCCGAAATTTATTTTCAATATTTGGATTTTTAAAAGGCCACAGCTGATAACGAAACAGTAATGGGACGTCATTTCTGTGGCACCTGTGCATAGTGGGCTAAGTCGAATTTTGTGAATTTCAAGCTATCTACTTAGAATCGTCATTTTTCTGAACTTATTTTAAGTTCAAGATTGGAGTATCAGACCACGATTCACAAAGGAATATCCTTCATTGCAATGGACGGAACACTTAGCGTCTTGGACACAAGGAAAGATAAAAAAATTACGATTCTAAGTAGATAGCTTGAAATTCACAAAATTCGACTTAGCCCACTATGCACAGGTGCCACAGATTTATCAATCAACGGAAAGTTGTTGCAAACCAAATATTATCGGTTAGATCAGACCATCTTTAGTAGAAGTCAGAATTTTCAATTCGATTTTTTTACAGGGTATCAATTCCGCAAGTTGTCGCATCGAGAAATGTTACAATAAGTTTTAACTTTTCATTCGTTTCCTCTTTAATATTCTCAAAGATAAAAATAATCGCTAGTTTTTCGCGAGTTTTATCATTAACAAGGAGTTTAATTATGGGAAATATATTTCGGTAATCATTTTATAAAGAAATTATCGTTTCAAGAAAGATTTCGAAGTGTGGATAAAAAAGATATAGTCTAAACAGTTTGTGTAAGTCGGTTATTGGATCTTTATACAATCAGTAATACAAATAGTTTTATTTCCGAGAATATCGAATAGGAAACGAATGGAAAGTTAAAATTGTTATTTAGTGTGACTTAACTCTAAGCAGCAACCTGCGGAAGAGATACCAAAAAATGGATATAAATGATACTATTAGAAAAACAGGTAATAACGAAAAACGGTTATAACCGATAGGGTTAAAAGAACGGTTATTCGATACAAAGACTTATTTTCATTTTAACCGCCTGGTTATTGGCAGCTTTGCTTCAAAGTCAATGGTGCTGAGATGTAGGAAGAGATAGAGCATTTAACTTGTAAGCGAAATACAACTCAACTCGACTTACTCAAGCGAGGATAATATGGCTGTAGTTGGCCCCGAGTTGGAGCCAGGGTACACCCTTTTATAGCCACTTAATGAAATGCTTTGTTTCTATCAAAACTTCCTCCAAAGAGCCATATACGACTCTAGCGCTTACATACATTTGCTTACTTAAAATATTTAAGTTTTGAAGTCGCCAATGAAACAAAATTTAAAGTTTTCTCATAAATTAGCATTTTTTTTTACGAGATTTTTCATTTGTTTGTTTGATAATTAGTCTTAGATTTATGAAATAAAATAAAGCACATAGCGCCCTACCACTGAGCTACCCCGCTCCCAACATTCGCATGGGTTAATACAATTTTAGTTTAGAGATGATAGCAATTTAATTATTTTTTATTTTTGTCCGGAATCTAGACCCCCCCCCACATATTTTGCTACGCCACTGATGTTCGAAAAAAATCGATTCCAGAGGAAAGCGGTGACCAATGTTCTCAACTCACTAAGAATCTTACATCACCATTTATAAGATCCAATACTTTCTTTTGTCCATTCTAATGGCCCAATGTTTCTGTTTCTCTCAATAAAATTATGTGTTCAACTTTAGCCTTTTTTAAGTTTTTCAATGAATCGGCGAATAGAGCAGCTAATAATTTAGTATCAGTTGTGTCAAATCAATAAATAATAATAAATCTCGTAAAAATACAAAACATTCGTTTCTTTTTTAATATTTTATATCAATATAAAAAATAATAATTTATTACTTTCTGTAAATAGTAACTATCACTGACTGTTTAAAGATTAAAGGACCAAATGACAAATATCTGTACTTCGTAATGTTTGTTAAAACTTTCGTTTTTTGATGAAATGATGACCGAAACATACACATTTCCCAAAATTAAACTCTTTTTTTCATACTGTAACACAATTATTTTTATTTTCCATAAGGCCATCACTTGAGTTCGTTAAAACTCCTATATAGTTCTTTGTTAGTTCATGAACATAACTTCAGACCTACCTCTCACATGACATCGCCACATCCTTACTTCCCATATCCTCTTAAAGACGGCCATCGGACCCCTAAGACGTAACGAGAATATAGCCGTGAAGGACCCGGAACCTCCGTGCCCTGCCAACAAAGGCTGGATTAGCGAAGCAATAGCTCGGGAATCTGTTTACTTACGGGTCAGCTAGAGCCGGGGGCCATTGTGTTGTTGACCTCGCCGCATTGTTGTTGTTGAGCCGGCCAACAAGCCGGGGTCTTAGGTGAGATAGTGTCTTTATGCCGCTAGTCCTATCGCCAAATTCCCCGTCAACCTAAGTCGGATTATGGAACTTTGTATCCGTCAACATTTTATTGGGTAAGTGATAAAAATAATCGTAAATAGTAGTTAATATTTACTTTTACATGTATAAGTGGGTGATTCCATTCCAAAAGTGATTATTAATGTCATGCACTGTTTAATCTTAATGGTCATCGATTAACAATCTACTTTAGTTAAATTTTGGTATCTGCTCCGCAGGTTGTCGCTTCGAGTTCAGTTACAATTACGTTTTAACTGTTTATTCGTTTTATTTTTAATATTTTCCAAATATATAACTTATCGCGAGCTTTAGAATGGAAAAGAGAATGTAATTATGGGTAATGAATAGATTTTGGTAATCATTTCATCAAGAAATAAAAGTTTCAACTAACGTTTCGAAGTATAGATGGTATATGTTTGTTGAAACGTTCATTTCTAGATAAATGCCAGTAACATGCCATATCCAGTTCTTGAATTTACTTATGCTCTTTTTTTTTATCGCAATAAATGATCCAAACTAATTAATAAATAAATCTAAACGGTTAATTCTTAAATAAATTTAATAATTTTTCTGAAGGGTGTCAACCGAATTTATTTTATGTAAGTATGGTTGATGAAAGAGTCAATATCGTGACAGAAAATTTTAAATTTGATTTTCATCCTCGATTTCTTTAAGTTGTAGCAAAATCCTCTTGGTTTTCATTTTCGCAATAAAATAGGATAATAATATGCATTTAAAAATAAAAAAGTTGATCATAGGTTTAATTTATCATAGAATTATTTGTTTATATTTTAAAAAGTAATCATTAAAACAGATTCTCCCAATGAAGAAATAATTATTTCATCATATTGTCTATGTTTATTAACTCCTCCAAAAGGAAGGAAGAATTGTCATCCAAACTATTCAAGATCTTCACAAAACTGATTCCACTTCTATAAACTTTTAAACGTTTTATGAAACCACCTAAAACTTTTAATAAGTATTTCAAAGGTGTAAAAAAACGAGGAATCTTTTAGACAGTGACAAAAACTGAACTACATCGTTTGCCCAATAAAAATAACTTCAGGCCCCAGGGAACACCAGAATGAGGTATTTTAATATGAGAAAAAGTGATTGCCTGATTACTGAGTTTCCACTCTTTTGGGTTGTTGAGCTATTAAAATAAAAATCGAAAACATTAAAAAAAAAAACAGGAATGTCAGACTGACAGGAGTATGTGGACTAAATGAGGCGTTCAGCTCATTCATATTTTTCCCTAATTTGGCCAAAAATGGCTGTCTATTTCGACAATTTGCTGCTTTACTTCTCATCGTCTTAGTCAGGTTATGAATCTGAATAGTTCGGGTGCATTAAGCATTGCTTGACTAAAATAGCGAAAAATGTGAAAGAGTTAATTTGTGAAATTTGGAGTTATTCTCTTTTTATCATGCACGTTCAAAATATCCCGATAAATATATGTATTTTATATTGAAATGAAGATCATAAATAAAATTTACAGTTTAGCAATGTAAGAATTACACTCTGGCAAACTTTTAAACAGTAAACCAAAATTAAGAAAGATTAAGTTAAATACGTTTTTCTTTTAATATGCAATGTTTTAATAAAAAGTCGTCATAAAAATTATTTTCTTTATAAAAGTTATCGGTCTCACCTCCTCAATTTTAAATATACGTGTTTATCATAGACGTGCAAGTTCTCGAGCCTGTTCGGACTTATTTATTATCATCAAAGTTTTTCCGTTTGTTTTTTATGATGTTTCTTTACTCTTTCAGACTTATACATTTGTTTATATTTTATGAAATATCAGTTTAAAATATATTAATAACTTTTATTAGATATACTAATATAATATTGGAAAAAATACATTTGAAAAAGAATTATAACATTATTGTATATAACATAGTTCCTTAATTAGTTATTATTCCTTTACAAACCTTTCATAGTATCTCTTAAACTTCTTTCCTCTAGGTCTATTAAAACGTTATCTTTTCAATTATTTCGTTTTTAATGATTTATTGGCTCTCAAGGTCCAGGTTGTGTTACTTTCATTTTTTTATTTTGAAGAATAGGGCTAAGCATATACATCAAATACATATTTATGGCGAAAATTGATATGAATGATTTAAGATAAACTTTTTTTTAAAAAATTAGACATTTTTTTCATTTGAATAAACTATTTATATTTATAACTATATGTTAAATGATTATCAGTATGTTAAAACTCTCTAAGGCGTACTAAATCCAAGTTCATTCATGGGTTGCATTAATTAATTCTTAAATGGTAAAACACATTTGTATACTATTACTTATGTTTCACCTTCCAGACTGCCAAGTAGATTTCTTAATTGAACAAGGACATGTACTGTTAGATTTATAACAGAAGATGGCCGAAGAACTTCCTCACTCCGAGTAGACGGCAATCTGATCATGCAGAATGTTCTGGGCCAATTTAGTCGTGGATTATTGCTTCCTGAACCACTTACTTAAGCCTCCTCGCAAGAGAGGTATTAAATCGTCAGCTAGAGAGTGCAATAGTAATCGAATGCTGGAAAATCGATTTACAAAACTATAATTGTTAAGAAAATTACCAATTAATTATTAATCACAAATTTATAAGTAACCTTTATTAGAAGCCATAGTGGACACTATATCGTCTTCAAAAATGACGCGCCTCTAAGCCAATTCACTGCGGTCCACAAGCCATTCATTACTCTTCAATATAAAAATGTTTCCAAGATCAATCCTGACAAGTAAAGTTTTTTCATTACGGTGAGTGTGCGTTGTGGGAAAAAAGACGAGAAGATATATTGCTCAACCTAATACTTATTTATTACCCACATGTTATAAAATCCAGGCAATTACACTACTGAATATTATGTGAATAAAAAAATTAAATGACATACCAGTGATATAAGATAATTAATAGAACTATAAAAAAAATCTCTTTAAAAAAAGAGATGACGCTTGAGAACACTAGACCATCATTTCTGCTGGCATCGTATGATAGATTGGTTTTAGCCTTCCAGGGATCTTATTCCCATTGTTCATGACCTTGTCTACTTTTAGTTTTCGTTCTAATATTATAACAAATCTTTAATTATAATTTTTTTTCTATATATTTCTTTCCTTGAAACTTTAGTTTAATTTAATTAATATTTCACATAATGAAAAAGCAAAATGCGGTTCCTAGAGTACACGAAGTTGAGTCGCTTCCATGTCCAGAATTATATTGCTGTTGCGTATTTATACATGTAAAATAGTTTATAAATTAGTAGGCTATGTTGGATTATTATCAATAATACTACACCTATATCTTACTAGTGAAGTAAAAAAAAATAACATATGTTTTATAGTCATTTGTTACAATTGTCTCATCATTGTATTGTAAGGGTGTATATAATAAATAAATAAGAATCATAAATTCAGTTTATGTAATCCTATATTCTATTTGATTAATTAGAAAGAATCTCAGTTCAGACATTGAAAGGTTGAAACTGATATTTTATTTTTTTGTTATGGAGAGTTTCCCCAAAGTTGATGTTTTCTGCTACCAAATTTTAGTACATCTTTTACCAGATATTCTTGTCATGTACATCTTCTCCATTTAGGTCATATCCTGCCATGTTTTCCTGGACTTTGTTCATCCATGAAATTCCTAGTTGGCCTCTTCTTTTTCCTTCAGGGCAGCAGTGCATGGTCATTTTTGGGATTCTATTATTTTCCACTCCCAGTAAGTGTTCAAACCACTCTAATCGCTTTATGATGATTTTTTTGAGAATGGTATTGAGTACCCATTACCTCTCGTATACTACTGAATTGGGTATCCTTTCACGCCTTGATATTCCGACTGCCTTTCCCCATTTAGTCCATCTCGCCAGAATGGCGAATCAGGAGTAAACAAAAAATATTTTTCTTATTTACCAAATAGATTATAGAATTACATAAACTGAACAAATGACTATAGAACATATGTTATAAGAATTCTTACTTCGCTAGTAGGTGTAGGTTATGTTATCACCTAACTTAAATATTTATAAATTATTTTACATATATAGTATGTGTGTGTGCATGTAAATATTTATTGATGAAACTTATACTCTAAGTGACAGTAGTACTATGCGTAAAGTATCTCATCGAATACTCCCATTTTTAAAAATGTTTAAGTTTTCAAATCGAGCGGAACAAGCCAGTTAGATATTGAATAAAAGTCAACGAACCCCGGGTACGGACTCAAGTTATCTGTTCATGAAGCAAACTTGCTAAATCAACATCCATCTAAATGGAAATTTTCGACACCGCTTCCCCTTCCTCCAGGCACAATTAGTTTCATTACGATCCTTCGGCTCTGTAATTCAGGCCTGCCTCGACCCAGGCGGTTTCGGTAAGAAGCTCTGTTAATTGAGAAACCTGGGATATGTATACAATTAAGTATGCGAAGGGAGCTGAGGTTAAAACCAATCGGGTTTCCTATTAAGGTTTCATTTCTGGATTATAATAACAAAAAAAGGCATAGTTGATGCCAAAATCACCGTTTACAAACTTCCGTTCACAAAATAAGATTTGAAGAATAAGAATGAGATATAAGGAACAATTATAATAAGATGGTTTGGTCATAACAACCACCTCAGTAGCCCAAATGTCTTCGCTTTGTCTGACTTTCAGGAACCTTTTGATATGATTTGCACAGATGGAGTCTTCTTCAAAGATGCATACGTGTAAGTCAAACGAAAACCTTTTGTATCCCCTCAAAGGCCGAAAAGTGCCCTCTGGAAAGGCCTAAGAAATACGGGGTGCTAAGTATTACATTGAAGTGGAATACACAAAGGTGGCGCCTGAACTGAGATCTCTTTTTCATTTTTACAAACATAATAATTAAATCGGTCTTAAGTTCCATAATTAAGTTGAGTACTGTTTGTTTCTTTTAAGGAAACAATTACTAATTATTCTCAGGCGGTAAGAATATATTTTTAGTTAGCATTAAGAGGAATATTTTATAACAATCTGGTTAGAAGATTATAAATATTTCGTTGGTTCTTTCTAATGATTCGGAATAAGCATAATTTAATAATTGTAATAATAAGCACATATTCACTTAATGCTTTTAGTATTTTTCCATTTCCTTAGATTTTTTAAAACCAAAACGTGAATTTTAGAAACTCCTCCTTTTCCGCATGCTTTTATGAGTTTTCCATGGCTGTTGTCGAATCCTGCAGCTTTATACGATTTCAATTTTCCAATGGCTATTTCAACTTCCTCCTTATTCATTTCTTTCAACAACGGTCCTGCACTCTCATTAGATAGGAGTGATTTTATTATTACTTCCGCTGTTTGAAATATTGCCAAAGGAGTTTTTAATCTTATTATAAATGAAAATATTATGTTTATTTAACATCTACTTCCATTTATCACGGATTCTAGTTACTCGATCCGTTTATAAACCTGTGCAAGTATCTTTATTCGATGATAGGATATTTGTTGGGGACTAATAGGAATCAGTACCTAACTCCATTTTTTCTAGATATTCTTTTTTTTAAGAAATGTAGACGTTTCAATTTTTAAAATTTGGTAGTAGGCCGTTGTTAGTAGAGCTCTTAATTTTGCGGTTTTTCTTTTCAAACATGTTTAGAGAGTGCGACCTTTGGTGCGAATTGAGTTTTCAATGAAGGGTTTTTCAATTTATCAAGAGCAAATGTTTTTTTTTTTTTAGTATAGAATAGAATAATTTATCGATATTTACAACTGTAATTATACTACATCAAGTAAATCTGCTGTATGAACAAAGGACATGAAAAAAAAACGCTTGTGGAGAAACTATCCATTGATAGCACTCCAATAAAGTTCTATAGTAGAAGGTCTCAAGGCCATCTTCTTTCCAGACGCCTCTGAGGGTTATCAGAAATATTATGGGAAGCAAGTTGAGAGACTAGCGGATTCAAGTGTGTATGGAGCTTTTCATGGAAGGATAGGTATGTAGTTTGGGCCAAATCAGCAACATATGGGATTTAAGATCATGATGGATGAGTTTGTTTGTGACATAATAAGGAGCATTGAGGATTTTACGAAGGATTTTGGATACGAGATGAATTGGATGGTTTAGTAGAGCCCCAAAGCTCAACTCCGTATGTCCAAATAGGTCTGATAATTGTCATGTAAATGAGTCTTTTGTAATTAATTGGGATTTTTGAACGATTGTCCAGTAAATGTTGAAGTAGGCGAAAACGCCGAGCTGTTTCTTGTCTTTTCAGTCTTGTATGAGGAAGATCAAAAGTTTCGGAACAAATATGGTTTTCTGTTCTGTTCTCTATACATCAATTTTGTCGAAGTTTCGAGATATGTTCTGCCCCACGATATGATCTCACGTTAATTATATTTTACTATTTTGCCACCTGAGCTGTACCAACACAATGAATTTTATTTCGTTTTTGTGAATCCGGTGATATACTAATAGATAGACTTAAGTTTGAATGTAATTTATTGGACTATTAGGATTTTCTAGGAAATTTATTAGTCGGATCTTATTACTATAACTGGATACGTGCAAACTTCCTTTCTTTTTAAATGTGTAACTTCATTATAGAATCATCTGATTAAAATATATACATGTAAAGTCTTTAAAGCGACAAATCAAAGAGTAGGAAGGGTTCCAACCTTAGCTTTTTCAAATCTTATTTCATGATGACCTTTATGGGATACTTTTAATTATTTGTAATTAAGGTGTTTACGTTCTATTGTAAGACACATTTTCCATAGGAACGGTATTATCTAATAACTTAAAATTTATTACTTAGATTGTTATTGATAAATTTAAATAAATTATAAAATACGCAGAAGGATATAGTACATAAGCATATTGCATTAAGTTCTCTTCAGCTGGAGGCTTTTTTCTCATTAGTGTATCATTTATTTCAGGATTTTTAACCATGACAATATAAACAAAAAATTATGTTGATACGCTAGGAATAGTAAGACCATTTAGATGAAGAGATATCATCTAAAGACAAAAAGAAACTTTCTGCTAAATGTCTGTTCAAGGACCCTATTTTTTCTACTAATGATATATTAACGCTTTTACAGGCCCACTCTACTCAATTGTCTACAATAATTCATCAACATTGAAACATTTGGAATCATACAAAAATGTTTAGATAAATTAAAAAAAAAACTTACTCAAAAAGAAAAAATGTTATTGGAATATAGACTGAAAATGATTAAATTGTGAAAATTTCTTTAGGGGCTTATAAGTATGAAAAAATGTTACATGTTGTTTAATAAGGTTAATAAAGTCATACCATCCCACCCTTTCCATAAGAATACGAAAACAACGGCAAGAGATTAATTTATTTTAATATGTTAAGTATTTTATAAATTGTGACGCCGATTCATAAAATTAAAATGCAGTTACGGTATAAAAAAAATAAATATACGAATCATAAAATAAGAGACGAAAGCTGTTTAGTCCTTAAAAATGATTACAGTGATTAAACTGAGTAACATAAAATGAACTTCAACAGTTTCGTATTTTAGGGACTGTAGACTTTTTAGACTTTATGAAACTAAACCCAACCTTTGAATGTTAATCTAGATTGGATTTTTTAAGTTAAAAACCCAATGAGCTAGATTGAAAGTATCAAGGATATAGAAAAATGGGAAAATAAATTTATTCCCTTGATATTTTCATGCCACTTATGGTCTGAGTATGGTGCGAGAAAATCTTCTGTTCATTATCATCAGGTGGTACTCTAAAGGATGAATTTATTGAAATATATAAAAAGCAACACGACGAGATGGAATTATAATGACGCTTTACTACAATAAAGATGAATCCCATAGTGTTGTCCTTTATGCTCCTCAGCATCCACTCTCTTCGACATGTCAATCCCTCAGGTCACACCCACAGATATATATGTATATATATTATTTATGACGGCGGGCCAGAGTGAAAGAAGCGCCCTTATCACCATGCAAATCTCCTCTGGGTGTTTTTTGTACCTTCCCACTTCTTCTACCTTTATCGGCACGATGGTCAGTTTCAATCTCCACGTGTTTTAGTGAATAAATATCCGACAATTGATTATTCATCATTCCTTTAACTTTGATTCACTTCTTTTTTTTAATGTATTTTTATGTTATAATATTAATAAATTACAATTTGAATGTTTTTAAAATAAATTTGAGCTTCCTTACAAACTCCAAGTTATTGAGTGCAAATCCTGGTGCAAGGATTTCTCAAGTAACCTCATGCATGTGAGGACTGTCAGCACAGTGCAGCAGTTCACAACGATTGAGCACAACAGTGATCACTGGGTGATAGGAGTAATATATATATATATATATATATATATATATATATATATATATATATATATATATATATATATATATATTGTGACCCCAAAAATCAGCTGGTAGCCTGGGAGAACCTGCATATTACCTTCCTCAGATGTGTGACTAATGAGATTTGAGTGTACATGTGCACGACAATTCATATTTCATTCACTATTCATTTTTTTGGTTTATATCTTTTATATTCTCTTTTACATTTTCTTTTATACTTGGCATGCCAGAGTAAGAATTTAATTTGTAGAGTGATGACCATTTTTCTTTTCTTTTTTTTCTATCTTTTGTACATAGTATTTATATATATCTAGTTTTCTTTTTTTTTTTGTAATAAGTTGTATATATTTAGTTAAGTTTGTATATAATATGATTTTGTATATTTATTGTCTGTAAATAGATCTGTACATAGAACACCCTTCTGCTTTTCTGTGTGTAATTATGCGAACCGCCCTAACTCCTGAGCCTAGCCCGGAGCCTTATATCAGGTTTAATATCCCAGGTATGTTTCACAAAATATTCTTTTATTCCAATTAAGAAGAACTAAATATCAAGGCTAGAACATAGCCAGGCGCCCAACCATACCTAAGGGTTATAATATATATATATATATATATATATTTTACGAACTCTTTTAACATTTAATTCTTCATCCACACCTGCCACAGGAGACCGACAACAATTACCAAATGGGACATGTTAGGAACGTACAATAGCACCTCGCTTTCTTGACTTAACCCTTTAGCGACCGTGAACTACTATAATAGTCCGAGCGCGCCGTGCCGTGGGGACCGTGGACTATTATAATAGTCCGGTGTCAGGTGGGCTCCACGGACCATGGACTATTATAATAGTTTTGCTTCTCCGGCGATTCTAGACCGTGAGCTACAATAGTAGTTCAGTTCCTAGAGCCATCTAGGTGTCCGCATGACAAGTTGAAATACTTTTTCTTGACAACAGATGTCGTACGAATTCACTTTTGGCTATATTATTTTTCGTAAAGTGTGTCTGTCGTGTTTCGGCATTTATCACACTCAAAAGAATTTTTAATTGTATAAATTTGTATATAGACATTAAAAAAAAATAAAGTATATAATTGTATAATTTTTTTAATAATTAAAATTAATTTGCAGTAATTAAAAATTATTTTTTTTAAATATGCTTTTAAATTCATCAGTGCCAGTCCATTCACCATTCCAAGTCCGGATCAAAAAGGATGATGGGAAACTATAAGGAATTAAATAAAAAAACATGATTTCAGAGTCAAAAAGTAATCGGTTCAGCGGGCATGGTTGACTTTTCTACCACTCGGTCCAGCCAGCCCGCTCTGACCCGGCCGTATTCGGTCGCTAAAGGGTTAAATTCAGGTCGAGATCTTGCGTCCTCCTCATTTTCGTTATTCTCTTAATGGCCATATTATAGTTATTCAATCATTTGAATTTTAAAATCTGGAACAAAGAGTACGCATTTTAGATCATTGTCAGTGCTAGCGTTTCCCAATTTTTGAATAAAGGAGCTGTTATTATTGATGTCAATGTAATTTTGAATTGGAAAAAAGTAGTAACTGTAAATGAGTCTTGCTAATACATTTTCAAGAAGTACGTTCCTTTGGGTTGGTATAGGCATTAGTATGTATTTAGAATAGGTGAAATTTTGATTCAACTACACAAGAAGGATTTCATCGAAACTTAATATATCCAACTTCTCATAAATTATTATTATTGCTAATTAAAATTCTGCAATTAAAACAATAATATTGTTAATGCAAATCAAATAGGCGTTACAAATATTTTTTTACAACAAATATTGTCTTTTGTACAAAATATTAGTAGTTGAATAAATCAAGTAATTAAAATTCACATGTGACCATGAGATGATCCTTTACACGTATTTAATAATAATTTTCATAAAGCGGATATTTTGGCTCCTTTATAGTTATGGTTCATACTTAAATAGATATACAATTCATATTCAGGATTAAATCATTCCTCCCGTTCCCAAAAGCTGCCTTCACTTAACCCCAATATTTTTCGGCAAGCTGATTTATTTGACTCAATAAAATAATAATATCCTCCGTGTGGGTGGCCGGAGCCCTAAGCCGTTCCTCAAAGTGAGCATGGGTCCTTCCTGTTCCTCGCAGGACATTACCATAATGTGCTCGTCCTGTTTGGTAAACAATCCTAGCTAATTGCTGCTCCTGTCTCTGATTTATCCTTTTCTCGTTATTGATGCGATATTAATATTAGGCAATGCATCATTGCCTTCCAAAATTGTCTCTATGTATTGTTTACGAGTACTCTCGTATATGGGGTATCCATCCATACATTTATATAAATTTTGGGGATATTTAAATTCTTTAAATTAAGAATTGAATCTGTATGATAGGATTTTTCAAAACTTAAGTCAGTAAAAGTTCCTAGGCAAGAAATTAGTCATTTTTAACGAAGTAGAGGCTAATTTGGCAAACTCTCTTAAGTATTAATAAACCCTAAATAAATAAAACGTAATTACAATAATTAATTAGTACCATGAATCAGATGATTATTGGCCACTTATGACCATCTATTTTCACGAAATAAATAATTAATAATCGATATTTTTACATACGACAGCAACCGTAATTAATATATCGTATTTTTTTCGCTTGTATATATTTATTTATGCATTTATTTCGTTTATATCATTGATTTTTTATGGAATGATTGTAAGCTACATAGCACCATTACTTATTGCCCACAACAGGCAGTAAAAAAATATCGGTTTAACCGAGGTGAAACCGTAATAATCTGTTTATTATTTCTTATCCTCTCGAGGCAACAACATTATCTTATTATTACATTTAATGTAAATCATAAATAGTAAATTTACATCACTCTTTTTAGAAAGAAACCTTATCAACCAACCAAAACTGCAAAGAATTTGGAGCAATCTATTAATAAATTAAAAAATGATTATAGATTGACAAAAAACACAAAGAAATGAAAACTATAAGTATTAAAAGTATGTCCCAAAAGGTAATGAATCCTCCAATCTTTACCCAATTAAAGCTGGAGTCCCCCAAGACAGCGTCTTGGATCCTATCCTGTACATATTGTACACCGCTGATATCCCAAATACTCCTGAAACCATAATTGCAACCTTCACAGAAGACACAGCCTTCTCATCATCTCACCCAGGCCATGAAATGGCTTCTCGTACCTCCAAATGCACCTTTCATTTATTGAAATTTGGTGTAACCAATGGCGGATAAAGTCAACGAGGAGAAGTAAACACGTGACTTTTCCAATTTGTCGGGGGACATTTCCTTCTTTCCAATTCAGTGGTACCGTCCAACCTATTTCCGACACAGTACGGTACCTTGGCTTCCTCCGAGACAAAAGACTTACATGGAACCCTTAACCAAACTCAAAAGACAAGAACTTAACAGACGATTCAGCCAACTATACAGATTACTATGTAGGACCTCCCATCTTTCACAATAAACTTCTAATATACAAGACCATCATTAAACCTATTTGGACTATGGACCGCAAAAAAGCGAATACAAGATGTATGCAATCCTTTTAATTCAAAGTCCTGACCACCATTGTCAATGCGCCTTACTATGTCTCCAATAAAACCCTCCATAGTGATCTCAACATTCCTTTCGTTCTCTACCTGATCCCTACTAAATTTTCAAACTTTCAGCAAAACCTTGCCTGTCATCCCAATTCCTTGGCTCAGTGACTATCCAGTTCCACACATCCATATAACCCAACCCCCGTCTAAACCGTCAATGGCCTCGAGACCTGTTGTAAATAATGTTATTTGGTGTACTAGCCCTGGCCAGATTCTCCACTCACGACCCGTGTAACTAAGAGCTTTCCATTGGCGTTTAATGGCAGTTATGCGGCTGGAAAAGGGCGCAGAACCCTCCCAGACTCCTGCTTTTCTATTGTTTTTACAGACTGTTGTTTTTATGTTTGTTACTCATTCACGCAAAAACTACTGAACGGATTTCGATGAAACTTATTGAATAAAATAGGTTATAGATCATAGGCTACACCAAGAGCAGATTTATGTGAGGGCACGAAGGCATGCCCCCCCTCCGTTATAGTTCATAATTAAAGGCAAATCAGGAACTTAGTACTTGAAATTTGTAGATAGGTTCTTTGTACAGTTAAAGGAAGAAATTTGGATAATTCTACCCAAGGGTTTCTCCTTTAATGTAATAGGGGTTCAAAGGTTGTATAGAATCCATCAGTTTTGAAGTTGGACATCTGAAATTTTGGATGTACGAGTAACTTATATTTTAAAAAAATAATTAAATTATTTATTTAAAATGATCTTTCACGAAACTTTATGTGGCACACCAAATTCCATAAGCTAGTTTAGCAATAAATTCAAAATAGCTTTAGCTATTTATTATTAAAGGACTTCGGGATAAACCGACATATAAAAAGCAAACTTTTGTCGTGGAATGCAAAAACGATTCTCTAAAAAACGCTCCTTCGGCCTGTCCTCTCATACGGTTCAAAAGCCTGCGTCATTAAGAAAGCCGATGAAAAATTACTTCAAACTTTTGAAAGGCAGATTTTACGGCAAATTTATGGACCTATTAAAGAGGGGGATGGTACGTTTGAGCTTACGAGTCCATTCAAGCCCCCGGAAGTTATCAAAGTAATAAACCTTAGTAGGTTGCGCTGGGCTGGCCATATGACCAGAATGATAAGTGTCGATGAACGCAAAAGAATACTTGAAGAAACGGTACAACGTACAAGAAGATTAAGCAGACACAAGCTGCGAAGGGTGGAGGGGTCAGAGAGGAGTCAGAGAGAGGGCACTAGGAGCCTATTAAATGCTGGGAACTGGAAGGCCGCTGCACTGGACAGGGAGGACTAGCGGAATCCTATCGAGGGAGCCAAGGCTCATTGATGGGTTGTAGAGCCACGAAAGAAGAAGAAGCTATAAGTTGAGATAACGATAATTCACGATTAGAAATTTGATGGTATTTTGTAATTTTACGAAGTAATTTAATTTCAGGATTTAGTTTAATGTTCCTAGTTATACATTTTTGCAACATTTGAGAAATTTCCATCTTTGTCGCCCCTAAAGCGTCATGTTTGATTGTATTTAATTTAATTTTTACAATTTTCTCATCCTTTGTATTCACCGCTTCCCGTTTAAATCAGTATTGTAAACCAATATTTACTCCAAATCAATATTTCTCGTATACCAAGTAATAGAAAATACTTCAAGTTAATATTTTTTTTGTAAATTATAATTATTAAATCCAATAGTCATGTAGGGTGAAGAGTGAGAGTGTATTGTTCCGTGGAGAAGCAACTAAAAAAATAAAAAGGTAAACGCTTTTTCATCAAATATTATGAAGAACGTATGGACCTTAATGGAGAACCTGCCTTGTATAAAAAAAAACAAGAATATGAAGGTTGGGCCACATACATAGAATGGAGTGAAATAGGCTTCCAAAGCAGATCTTGGATTGATACCCAGAGGGAAAGAGAGGAAGAGGCTGCTTGACTGCTGCGATGACAAACCGCCTGGTTTTTCCTCCAATCAAGGGATCTACTTTATAGGTTGGGTGAACTCCAGAAGAGTCTCTTCACATCCCATTATAAAGGCTCCATCCTCAGCTGTTAACAGGTTAAATAAATTAACTGCCCCACCCGTATATAAACATGAGGCCTTAGGCACGACAACGCAGCCTTCTGCCATAGAGCTACCTCGCGTCCAAATAACGTTTAATTGTAACCACAGTAAAGAAAAGTTTAAGAAAATTACTGTTAAAATAATGTTTTCTTACTATATATTCTTTTATTGTATAAACAAATTCTTAAATGAATATTTTTATTAATCTTTGAGGGTTTAAAATCCTATTACCGTCATGTAAGTTATAACATTCCAGTTACCCTGTTCTCGCATTTTTCTGTATTCAGTTTATATTTACAGAATATATACATGTATTAAAATACTTCCTAATCCTAATTTCCTAAATTAAGAAAAAAACAATGTATGCATGTAAGTATGCATCATATGCTATCACACAGGCTATCCTCTTATGTTTCTAATTTGCTAATAAAATATTGTATTAGAGGTGTTTCCTCAAAAGGGTTAAGGTAATAATTCCATCATTATACAAAAACATTTCATTGTGCTCAGATCGGTCCACATTAAGCATTGGATCATTTGTGCATTTTTCTACCAATAAAAAAAATGTTTTTAGTCAATAAAAGACATATATAACGAATTGGTTCGTCAGAGGAAAATAAAAAGGGACTTTTCCACTCGACACCTAGGCTGGGGAGATAATGAGGCGCACCGCGTCTACGTCAGTGAAGCAATGACTCCTACCAACAAGCATCTTTACTGGCTAGAAGCAGCTATCTGCAAAAATTAAGTATGTTTGGTTCAGCGGAGGCCGAGTCAGATGTAGACAGTCGGACGGTTACCCAGCAGTGACAATTAGCAAGCCTAGTGATCTGGACGTTTTCAGCTGAGTGTCGTCCAATAGTCACCTTAACTTTTCACTTTTATTTTTTTATATAGATTTGTACTCTTTCATAGTTATTTTTCATTTCCTTTTTCATTCAGGTAGAGAAGAAGTGCTTCTATATTTGAAACTTATTTTTTATTTAAGCAGTTTCCTTTTTTTTTACAACAGTTATTTATTTTTACGAATTTCTTTATTTTCATTTTTCTCAGAAAAGACAATTTTCATATCACTCAAAACTATCTTCGCATCATTCACTCATTATGATCATCGTTTAATTTATTCTGTGCCCGAAAAGTTTTCATTTTCTATCCCTCAATCCGTATTCCGTTTACCTGTCATTTCTCTCTCTCGTCCTTAGTTATGACTAATTTACTGAACTGTTGTCACATTAACGCACAATCCCTTATTGCACATATTGATGAGTTTCAGAAATATTTCCAAGATAACTTTTACCATGTCATAGCGGTCTCCGAAACTTGGCTCAAACCTATCATTCTTTCCTCTCAATTGTCTCTTCCTAACTATTCTCTCATACGTCATGACAGATCTGACCGCAGGGGAGGTGGAGTTGGTATATATATCCATGAAAGCCTTAAAGCTAAAATCCTTCTTCAATCTCCCGCCTCAACCTTTCCTCACCTAGAATATATATTTGTTGAAATCTCAACTTCCTCCTCTCCTCTACTATATGCCGTAGTATACCGACCTCCTCATGTTCCATTCGACAACCACTTCGAATCCTCTCTTCTTCAACTAGTCTCTACCTACACCAATATAATTATATGTGGTGACTTCAATATTAATATGCTTTCGAATTCCAGCAATCAATCCTTTTTCTCAAATCTAATATTCTCTCTCAATCTTTACCTAGTTCCCTACTCTCCAACCCATCACACCCAATTTTCGGATACCTGGTTGGACCTGTTTATCTCTGATTCACCTCTTAAAATTCTTTCCTCGTCCCAACATCCTGTTCCGTTTCTTTCATCACACGATCTCATTCAAATTTCATATGACCTACCAGTCAAATCCTTTACTCCCAGAACGGTGTCCTATCGCAATTTGGATCTCCTTTCCTTCGAATCACTTCAATCCGACTTAAGTTCCATCAACTGGGACGTCATTTACTCCTATAGTTCCATCGATCAGATGGTTTCCACCTTGACTTCCAATCTGCAATCCATATTAGACATCCATGCTCCTTTAAAAACCCTTACCTTACGCCGTCCAACGGCACCTTGGCTAACCCCGGAAATAAAAGAAATGATGAAGAAAAGAGAAGCAGCAAGGAGAAAATTTCGTCGCACACGTCTATCAGTAGACTATGCAGGTTTCAAACTACTTCGCAATGAAACACAATCTGCAATACGTCGTGCAAAATCAAACCACATCCAATTCATCCTCACCAATGCAACCGATCCCAAATCCAAATGGAAAATACTCCGACAATTATCGCCAACAGTATCCGGTAAACTCTGTTCCTCTTCAATCACGCCAGACAATCTCAATAACCACTTCGTACCCATCACATCTCCTAAATCCTCATCCGCTACCGACATTGATCATATAAACTTTAACCCTGATAACTTCTTTTTCTCCCATGTATCATATGACGAACTATTAAACGCCATTCTGAAATCGCGCACCAGTGACTATGGCCCCGACAATATTCCTTTAAAGCTACTAAAATCCTGCCTTCCTGTCTTAATGCCCGTATTACATCATATTTATAATTTCTCGTTACAAAACTCCATATTTCCCACGCATTGGAAAACCGCGTTAGTGCGCCCGCTAAATAAAGTTGAACATCCCTCCTCTCCAAATGACTTCCGCCCTATCTCCCTTCTCTCTAACCTCTCAAAACCATTAGAACGCCTAGCCCAAAACCAAATTTCAAATTTTCTAGAAGAACGTTCCCTCATTAACCCTCTCCAATCCGGCTTTCGTCCAGGCTATTCAACTCAATCCGCTCTCCTCAAAATCACCCATGATCTCCATACTGCAATTGAACAGCAAAAATTAACCATTCTGATCCTTTTAGATTTTTCCAAAGCCTTCGACTCAGTAGACCACAATATCCTTCTCGCCAAGCTACGAAACTTACCTGTATCCAACAGTGCTCTAGGATGGTTCAAGTCTTTCCTCTCAGATCGCTCCCAATATGTTTTGGTCCCCGGTCAACCTCCCTCCATAACCCTTCCGCTATCCTGTGGTGTCCCACAGGGTTCATCACTATCCCCCACCCTATTTGCCATTTACATAAACGACCTTCCACTTCTTATCCGACATTCCCAGTATCATCTCTATGCCGATGACTTTCAAGTGTACCTATCCTTTTCCCCTTCCGATCTAATATTAGCCACCGAAAAACTCCAAGATGACCTGAATCGAATAAATCGATGGGCAATGGATAACAAGCTAAAGTTGAACGTGGACAAAACCAAGGCAATAATAATAGGGTCAAACTACTTCCTTAAAACTATTCCCCATAATCCAATCCTCCTTCTAAACAATAATCCTATGAAATTCTACCCAACTGTCAAAAACCTTGGAATTACTTTTGATCAGACCCTTTCCTGGAAAAACCATATCTCTGAAATTTCTCGTCGTACCTTCTCCACCTTAAAGCGTCTCAATTACCTTCGTCACCTGTTCCCTTTTGAAATCCGTAAACTCCTAGTTTCTTCCTTAATTTCCCCCCATTTTGACTATTGTTGTTCGGTGTATGGGGGTATCTCTGGGGATCTCGAAGCAAAATTAAAGCGGTTGCTTAATTGCTTCGTTCGATTCATCTTTGGGATCCCTAGAGATGCTTCGGTGACCCGATATTACGAAGAATTGAAATGGCTCTACCCTTCCTACCGCCGTAAGTACGTCCTAGCATCTTTCCTTTACCAAGTTATCCAATCCCGTCGACCATCTTACATTTTCGACCTCCTTCAATTCAAAACCACAGTCCTCTCCCGCAACACCCGTTCTCGGCTCTCTGATCTATATACAGCATCCCACCGAACTGCAGCTTTTGACAGAGCTTTCCTGATCCGATCCTCCTCCCTTTGGAACTCTATACCTTCTTCCATTCGTCGTTCCAATAATCTTCCAACCTTCAAATCCCGTATATTCCAGCACCTATTATCCCTACAATTCCCAAAAAATCGAAAACAGTAGGGGATCAGTATTGACTTAATGCTCTCTTTATTCGATGAATGAATGATGTTTTTAGATGTACATTTGTGTGTGTTATTTTGTATTCATATATTTGAGTGTGTGGAATTTAAACCACGTACATATGTATTATTAATGTCATATAGATAGATATTAAAAAGGACAAAAAGGGATGAAAGGTAAATCTCGGATAATCTTGTTTAATCTTTCTTTTTTGTTTTTTTTCTTGGCATAAATTTGATATATGTGACCATAAATTTGTTTCTCTTATATAATTATTGTAAACTTATTTTAATTTTTTTTTCTTTCTTTTCTTCTAATATGTTTTTGAAATACTGTTATTGTAGGTAATTCACATTTTTTATTTGTTCATTTTTTTATTCGTTCTCACTAATTAAATTAATTGTAATAATTAATTAAAAGTAATTATTTAACACTCTAAGATTTAATAGCTTACAATGCCTGTATTGTTATTCTATAGGGACTCGTCCCAGAATAAATAAAGACATTATTATTATTATTATATAAATACCATTTCAATTTGAACGAATGTTCGACTCAATTGTTGTAGCGGCTTTTTAAATTAAAAAATATTAACATAAAAAGTGTATAATACCTAATAGAAAATAACTATTTTTGTAAGTTAGATCTTATACATCATCCATTAGTTATATTTTAAAGTGAAATCGATTGATGAGTGTAATGCGCCTACTCTTGCCTAATACAAACGGAATCGTGATATTAATTGACGTTCATTTTCACTTAAAAAAGGCTTGCAATGTAGGCTTTTATTTGTTGTGTTGCTTCAATTTATTTTTTAGGACAACTTACCAATCGGTATATTTCAGACGTCTTTGTGGATCAACTAAGTTTTTGAATGACTAAAGTATTGTGAATACGCCTCTGTGTTCAAGTTAACTATAGGAGTCTAGTGCGCAGACAGGTCAAGCCGGAAGAAATCTTTGATCTGCTTTAATCAGTCAGTGACGCCTGTGTTAGTTACATCCGCAGAGCTTCATTCCATTCCAGTATAGGGCTTCATCTCCTTGTTAGCAACGAATAAAATAACTATGTAGTGGAATGTTCAGAGCCTTGGAATATATCCGGAAAATTCTTGTTAATAGTTCATGAGACCAATGGCGTTTTGGTAAAATGAAGAAATATTTAGTGTCTGTGCTTATAAAAACAAAGGCTAAGAGCAAAGTATTTTTTAAAAAAATATTTTATTTGAAAAGAAAAGATATGGCCAGGACCGGGACTCGAACTCGGGTCTTTCACCTCCCCCTGGTGACGCCTCAACCATCTCGGCCACCCTGGCTTTTTTCTCGGCCAGCCCTATCAATTCTTTTCACTGATCCTACATCTCCGTGTTCTCGCAATTTGCGATGTATACACGGGGAGAATGTTAATTGAACATTACTTTATTTTTGGATCTTGTTGACTTAAGTCATTAGTATTATTATAATTTATTTAATTGTTATATGGTATAATTTTTTAAAATATTTTATTTGAAAAGAAAAGATATGGCCAGGATCTATATATCTCAGGAAATTATATCATATAACAATTAAATGGATTGTAGTATTTTTTTAAAATACAAAAATACATTTAAACAATAAAAATAGCTAAAAGAAAGATTATCGTAATTTTAGCTAAATGGAAGCAGATGTTGGTGAAGAAAACGCTCAAATGTGCTTCCATAATTCAACTGAACTTCGAGAGGTTGCGCTAATCCTTTAAAAGTATGAGTGATAAGTATGGAGGAATGAGAGAGTGCTTTCCATTTTGAAAAATGGTACCTTTCAAATTCAATACCAATTTTTGTTTATGTCATATCATACACTACACTTGGTAAAGTATACTATTCCTTCCAAAATCTTGTTCTAAACGATAAAAAAATTAATGGGTTTCGAAATACTGAGATGATTTTAGGACGACTTTTATTATTAACTGTACCACTACAGCCGATGAAGGTTTTAAGGTTCAGTACATGATAGAGAGTGTACTGTTTCTTGGAGAACGGTTGAGCAGAAAGTTTATTGGTTTTATATCACGCTCATTCGCCAGATTTTACCCACTTCATTATAGAGTCCTGGTGATTCTCAGGAGGGTCCTGGTTCCCATAAGATATATCTCCGGCCTCTAACAGATTAAATAAAGGTCTTCCTAATTCGGCATGGTAACTCAGTGCTCTACAACTGAGCCACTTTGCTCCCTAGGCCGAAAATAGGGATCAGAAACTCTATAAATATTATTTCTTTAAATATATTTGTCGGCAGGATGTTAATTAACTCTATTGCACTTCTAACTACCCTAGCCATACAGAGCCTTTTTGCCATAATTAAAGTAAAATAAACAATGTAAATGAAATGGCATCCGTAGAGATGAGCTAAATTATACATTCATGGAATCATCTAGGCCAGATACTTTAAGTAATAACTGGACATTACTAAATTTGTATTCAACCCCGTTCGCCTTTGTTCATCTGACTATTCGCTTTAGATATAATCTTCGTGATAATACTTAGTGGGGTTGATCCTATCTAAAAATAGTAGAAATGAAATATTATTTCTCCCCCCCCCCATTTCAAGCCTTAAAATTTAGAAGAGAAATTAAAACGAACCATTCTATAACGTTGATATCTGAATAGATACTGTTACGGGCGCCGGCAGGAAGACGGAAGCAAGAGGATTAGCGGCTTAAAACCGTCGGCGGGAGAAGTTAAAATAGGATTACGACCGTTCTAGATCGTCTCATCGTCGGGGTAGAACGGATATCATCCAGCATAGGATTGACACCGGGGATGCTAAGCCCATCCGACAGGTCCCGCGGAGGCTGCCGTTAGCCAAACGGGAGGACGCCGAGAAGATCATCAAGGAGATGGCGACTGATGGTGTCATTGAGCCTTCGAGTAGCCCCTGGATGTCTCCTGTTGTATTGGTGAAGAAGAAGGACGGCACAACGAGATTCTGCGTAGACTACCGCCTTTTGAACAACGTCACCAAGAAAGACAGTTATCCGCTCCCCAGGATTGATGATACGCTGGACACCATGGAGGGGTGTGAACTTTCCTCTACCTTGGATCTCCGCAGTGGATATTGGCAGGTTGGATTGAAACCTGAGGATAAAGAAAAGACAGCGTTCTCGATTGGGACTGGACTCTGGCAATTTACGGTAATGCCATTCGGACTTTGCAATGCTCCTGCAACATTTGAGAGGCTGATGGAAAGCGTGTTAAGAGGTCTCTTTTGGGAAATTTGCCTGGTGTACCTAGATGACATAATTGTGCTGGGAAAGTCCTTCGCTCACCATCTGAACAATCTGGAGAAGGTCTTCGAACGACTGCGTGCAGCGAACCTAAAATTGAACCCGAAGAAGTGTCATCTCTTCCGAAGGCAAGTCAACTACCTGGGGCATGTTGTGTCAGACAACGGAGTTGCCGTTGACCCAGTGAAGATTGCAGCGATCACCGACTGGCCAGTACCTCGAGATAAGCACCAAGTAAGAAGTTTTCTCGGCCTCTGCACCTACTACAGGAGGTACGTGAAAGGATTTGCTAACATTGCAAAACCTCTTACCAGGCTCACCGAGGAAAAACGGACTTTCCTTTGGGATCAAGAATGTCAGGCATCTTTCGAGGAGTTGAAGAATAAGTTGAGTAGTGCTCCTATTCTGAGCTATCCACGTCCCGAGGGCAAGTTCATACTTGACACAGACGCTAGCAACACCGCTATTGGAAGCGTCCTCTCCCAGCTCCAAGATAAAGTAAAGCGCTCTCAGCTCCGGAACGCAACTACTGTGTCACAAGGAAAGAGCTTCTGGCAGTGGTGAAATCTATAGAGCATTTTCACAAATATCTATACGGCACATACATATACATATGAAATACAAGATTCCTCCTGAGAACGGACCATGCGGCTCTAATGTGGCTGCTACGATTCAAGTCACCAGAAGGACAAGTGGCGAGGTGGATAGAGCGCCTTCAAGAATATGACTTTGAATCTGCTCATCGTGCTGGAACGAGTCACAGAAATGCGGATGCGCTCTCTAGGAGACCTTTTGACGAAAAATGCGGGCATTGTTCTCGACAAGAAGAGAAGCAGGCAGCAGTGTTGAGGACAACGGTGGTCATGGACAGTTGGCAGGATGCAGAGGTGTCAAAGGAGCAGGACAGGGACCCGGACTTGAAACAAATGAAGCAGTGGAAACTATCAGGGCAAGGAAGACCAACCTGGCAGGATGTTGCTCCAATGTCGAAGAATGTAAAGACTTACTGGGCCCAATGGGACTCCATTCTAGTGGACAACGGGCTGCTGAAACGGGCATTGGAGAACACGGAAGGAGATCAGCGCAGACTTCAGCTCATCGTTCCAAAGAGTAAAGTGCCCGAAGTACTCAGGGAACTTCATAACGGAGTATCTGGCGGCCACCTTGGAGTTCACCATACATTGGAAAAGGTACGTGAACGCTTTTACTGGGCAAACCTTAAGGACGATGTGTTGGACTGGTGCAGGCGTTGTGCGACTTGTGCGGCTTCTAACGGACCCATAAGAAGAAAGTAGGCCCCAATGAGGAAGTACAACGTGGGAGCACCGTTTGAGAGAATAGCAATTGACATCGCTGGCCCTTTCCCTGTGACGGATGAAGGTAGCCGGTATATTCTCGTGGCCATGGACTACTTTTCCAAGTGGGTGGAAGCTTACGCCCTTCCGAATCAGGAGGCAGTCACGGTTGCGGACGTACTGGTGAAGCAGCTCGTCAGTAGGTTTGGAGTACCCATGGAACTTCACTCTGACCAGGGGCGAAACTTCGAGTCTGCAGTCTTCTCCGGGATGTGCGAAGCACTGGGAATACGGAAGACCAGGACGACACCTCTTCACCCTCAATCCGATGGCATGGTGGAGCGCATGAACAGGACTATGGGTCGATATTTGTCCAAAGTGGTCTCCGACCATCAGCGAGACTGGGACCAGTATCTTCACCTGTTCCTGCTGGCCTACCGCAGTTCAGTCAGTGAGGCAACTGGGCAGACTCCCGCAAATGTGGTATTCGGCAGAGAACTTCGGTTGCCTTGTGATCTGAAATTCGGTTTCAAGCCTGATGAGGAAATTGCCGGAGAGGAGTACGTCTCGGATCTACGGAAGCGACTGGATAATATCCACGAGAAGGTTCGCACAAACATTCAGGGAGCCAGTGACAAAATGAAGGAGCGTTACGACATCAGGGCTAAGAAGGGTGGCTACCAACCTGGAGACTTGGTCTGGCTACATGATCCTCGAAGAAGGCGAGGCTACTCACCTAAAATGCAGAACTCCTGGGACGGCCCGTTTGAGATCGTCAAGAGGATCAATGATGTCATATATAGGATCAGGAAGCAGCCTAAAGGAAAACCCAAGGTAGTCCATTTCAATAGACTGGCCCCGTACAAAGGAGACCACGGCCCGAAAGAAGACTAGCAGGTCAGGTACCTAAACAACGTCAAGACAAATAACTCAGTTGCTCATACTAAAGTACCAGGGACCCGTGGAATAACTCAGGTAATCTACAGGGATATCTTCTCGTTACCAGTGGAGTATTCTCTGGCCCATTGCGTTGCCGAAGATCTGAGGACTTCTCGAGGGATTGCAACGGTCTTCAGGAACAAGTTCGGCGGACCTAAGGAGCTGGAACGCCAAGGACCAAGTGTCGGGAAGGCACTCCACCAGCCGCACGAAGGACGACAGCTGTTTTACTTGGTTACCAAGCGTGCCACTGATCAGAAGCCGACATATGACGCACTGCGGCGAAGCCTCGACGACCTTCGGAGTAAGCTTCTGAGACTGCGTGTCACTAAGCTCGCTATTCCGAAGTTGGGCTGTGGATACGACGGCTTGGAGTGGAAGATTGTCAGGGACATGATCGAACAGACATTCGCCAACTCTGGAGTTGCCATATTGGTGTGCAAGTTCAACCCCTGGAAAGAAAGTGCGTCTCCATCAGTAGAAGCTCATAAATGCCCGATTTCTCCGGACTTGCTCTGGGGCAGAGCACTTTTAAGGAGGGGGCAGTGTTACGGGCGCCGGCAGGAAGACGGAAGCAAGAGGATTAGCGGCTTAAAACCGTCGGCGGGAGAAGTTAAAATAGGATTACGACCGTTCAAGATCGTCTCCTTTTGTCGGCAAAGGATTAAGAAGATTCCAGAATTTTCTGGCCCCTTCGTGTTCTAGAATGTTCGGCCTTGCCTACTTAAAGACTTCCCTCACCTCGAGTCAGTCAGTCTTAGCCTGAGAGTAGACCACGCAAGATCTGTGATAAGTGAGTGTCAGTGTGATAAGCTAGTCAGTGTTGAACCGGCCAGTGTAATAAGTGTATCAGTGAACTGTGACAGTCTCGCGAGTGTGATAAACTGTTTCTGTTTGTTACTGTGTGTCAGTTTTTGATACTTGGAGAATCTTACGGTCGGTGGACTAGTGAACTGTAAGTGTTAATTATTAGTTATAAATTGTAGTGTAATTTTATAATATTCATAGAAACTATTGTAACTAGTTAAGCCATCTAGAATTAGTAATATCTTATATTATTGTAATAATTAAATAGGCCTAGGTTATAATAAATAATTAGAATATTGTCATTATAAATTTATATTAGTTTTATAATTTAATTGTTAATATTTTAATTGTATCCTTTTTATCATTTTGTTAATAAATATTAGTATCTCGATTAAGGAATTGTTTAATTCATTTTAATACCCAGTAGCCCGTAACAATACAAAAGATTCGATATCTTAATAGGGAATGATTAGCTACGTTTTAAACTATAGTTAGATAGTATCACCAATATGATGACTCTCGAATACTTATTTTATTTCACCTTTCTTAACTTACAATAATATCTTCTTATCTGAGACGGTTCCATTTTTCGCTGGCCAGTTCGTAATTATTCTCTAATCCTGTAATATTAAAAGATTTAAGTTTATGTTCGATCAAAATCTCTCGTGAAATCCAAATTTCTCATCCATCGATTTCTTTTCAAAACAGTTACTCTGTTCTTGCTTTTCCTACCAACTCTCTCCAAGACCACTCCTCATTTATTTCCTCTCACTTAGCTAATGGCATTCTGATTTATGATAACATTTTTGTGACAGTGAAGTTAAAAAGAACTGCTCTATAATATTTCGTTAAAATGATATGATTTTTTAATCTTCGGCGTAAGTACATTTTTGGTCCTTTCATTTAAGTATCCAATCTTACTATAACAGTAAAATGTTAGTGATTCTTTAGTCCAATATGAATTACTCTCTATGGAACTTTGGAATGAGAGGATATGATACGTTTGATATTAGAAAGATTAGTTACCCAATTAGAGCCCATAGGCACATATTTATCAAGCTTGAAAATATGGATGAATGGCACTAACTATTACATACTATTACAATGTGGAACATAAAATACCTTGGCCATAACAAACGAAATGAAATATATCGTCTACTGCAGCTGCTAATGCAGGGAAAGATTGATAGTAAGAGGTGACCAGGAAGAAGGATGCAAATATGGCTTCATTATATAAGATAGTTTGGTCTCACAACTGTTCAATAATTTAGAAATGCCGCCGACAAAATTGTTAATTGCGAACGTCCAAAACGTCTGATGCACTATATGAAGGTTCAAATAGATTTCAGAAATCAGACATTATGAAAAAGTCTTGAAAATCGATAGTCTGTTTGTTTCTCAACTATTTAGAAAGCTATATAATTCCAAAAATATAAATATACGTAATAAGTCAAAACAGCGGTAATGTTCTTGTCTTAAAGTATGTGCGTTCCTAGCCAGTATTCTGTCATGAGGTAGTCAATTAACCAATCCATTTCTTAGTTCATACATTTTAAATATCAAGTGTCAGTTTGGTGTGTTCACATCGAACTGACGTACCGAACTGACCGTGTTTTAGCTAAATTGATGTGAGCTCACATCGAAAAAGTGGACAGATGGACTGATGAAAATTCATCATTTCGGCGTCACACCGAGCAGACGTCAGTCCGAAGTGAGCGTGTGGTCACAGTTATCTGAGCATGCGTACAGGTGTCGTTTGGATAGACATCACCCTTTAAATCGCTTTTCGAGACCTCGTTTGTATTCCTTCGTTTTGTGTGTTTGTTATTGCTGAGTGATAATATGGTTAGTTGGGCCAAAGATTTTGTTTTAGAATTTATAGAACTACAGTACGAACGGAATCATATAAAATTTTTGTTAAAAAGATTAAAGAACCTCTTGCAAACAAATCGGTAGTAAAATCAGAGGAAAATCAACAGGTTAAGAAGTACCTTTCGGAAGGAATTTAAAAAAAAGTAGGGAGATTGGTGAACGGTATGGGTGCGGATGACGTTTACCAACTGAAATTGTGTTGCTACGACCAGCTGGGAACTTGGAGCTTCGTGTACACCTTGGAGCTTCCAAGGGGTAGCACATTGAACTGACACACCGAAGTGGGCGTGTGACTGCGAATGTTGCGTTCGGTTAGAAGTGGCAATTAGGAATGAACACACCAAACTGACACATCAAACTGACCGTGTGTAGCGGCCTTTAGACTATTGATTTGAAAACAATATTTTTTTTTCATGAAATGGCTTATAACAATAAATGACCTTAATAACATTTCCCATCGGAATTATTCTCTTCTTATAAGAGTGGCAAACGAAAAATATTTACTAATATAAATTCTTTAATTTTATTAAACATATTTTATATTGCATATTAAATACTTTAATCCAACAATATCTATTAAAGACCAGGTTAAATTAATGGAATTCCAACTTAAAGTAACACAAAATCAGAAAAAATAGAAATGAGCATTTTTTTTTTTTAATAATAAGAAGGTCTACAATTATTAGTTTCAATTTGCGCCCTTCAGGTTTAAACAACAAATTATTTACATTTACACTATATTTTAATTCAGTCCCAATATCAGAATGCAGGACAATATCAATATAACATCACAATAAGGGGTACTTGATCTTGGAAAATATTCGTATTAGTTAATTGCACTGTCTGTTTTGTATTTACAAGTAAAATAAATTATTACTTTATTAAGTTGTGTTTCAAATAAGTTTCTCAGCAAATAAAATGGTTATGCCGTTCAGAAGAATAAGTATATAAACACGAAATATTTTAAATAAAAACACTAAAACCATACTGATCCTAAAGCAGCGGAGAGGTTAATAAACAAAACGAACTAAATTTTGGGGAATAAAGCGCCGACCTAGGAACTGGGCTCAGCCTCTGCAACGCCTACATAAGCAACGTATCGACTAACCCTCCCAACTTCTATTGTTACATGGTTCTCCAGACCCCAGGAACCAAGTACATCTATTCCTGCCTTTGTTATTAGAATCTGAGATGGCTAATTGGATCATTACTTACAATAGTTTTAAAACATATAGCGAACCTAATTAAGAGGATTGGGAGAGTATAATGGATGCAATAATTCAAATCCCATCAACATAAAAACTCTTCTGGGGTTTATTAAGCATGAAGCTGTATAAAGAACATCAGAATTGTGGAGGATTATAGCTGTGTAACTTATCTTGTGTAAACACTTCTTATCACTTGTCTCATTTGGGTTATTTGTGTGTGCGTTATTAAATTGTTGTCTGTATTGGTTTTTTAATTTTTTTTGTCAAGTTAATTTTGCTTATTGTCTACTTAAATTTTGTCATTGTCTATTTAAAATGTATGGAATTTCACTTTGGGAATCATTTTCTTCGGAAAGAAGTTATTCTATAAACCTTCGGAAAGAAAGTTGTGAAATACTTGCAGAAGTTGGAAATAGTTACCAAGATCAAATTATGTGAAATTGGTCATCAAATACATTCTGACAACAAGAACAAATGATGAGGTTTTCGTCAAAAGTGTAGGAAAAATATTTATTTAAGAAGAGGATCATAGCTAGTAGCATTTTACTATTTCATTATCCGTATTTCAATTTCCATTAATATAAATTATTAGGTATGTATTATCAGGATTATTTGTGTTCAGGTTATAAACAATGATGGATATAAACAGTTCATGGCGAATTTGCTATCACAAACAACAGAAAAACTACCAGAAAAAGGAAAGGGAAATTAGTTGTGGACATTCAATGTATAATATTAATGATTTTTTATAATTATTGGTCATTTTTTATGAGTTATAAATATTTTTATTTTTTAAAGAGAAAAGAAAGGCCCTCGACCGGGATTTGAACCCGGAACCTTTGTCTCACCGTGACATCGCTCTGCCAATTGAGCTATCCAAGGCACTTCTCGGTCGAGGACAAAGCTTCTCTCTTTTAGATCCTAAAGCCCCGGTGTGCTCCCACCATTTTTGCGATGAATACACTAGAACGAAGTTCTTTGAACATTAATTTTAATTTAGGATCTTATTGACTTTCGTCATATTATTATTTATAATTTTTTATAATTATTGGTCATTTTTTATGAGTTATAAATATTTTTATTTTTTAAAGAGAAAAGATAGGCCCTCGACCGGGTTTGAACCCGGAACCTTTAATAAAAAATGACCAATAATTATAAAAAATTATAAATAATAATATGACGAAAGTCAATAAGATCCTCAATTAAAATTAATGTTCAAAGAACTTCGTTCTAGTGTATTCATCGCAAAAATGGCGGGAGCACACCGGGGCTTTAGGATCTAAAAGAGAGAAGCTTTGTCCTCGACCGAGAAGTGCCTTGGATAGCTCAATTGGCAGAGCGATGTCACGGTGAGACAAAGGTTCAAATCCCGGTCGAGGGCCTATCTTTTCTCTTTAAAAAATATAAATGTAATATTAATGCTTAGAACATTTTAAACCGATTTCTAATAGGTTTAAGAACTTGACACAATAGAGGTTCTCGACTAAAGAAAAACATTAGTACATTAGGAAAATAGAGTTGACGCGCGTAAGAACCGAGAAACAAGCGGCATGCAGAGGGAGGGGAGGAAAGACATCGCGCGGAGCCTCTCATCAGAGCTCACCTCTAATCAGAGCAGTTCATTAGCCACGTTTGTGGCAAGTAGATCCCTTAATTAATAGAGGCTAGTCTTGTTTATCCCATCTTGTTTATGTCCGTCCTATACACACAGAGATAAACAGAATGCACTTTATTAGCCTCCATTCACAATTATCTGGGGACGTCCCTTGTTCTCGCCGACACAATGGCCGTCTAGTTTTCGAGTTCGCTGGGCGTCAATAGCGGCGATACCGACTATCGGGCACCGCCGTTCTCATAACTGTCTAGTGTCCCTTCCATATTAATTAGCTAAAAATAGGACTGGCCATTATCTCCAGCCTCTGCAATATAATGTCGATATGATGGACATCAGTGAGTACTAATTAAATATTGTCGTCCTTATCAAACAATAATATTGACTAAAGCAAAGTCGTGACTATTCCAACTGAGCAGTGGCTGTAAAGATTAAACGCTTGTCAAATTAAACTCCCTTAATACCTACTTCACCTAATTTGGCAAAATTTCTTTTGCAAAATTATTATTTTATGAATGTTTTCATTACATTATGCATTTATTTCATGAAATATCCCAAAACAAATTATTATTATTATTATTAATAAAGAAAGAAACGGGATATCTCAACAGTTGAGCCCTGAGTCGACATGCCGTACGTCCCGGGTTCACATCCGGCTATGGCAGATTATTTATTTAATTTGTCAACAGCTTAAATGGACCCTACTGTTTCTGGCGAACCTCACAGGGCTCACTCAGCCTTCATAAAGTGGAAATTCTTAATTTAATATTTTTTTTAAAAAATGTATTTAATGTAAGGCATTCATATAAGAAAAAAAATTAATTTACTTACAGAACTAACACAAATCTATTGTTTTATGTGAAAAAAATTAGACATAGTCTTCTGAACTAATAGGTCTTACGGCTCGATAGCCAAATAACGAATACGAATAGTAAAATCGGAAATCGAGCTATTGATGTTAAGAAAAATATCCTTTATAAGTAGTGATACCTAAAGTGATAACTTGCCAAGATTTGAGCTAATAAACATTATTAATGAAATACATAAATAATAATAAAAAGTTTAATTACTGAATAATATTTAATCTGTGGAGGAAGAGAGTTGAGTTGGAAAGGGTTCCTTTAATAATTAACGTCATCGTCCAACAACAAGAGCAGATAAGCTGCTACCGCAAACCTCTGTGACGTCACTCAGGGCCCCTGCCTTCCTTATTTCTCTCATTATTCTCTTTTAATCTTTAAATAAAATTAAATAAATAATTTCCGAATATTGTTAGTTGATTTCTCATTCAAATTTATAAACTAAACAGATATGATTCAGACGTAAAAAAGAAGTTACTAGTGAAAACATCAAATTGAATGACTGTTTTTTATTATGGTTTTAAGTTTCTTTTGGTATTTCATGCTACCAAGTTTACTAAGGAGCGTAGGTTGTTTTTGCATTAAGATTGTTTATATAGGTTGGGGCAAAAGTAATATCTGTTTTCCCATTAGAAATCTTTAATGTCTAGTAATACTTATTTAATGAAGCCATAATATGACGAAATTTAGGAAATTCGGAATTTATTGTGATTTAAAAGTAGAGTTTCTATAAGGTCATTTTCGTCATATTTTTCTTTTTTACTTCTGAAAAGGGAAAAATGCAGCAGGCCCATCGAGCATAGTGTGTTTTTTATGGTGAACAGTGCTTCAGTGTCAAAATTAGTTTACAAATGCCAAACCATTAATTTGACTCTCCACTGTCAACAACCAATCCCATTGAAACAAAAATATGTGATTCTAGTTTCGTTTAATTTTTCAGAAAATTAACAGTAACTTGTGAATCCTAAAATTGGTTTACCGAACCAGGGTTGATGGATAAGCCATGAATCACCGGCAATTGCTAATTGTGGCTGTGGGTATCTCGACAGGTGACCTCGTAATACCTCTTATCAGCAATACCTGGATAAAACTGGATTATATGGATTTTGATATCCATTAGTTCATGGCTATATTGTAACCAAACGAAAATTACTTGGATTATATTAATAAATTGTACTTGATATTACCCAAATATTTACATCTATTATTAAATAAGATATACATTAAGGAAAACGGATCCATTTAAATTACTTATGGATACTGTAACATGCCTATGTCTATCGATATTATAAATTAATTATTAATTGATAATATCGAATAATACTTTATTAGTTATTAACAATTTAAAACACCTCGTTAGGGTTTGGGCACCTCTGAATGCCGATCCCCCAGAATGTTTTCAGTCTTTTGGATATTATAGGCTTTCGTAAATCGAAATTAACATTAATATCTTCGCAGGTATGGAGAGGAAGTAAATTACTATACTAAATAGTAATAATAATACTAAATAATAACAGTAAAGAAAATGTTTATATACTTATACTTTACCAAAGCCTACTTCTGAATTGTTTAGTATTGTTTGATTTAGTATAATACATCATTACCATGTCAGATTTTCTGATTCTCATTTAAAGAAGAATCTCATTACATATGAATAAGAAATTAACTTAACGCAAAACTGGTTTCTGGCAAACCATTTTTTAAGCAGGAGGGCTTCTTCTTAGACGTTGCGCCCCTGTTACAATAACCGACTTAAGAAAACATGTATTACATATTTGGCACAGCTTTGCTGTTTTTTGTTGCTAAAATTATTAACAGTGTTTTAAAAAAAATGGATTACTACCTACTCAACCTCTTTTTACTCAATGTTGACAAATTTAATACCTTCGTTGACGGTTGGTACTGTATTTTTGTAGAAACTAAATTTTTGTAAATATTTTTCATTTTCATAGATGCAATATCACCGTTGTTTTCATCGTTTCTGGAATGCTTAGACGATTGCATTTCATAGTTCGTGTTTTAAAACATAAACCTGTAGACATTTTATATAAAAACAAACAACCGGTTCTATTGAATAGAAAATAATACTTCTTATCAGGAACACTTTACTCTTGATACTGGGCTACTATAAAAAATTAAATGGAAAGTACTAAGTTGGACATCATGGAACAGAGTTATTCGATCAGCAGCGCTCTCTCACCTCTACAGTAACGCACGCCAACCTAGACTCCCGTTTTGAGACACTCCTTTTCTCCTATATTGAGATCATCCTATATAGAGACTATTCAAGACAATGGATTCCTCTTTTTTTTCCATCCTGGGCAGATACCATTTCTTTTGATCTTCCTCCACTTCTCAGTAAAAATCCACTCAGGGACTTCTAAGGCTTCTCAAAGTCCCCTTAATGATGCTAATTCATAAGCCTTGCATATGGATTCCACCTAATCCCTAACCTCGGTCTTCAGGCAGCTCTCAAGTATTTCGTAGGTCGTTTCTAGAATTTTATCTGCTATTATCTTCACTACCAAAAGCAGTCCTAGCAAAATTATTAATCCTTTTCGTACAAATCATCGCTAACGTTAAGAGAAGGGACTAGGTAGCAGTTACAAATTTATTAACCGAAAAAATCAAATTAACGAAACCGATCAATTTAAATAAAAATATTTTTATCAAGTTTTACCGAGATTCACAATTGCTTATTCTGTTTATAAAATGGAATTAAGTATATATTATACAATAAATTGCTTCAACCAGAAAATGTAAATTAGAGATGGATGAAGGTAAATAAAGCAGAGCAGCTCTGATGTTTGTTGACCTTTATATCAGTTAACGTCGATTAAACCTTCCTATCAGCAGATTCACTGACTAAACATAGTTAGGCAAAAAGACTTTAAAAGTTCATTGTGATAATCACAGAGGAAATGTAGATAATTACTCCTAGTTTCAGAATCTACTAATTTTTCATAGACAGATTTAAAACATTAAGTCCTATAATTTATTACCAGAGCTTTCTGTAAATTATATTCAGTTATATATATTGTAAAAAAAAGATCAGAAAATGTTTTCCATTTTTACAAAATACAAATAAATATAGCGTACATTCAATATTCCATTTGCTATAACTCTATAAATCGATTATTGTCAAAAGGATCTAACTTAAGAGTTGTTAGGATCTCCTGATTAAAGAATTTATTTTTTGAACAACTTTGAATTATTCTTAGAATTCTTTAAATCCACCAAAAATAAGCAGCAAATATAATATTTACTTTACAATAGATTTGGATCACCGAATCTTAGCCCGAAATCCACTGGTATTACCCTGTGCCCATGGTGTTATGATGACACTGTTTTTTCAGAATATGGTATTATTTATTGCAAACTAGAATGTTTTTTATATAAGTTTAGTTTAGTATAAGTTCAATAAACTTCTTATTTTTACAGATTTTTTAATTTATTTAACATTTATCGCTGTCCTCATATTTTATCTCTCAGTAGATATCATCAGGACTCCTATAGCCTGGAAATAATGTAGGGAGTTTGGGATGAAATTGTTACATGTTTTAAATTGATCAATAAGTATCCGTTAATTGTTAGTATCTCACTTCTGAAGGCGAGAGACCTAGATAATATAGCATTGTCCTAAGCCACGCTATATTGCGCCTAGAACCACGTAACTGTAAAATGGGGTTTAAAAGTTATTTTCTACCAGCCCATAATATTCACAAATGTGTTACAAAATAATACAACTTAGAATTGATAATGGATAAGTTTTTCATTTGTATAATAATAAATAACATGAAACCATTATAAGCTCACAATGACTGATATTATATAACTTATTTTATAATATTAAGTACAATTGGAATTCACCAAATAAATAGACCTATAAATTATTTGTACCGACGCCTGAAATATTTGCAACAACAGAAGCTCAACTCGGTGGAATTTATGAACGCTTTCTTAAAAGATAAAGGCATCTTCAAAGGATAAGCCGCTTTGAGCTACTAAGGAAAAAAGATTATAAACTTTTGAAAATCTTCTCCCAACTCCATTTTCCCTGCGAAACCTCAAAGCCCTACCGTGGATAGGTTTTTCTTTAATAAAAAAAAAAGAAGATACCCGAGAAACAATGACGAGATAGACTTCTGAAACAAAGAAAAAACTAATTTCCTAGAAGATTAATTTTTCTCTTAATCATTCTGGGAAGTTTCCGGTTTCTTATCAGGAGTTTCCCTCCCTTCATAAAAGAAGGGAAATTTATTATTAGATTTAAATTGTAATTCATCAGACACGCCTGGGATAAGGCATTTCCTACCTGTAAAGAGATAAATTGATTTATTCAATTTCTGGTTTTGCGGGTTATTTATTTTTTTTATCTGAATATTTTCAATTTCAGTTTGTATAAATAATTCTCACTGAACATTTTTATAATGTTTTATCTTTATTTTGGAGAAAAATCCATGTTTAATTAAATTATTTAAAAATGATGAAGATAACATTTCTTCACCAATACTATAGAAGCACTTAAGTAATACAAACTGTATACTTCGAAGATATCAAGTTTAAACTTTCTCCTTCTGATAATTGTTTACTAATAATCGTTTGAACTCTTTTATGCCTTTCACTGCAAAGCATCTGCAACTATTATTATTTTTTCCTTATATAAAAATCCTCAATCGCAATATTTATTTTGCCAAGAATTAAGTTTTGCCTACGTAAAACTAATTTGTTGATATTTAGCGATTCTTTCTACTTTAGGAAAGTTAATAGTTTTTGTGAACTCAACAGTTTATTATGGTTCCAGGTCTAAAAATATTTATCAAAAAATTAAGTATGGGGAATAAATTAATTCTTCAACTTTTGGACCATTTATGTATTTACTGTATTCCTGTCCATTGTGCGATAGTTTAGCATCATCACATTTTCACATAGCATCATAACATCTTTAGTGTCAACTAAAGAGTAAATTGGAGCGGTTTTTTATGATGTTCCAAGTTGACCTGTTGGATTCTCTCGAGGAAGCAATGCAGTTGTTCGGTGTCAGGATCACTGAGTTCACTAAGTTTTGATACTCATTTATAAAGACAGATTAGTAAATATTTCTAAGGGTTCCATATCACTAAAAGTTTATTCTGGATAGAGCCCCTGCAGCATGGGGTTGAGTACATGAGATATAGTTGCTGAGTTAAGGGAGGTGATTTGACCAACAAGACGCTCAACTGCAAGACTCGAGAGGGCCGGCAGATCCCATAGACAATCTTGAACCTGAAAATTATAGCTCAATAATTCAGCGTTTTATACACTGAGGCACATTCCACCCTCATACAAAAAGAAATAATTATATCATTATTTATTATTATTATTAGTGTCTCTTTTGTTTTTCTGTTTTTTTATAACAACGAATAGGTTGAAACAAATCTTGCTTTCAATTAATCAAGGAACCGTTAGATAAACTGTACAACCGCAAATTGAAAGAGACTGAAATGAGCCACAAAGAAAAATTGTATTGCTGTTGTGTTTGGCGACAGGTATCTCAATACGAGTCAGATAAACAGAACCGAATACGCTGTTATTCCTCAGCCAATAACCCGTCTCGTTTAATCAAAGCTTGCTACGGAAATAGAGCCTAGGCCACAAAGGCTGCTGTTTGGCCAGCCAGGGCCCCCTCCCCTGGATATTGCTTGGGGGTGATGTCTCGCGTTATGGACGTAAAAAAAATAATAAAAAAAAGAAGAAAAAATTGAAATTGGTTTGCGTTTAGGATGAAAAGGCCAGAAAATCATATTCCCCGAAGGGACAAGTCTCAAAGGGGTTTAAAAAGAAGCGCCGACTTTCGCAATCTGATATCCATAACGTGCAGTGACGCCATACTTTTTTCCAATAATATAAGGACCTTTTATTAGTCAGTAGCCAATAATAATTATGAATTCAAAAGTAATTATTCAGCAAACAATTCACGACTAAAATTCTAAAGACAAATTAAATTTAAAACCAATCCATATAAAATCCATAAGACTCTTGACTTTGGGGTTATCGCACTATGGGATTAAATTTTGTTGTTACTGCAGAATTTCTACTATATTCTGTTCTAATTTGTATGGGGGATACTGGTCTAACTGTTCTAACTAATTCCATAATTAAATTATTTTAGTTTTTATATTTATATTAAAAGTCCGAGAGGACCTCGGCTATTACTTCAAATTATCGAGAATGATATTCAAATTTCTAGTTTTCCGTGCTACGGTACTGACAATAGTTATTTATGCATCTAGGACTAAAGAAGATCATTATTCCCTCAGCTGTAAGTTTGCATTCGCATTCGCTCGGGTACAATTCAAATTTGTTTCCGAACGAATGCGAAGGACCAATCAAGTTTATTCCCGAGCGAACGCGAGGGAATAATTATATTTACTCACGAGGCCAAGCCGAGGGAGTAAAGTATTGCTGGGAATAATGATCAATTTAGTCCCGAGGAGCATACAAGATTTTATCTCCAGGTGGGATGTAAAAAGGCAAACTATACACTATAATATTTTATATTATGTTATGTTTTACAATAAATTCAAAAATTTTAATTTTGAAATTATAATGTTTTGAAACACAACTGATTTTAATGGCCGGTGTGAGAAGTGTACCAATCTAATTCTGAACTTTTTCAGTACAAAACCTACATTATTTAGACGAATTAGGTTGTAACTTTTTTCTTTAATCCCTAGGGAATAACTTTTTTTTGTTTTAATTTCTAATGCAAAGGGAGAAAAGACGTACTTTAGTCCTAATTAATTGAGCCAAAAACACATGTTTTTGCACCAGCTGGAGATAAAATATTTTTTTTAGTCATTCTTCGGAAAAGGTTTATGGAATAATTATTTTAGATCATTTATTGTGACGAAAAATTCATTAATTCATTAGTAAATTCTAAAAATGGACATAATACGGGTCTGACTCCCACTGTAGCAACGCCGATTGGCCGTAGAAGCATAAAGTGATGTCATCTGAGCAAAAAAACAACTGATTGCAAACACATTTAAACATAAAAAAAAAGAAAAGAAAATTGTTATACAAAACCTCCAACGTTCGCATGGAAGATTCTATCCTTCATCTTCTTTATTATATTTCTTATTCTCTTCCTTATTATATTATATTTCTTGATAAAATGTATGCTTAAATATATATTATATATTTTAAATAGAGAAATGGAAAACATCATTTTTGTTTATTATTTAGTTAAATCAAAACAAGTCATTAAATTCTTTCTAAAATGGGTCATACCTTTAAACTTAAAAATGCTAACTGAAAACATTCCAGTACCCCTCGATCATTAGCTAGCTGAAATTTCATTACTAAGTCGGGGAAGCTGCAAGTTATAGAGTTCTGTTAACTTAATCTAAGTTTAAGTCTATTAATATCCGCCTTTCCCTCCCCTATAGATGATTAACTAGCTTGGTAGTTGCCTCCGTAGGTATGCCCACAATGGTAAGGCTGCTCTTGACCTAATTTAGAAAATATTTAAAGCTTGTAAAGAAAGGCTGTTAAGTTATTTTGAAAGCCATTATTGTATATTACTGGCCAATGAAAAAAAAAATGCTTCGCTTCCGGAAGACAGCTGATTTCGATTGTTCATTGGATAAGAAAACAAACATAAATGTTAACAATTATTACCTTCCCTTGTTCTTTATATAAAGTAAAAAAAGTTAAAATATAATTATTTGAAATAATATATTATTAATCCAAGATGTCCCAGGAGGAAATCCGAGTGATTGAGGAAGAAATATTCTATCAAAAATGAATTCCCGTGCTGCCAACCAAACCGATTTATCTAAATATTTTATTAAGATATGAATTATTAAATTTTGATCCAAGAAAATCTCGTTCTGTTCCAATAAAAGTCCAAATTAATGTGTCTTTAATGGTGTTGGAATTTCTTAACACCATTATTGAAACCCATGATGAATTTTCTACAATATAGATACAAATAATTTGAAAAATATTACTTTTTCAGGTTATGGTAGCAGCCAAAGCGATGAAAATGTTTTAAAAAGCACAGTTTCTATCTTTTCACTTAACCTGCGAATTCCTTAACGCTCAATAGTAATCTAACAGTTACCTTTTTTAAATAAAAAATTGTTTAATTCTATAATTAAACTTTTTTGTTTTTTTTAATGCATATTATCGCTCTATTTATTGCAAAAATGAACAGTCCGAGAGAATTTCGCTACAACTTAAAATATCGAGAATGATAATCAAATTTCCAATTTTCCGTGCCACGGTACCTACTCATTCACCCACAATACCTACTCTTTCACCCACGGTACTGACATAAAATAAATTCAGTAGACATTCTTCAGAAATATTATTAAATTTACTTATGAATTGAACATTAAGATTTATGGATAAATTAGTTTGGATCATTTACCAGGACAAAAAAAAAATGGATCCATAGGTAAATTCTAGAAATGGACATGACATGGTTCTGATATAAGTGATAAACTGTAAGTTTTCTCTGGATTGCAAGATATATTATACGAAAGAACTGATGAAATATATTTATGTTTGTATCTTATTGATGCAAACAGATTGTTAACAGACGACCAGTAAGAGCGAACAGTATAGGACAAGAATAAACACTGTTACAATGGTATCACCCTATAAAAATTTTTGTAAATCAATGTATGTTACAATATCCTTGTACAACAGTTGATCAAACAGCATTTAGACATTCAACTTTTTGCAATGTTTATGAAATATTTTTGTAGCAAAATAAAATAAAATCAAAAGTGTCCTATTAACTGTTCCTTTTTCCTCAATTTTTTTGCAATTTAAGTTCCAAATCTTTTCCTACCTAAAAACTCACTTACTACTTTTTTATAGTTTTTAAATACATTTTCACTACGTACAAAGTTTTTTCTTTTCGTCTGTTATCTACAAATATAACTGACAACAGGTTTTCTTAGATTCTGTTTTATGTATATACAGTTTTACAGTTAATAAGCATATGATACAAAATACAATATAAGAAACTACATTGTTAATGAAAATTTTCGTAGTTTAATAAAATAATCAATAGTTGAAGTTTTAATATTGTTTATTTAATGTTTTTTAAACGGTTTCTTTTTTCAAGATAAATTCCAGTCCTTTCTCACCTACAAAGCCCTGTATTACTTTTCCATATAACTTCAAAACCAGTTTCTCAATGAAACACCGTTAAGTGCAGTTTTTGGTCCCGCCAACTTTAACAAAAAGCCTTCATTAGCATTGGCTTAACTTAATTGAGATAACATTTGTGTAAGTTATTTAAGCCTCTCACCATCTTTATTAATTATGTGTTTATTCCTTACATTATTATATGCGATGTGTTTTTCGTTATCATGAAGTAAAGAAGCTTTTAAGCTCACTTTTGACACGAATAGTTTCCACCTCAGTATGAAACAAGATTGACATGGTCTCTGTAAAAATATACTTACATATAGGTTGACAAAAATTCCATTGCTGAAGTGAAGATATTAAGAGCTGGACTTTATCATTCAGTAAGTTTAAACCTCTTAAAGGATTTTTACCCCCATTTCCCTTCTTTTCATTTTTTTTTTTGTAAAATCATAATTCCTTAACTGTGGAAATTCTGAACGTTCTGGTTGAAACACTGAACCAAGTGATTTTCACTTTCTTCTTTTGAAGTCATTACACCATTGAGTTGTGCAGATACCGACATAAATAGTAGACGGGTTATTACTTGATATATGCGACAAGAAAAAAGCCACTTATTGGGAAAATTTAGATTACTTTTTCCCCAACCTATAGTTCGTTGTATTTTCAACTAATGAATTTTCAAGTTTTTAGATTTTCAACTCGACTTCGTGGTATAACTTTTTAGCCTAAAGGTGAAAATGCAATGATACGAATAATAATTTTTCTATTTAGACATAATGTGAACACATTGAAATAACTAATGATAATTCAGAAGAAAAGAAGGAGGTCAAAAAATAATTCCTTTAATATTGAAACTATTAAAGCCCCAAGATTTCTCATTAATAGAACTGGAACACCAACTTTCAGCCTGAAGTTATGGAAATTCACTTATGTTATGTGACTTGTTCTGTGTCCATAACAATGTCTACTGAGAGGTATTCGACAACATCCCCCTCCATGTCCGACATGATTTGTTCGTTTATTTGGTTAACTATCTCATTAGTTGGCGCTAAAACTGCCCTTTCACATAGCTATTCTCGATCGCCCATATTTATTTGAAGATCAGAATAGAAATTATTTTTTAGACATCTGTGTTATCGACAATTTGATAGAATTCACTTCTCAGTGTAATCATATCTTTACTGTCTGTTGGCATACAATCTTCTCCGAATTTTAGAAGAACTGCTTTTTTAGATTCCGATTTTTATAAGAAGCTGCATATTTAAATAGTGAAACAAATTTTTTACCCATAATACAGATGCTTTAAAACAGGCATTTATTTCATCTGCCGGCGTACCTCTAGTAATAACCGGGATCATCCCCTATTTCAAACCCTTTACAACCCTTTTTTCGCCTTAAAAAGTATCCTATGTCCTTTCTCAGGATCTAAACTATCTCTGTACCAAATTTCATCACAATCGGCTCAGCGGTTTGGCTGTGATAACGTCTGTGACAGACAGGCAGAGTTACTATCGCATTTATAATTTTGGTATCTCATAGAATTACAGTTTTGATTTGTTACAACTCTTTTCGCAAGAACAAACTATAGATTTTGTATTATATAAAGTAAGCAGCTTTGAACCGGTTCGACTAATAACCGCCTTCAGCGGACTCAGCCCATTGTTACGCCTTAAAATACCGAAAGGTAACAGAAGGCTTTGGTTTATATAGAAGCATTTCCAGGAATTTCTGTAAATTTGTATCATATGGTAAATAAAATTTGTAGAGGATGAGAAAAAAACAAAACAAAAAAAGACTATAGATTTGAAATTAAAAAAATAATTTTCACATTCATAATTCTTAATAGTCGGAAAACGAAAAATTACCGTAAGTGAGTACATATACCAACGTATGATGAAATACTCTTTTCTTTTATAAGAATGATTTTTTTCATTTTATAATATTATATTGCGATATATTATTTAAAATGAGGTATCCTTTGCTGAAGAACATACCTAACCTCGCTGTTATTATAAATTATATATCGCTGATTCTTCAACCTGAAGTGTGGACATCGAGAGTTTGCTTTACATTTCGTCGGCTCTCACCCCCGCGGTTGTTGTTGCTGATAAAGCCGAGCTCAATTAACTTACACGCTTCTAAAAACATGAGCAAGAAGGCCCTTGTTATTTTTATCCCTCGGTGTGATTTTTTGTTTATTGATAGGTACAGTTCTAATATATATTTAGAGGATATTGGCTGGGTGCGTGTTACTTATGGCTGCTATCATTTGTGTGAGAAAGGTTTCATCAAAAATATTGCTAACGTGGGGTTTGTGACTGAGTTATTGGCTATTGAAGTATGCCTAGGTTTGGAGGAATCAGAAGTGATCGTTGTGGAAGGGGGTCATCATTAAAATTAATTGTTTATATATATATTTTTTTTAATATAGTTGTTCCACACTATATCCTCCACTTCTAAATGATATGAGAATAACGAAATTCCTAATTCCATAAGAATCATTCAATAATTTCTATAATTTTGTCAATCATGTCAACATTACGAGGATGTGTGATTGGTTAGTTGCATTTGGTTGTTCCATATGAAATGTTCGTCTTCAAAGGAAAGGTTATTTAGTAAAACAATTTTATGAAGTTTCATTAGTCAGGCTAATATTTTGAATGTTTTTCTGAATCTATTGGGTTTATGATATCATATAATGGCTTTATATTGAACCACGTCAGTAATGCTAAGCAAATAAATCATGTTTAACTTGAGCCCCGTTATTTTCAACGCACTATTGCAGGCACATAGTCAATTGAGCACTCCATATCTTATTTGATTGTAATGTATAGAAATTCATGGTGCTATTTATTTCTTTTAATTTTATCTTTTTAGAAGCTGTACATCATGTAAAGAATTTATTGCATGCTAGTCAAGACTTGTACTGTTCATTTACTTATTATTATTTCTATTTAAATATTTCTTTTTAAATTGTTATTTGTCATTTTTTACTCGCTTTATGATTTGAAATACTTAGCCTTCTGGCAGATAAACATTATGTTTCTTTTTCTGTTCATATTTGTTATTCTAAAGGGATATAGACGCAGAATAAAGTTACTATTCTATTCTATATTTTACCTACATTAAAATCTCATTGTAATTTGTGGTTCAGAGGTGTTCAACTTCCTTGTTTCAAAGGTTTGTATAAGATACAGCATTATATTAGACCGTATCATATGAAATAAACTCTTCTGAAGGAAAGGTTATCTAACAAACAACTTTGTGAAATCAAAACATTTGTCAAATTTTAAATCCCAGAATTGAAAAATCAGGGTTTCGTGATGCAATAAAGTCTTAAAATGCAATTTTACCCTCAAGGAAGTGGTCCAAACTTCTAAATTCCACTTACTATGGCGAATAAGATGGGTATGGGAGTAATTCGTAATGCCAGCTCGTTCAGTTTCTTCACTGCCTTTCGTGAAACATGAGGTCTTGTTTTTTTTTATTATTATTGTCTGTAACTCTGCAGTAAGATGTGGATTTGATGGTTTCATCTTTGTGGGTAGATAGGAAAATTTCATTATTTAATTATTACTGTGGCCAAATTGTAAAACAGCAGCTGAAAATTTCTCAAACCAACGGCGAATGGTCCGTTCGTTACAACACCCTCCCCCCAAACGTAGTGATGATGTTTCTTGCAGCTTAGGCTCCTGAGTGTCGTAGTTTAAACTCATAAAAAAAAAATCACGAAAATCAAGTATTTCCATTATCATATTTGATGACATATTAAACAATGTTCATTTATTTGTAGTGATAGTAAATATTATCCCAAAAGAGAGGATTAATAACACATTACAACATAGTAAACTACAGTAGTCCACTACATCTGCTTTGAATATTAGAAATGATACTGATCACACGGTTAGTTGTAATAGGTGTTAGGTACCGTTTAGTTCTTCCTAATAGGTGAGAGACGAGGTACCCAATTTGAAGTGGAGCTGATGGGATAGCGCTTCCTCGACACGAGTATATCAGATTCAAGTATCCCTTTGGCAATTTATATCTAGGGTTAATTTAGATCTGGTTGAGCTGAGAGAGGTCTAGCCAGCTCAAACGAAAATTTAATTAAGTTCTTTCCTTTTTGAATCGGTTTATTTTATAATCTGCAAATGACTAACTCAAATTCCCTAGTCTGATATATTTTTAAAAAGTTGATGATTGATATTTGCGAGTTTGTGGGGTTTTTCACCATTTAATGTACTCATGGTTATTAGCATAAAATTATACAGGGTGTCCCGAATTTAAATGGTAAAACTTCAGGAACTTATAGGTACCGAAAAACTAAGACAAAAATTCCTTTAAAGATTTGCTCGTTTTTGCTTAGTTTTAGAGAAAATCGCAAAAAAAAGAAACACAACAAAAATGTTACAGGTAGCGATTATCACCACCTCTCAAAGTTCGTCAGGCTAGGCAGTGAGATATGTAAACTTAATGTTATCCTTTACATTGTTTTATTTGTTTACATTTTGGCTTTCTTCTCGGATTATAATTCGTAAATCAGTCTGCAGTCAGTTACTCAGATATTTTTGTGTGAATAGCATCAGCCACAATGCCACATATATATTCTAATGTTGAATACGCTGATATGATTTTTGTGTATGGTTTCTGTAACGGTAATGCTTTAGAAGCGGTGCGGGAGTATGCGCGCCGATTTCCAAATAGAAGAGTGCCTAATCGATGAATCTTTTCGTTAACTTTTAATAGACTACGAGAGACTGGGTCATTTAATACGAGAGACTTAATACGTAATGAAGGCGACCAATTCCAGGCAGCAGTAAGAGTAGATTATCGGAGAAGAAATTGTGTCCAACGCCACTTCGATAACAATCCTGAGACAAGCATCCGAAGAGCATCTGCTGCATTAGCAATATCGCGGCAAGCAATATGGCAAACTTTGAAAGGTGATAATCGCTACCCATACCATCTTCAAAAAGTTCAGAATTTATTACCTCAAGATTATGTCAAGAGATTGAATTTTAGTAACTGGATTCTTGAAAAAATTCGCGATGATAATTTATTTCCATTAAAAATTATATGGACCGATGAAGCTACCTTTACAAGAGGAGGAATTGCTAATCAAAGAAATTATCATGTATGGGCTCTTGAAAATCCCAGAGCTATTAAAGAGAATAGGTTTCATAGCATGAATATGCTATTAACGTTTGGCTTGGAATTTGGAACGGATTACTGGTAGGACCATATTTTTTACCTGGAAGATTGAATGGTAACACATTCACACATTTTTTGGAGAACGACTTTTCTAATTATTTAGATGACATTCCCTTACAACAGCGGATTGAAATGTGGTTCCAACTCGATGGATGTCCAGCTCATTATAGCAGAGTTGCTCGAGCTTGCCTAGATATAAATTATCCACAACGATGGATTGGACGTGGAGGAGTAGTACCTTGGCCACCCAGATCACCTGATATGACACCCATGGATTTCTTCTTATGGGGAACCTTGAAGCAGAAAGTTTAATCGGTGTCAATCAACTCAAGAGAGCAATTAAGAGACCGAATCATAGATGCAGTGCACCAAATATCATCAGAACAATGTTTAGCTGCAATTTATCAACTGAGTGCTAGATGTAATGCTTCCATTGGTGCAAGAGGACAATATTTTGAGCAATATTTATATTAAAAAGAACATAACATAAATAAATAAGTATAAGAATGAAAACTTGTTTTGTTTCTTTTTTTTGCGATTTTCTCTAAAACTAAGTAAAAACGAACAAATCTCTAAAGGGCTTTTTGTCTTAGTTTTTCGGTCCCCTAGAAGTTCCTGAAGTTTTGCCATTTAAATTCGGGACACCCTGTATATACTTTAGTATACTGTGGGGAGCGGGGTAGCTCGAATTGCCGTACAGGTTTCTGGTTCAAATCCGGCTGAGGCAGCTAATTTATTTAATCTGTATACAGCCAAGGTTGGACCCTGTGGGATTCTGGAAACCTTCCTGTGGCTAACCTAGCCTCTATAAAGTGGGTACCCAAAATAGGCGAAAAACCTGGCGGTTGATCATGATCGAGGACAAATCATCTATCTGTAACATGGTCCAAGAAACAGTTCAGTCTCTTAACTCTGAAATGATGAGTTTTAAGAGTAGTACTGGTACAGTATTTTTTTTTAAATTACATATTCAAAAGATCTTTGGAACTCGACATTATCAAAGAAATTTTAATAATATCAAAACCGATTAGTGGATTAGTTATAATTAGATTAACTGTACAAGGTGTACGGAAATGTTATACCTTCGTTTTAATGTTAAATTTAAAAGAATTAAATACATTTTTAGGATAGTTTTCATGGTGAAAAATGTCTCCTAAATGAAAATTTCGTTTCATTCACAGAATTTCACATTATTTTTGGTAATTTCTGGACCCATTTGTGACCTAATATTTTGCCATATATCCAGGGACATAAATAACACCTAGTTAGTCGCAAATCCCGCAGGTTTCGGTCCTAGGGAGGAGCCTCGAATTTATCTTTATAACTATGAAATACAATACAATACTAAATATACGCACGGTATTTTGCTACATTAATGTATCGCAAGATTTTTTCAGCATATTAAAAAAAATATTATTTATTTACTTATTTTTACTTTTGAATAAAAATAAATGATTTTTTATGAAGCCATAGGCTATCAAATCGTACGCTAGCAATGATCCATGACCTAAAGAGATAAAGTTATAGTTTCTAAAATATAATAATAAAGTTATAGTTATACCTTCTCCTAACTTTAGAATCGCTATTGATTTTTAACTTAATTATTTTATTCATTTTTTCTCAATTATGTTGCATCAGTAACCTCTGTTTGTTTAATAAAAACTAGGAATGACAGGACTTGTTTTCTTTATATAGCTGGTTGCGCCAGCCTATTAAATTGTAAATGAAGTGTCGATCTGCTTCGAAATTAGTTACGATCCACTCTATACACAAATTTTAAGTTGTGTCCTCAACATTTAATAAATTACTTCTATTTCGGAAATGCTTCAAGAAATGAAAGATATTTAAACAAACAAATAGAAAAATTTAATTGCTTGCTTAATTGAATTGTAAGGAAGTTAAATCTTGACAGTTGGTTTAAAACGAATTATAATCTTCAATTAAATCCAGCCTTTTGTCTGAATTTAGATATAGAATATAGAAATTGTAGTGAAAGGGAGTTCCTGTGATTTCTTTATAAATAAGATTTATATATTAAGAAGTGTACAGACCTTAGTACATGGCACAAGACACCACCGTGTCTACGGATATCAAAATCACTAACCCTGAATACTTCAGGTCAGGATAATGGGACAAACTTATTAAATTATTTTATTGCCATCAATCCTTGAAGCGTGCAAAGTTTGTTTTGAAGTGGCCGAAAATCTGGTTCAAAGATTCCGTTACATAAAGGCGTAGCTATGTTTAAACATGATTTTTTCTATCATTAGTTTTTATCATCCTTCCCTACATGTTCTATCTATATAAATATGTTGCTTTTTTTTTTTTTTTGCTTTTTAAATTGCCTTTCCTATCCTACAATAAAGAATGAAACGTAACCACTGATATTTTGCTTAAGAAAAGAGCAAGATACCGCAGAGACCAAACAGAAGACAGTAAAGGAGGCATGTATTGGCTACCCCGGAGATAGGGAATCATATACCTGGCTATACCTGAACGGACCCTGTATTTACATATATTAGAGCCACTATGGCTGAGCCATATCGATTGCTCCTTAATCCTTGGACCACTTGGTCCGTTAATACCACGTCGTTCCCGGGGATTCTGTTATTAGTGCCGGGACAACTTCAGGTTATTGCGTTGCTCTCTTCATCACTGGAATGTCTTCTTGTTCCATCCAAATCAATAAATCGTCGGGGTACTTATATACTCTATATCTACATACCTCAGAATGAAAGAGGATTTTAAAGAAATCTACTTATTTGTCAAAGAATCAAGTGATTGGTGCTTGTAATTTTTTTTATTAATTTCTTCATTGAAATTTACAACCGATACATGATAGTATGAATGAAGATAAGTAGAGAAACAACTCATTGATAATACTCAAATAACGCATTCAACTTAGAAGGTCATGTGGGGGTCATCATCTTCTTTTCAGACCACACGGAGGATTATCAGGAATTGAAAAGGTTGCTAAGTTTGAGACTAGTGGATGGAATAAGAGGATTGATTTGTCATGAGAAGATTGACATCGGTCAGTAATAAACAAATCAGTAATAAATGAGACATTAAGGTCATTATAGATGACTTCATTCGTATCAGCGTACGGAGCACTGATATTTGGATTGTATGGATTGGATACGAGAGGAATTGGATGACTTGGTGGAGAAAATCTAAACTAAATGAAATCAAGGACACTTCAATACATTAAAAAAAAAAAAAGGAGCCTGATTTAAAGCTATCATTTTTTCTAAAAACATTAGTCCTAAAGTAAATTGCAGCGTAAATAATGAGGACTAATATTTCATTTTTTGTCTCACATTACTTTAAGGGGAACCGACTTATTCTTAGAAAAAGGGAAGGGGTAGAAAAGGGGGGGGTCGTCTTTAGAATCTAAAAATTTCCACTCGCGTTTTTCGTTTAAGACATATAGGAGTTCTTCATGTGTTTGTCTATCTACCTGTTGTTAAATTCAAGTGGTAATCTTGACACCACTACCGTTGATCCAAATTTACGAGTTCAGTGACATATCACTTTTCTGATTGAACATATATATGTATGTTTAACACCGACAGAGCTAATTGGAAATATTTCGGTAATATACTTAAATTAGAAACAGAAAAAATATTTCGAGTAACAGGTGATATCGATATTGGCATGAAAGATATTTTAAACATTGACAATATCCAATTAGTTTTAGCAAAGTTCTCCTCGTGTCTGAATAAAGCATGTAAAAAATCGTTTAAAACTCGAGGTGGCAATTTTAAATCAACTAGGATTCATATGCCTAAGCCCTGGTGGAATGACGAACTGACGCAATACAGGAAAGAAATTAACCGACTACGAAAGATTTACCGAAAGACTAAGGACGACAATGACTTACGTACTGCTAGGAAGAATCAATACCTTGAAATTAGAAGGCAATATGTGAGGCTCATCAAGCGGAGCAAACTGACTTCTTGGAGAGATTACTGTACTAACATTGACCCTACGAACCCTTGGAAATGGCCTTACAAGTATGCTGCTGACAAACTACGTGACAAATACACTCTAAAGACGGTTCAGAAAGAAGATGGGACATATACAACTAACATTATTGACACATATCAATATATTCTTGAAAACTTCATTAGAACTGACTTGATAAGTACAGATTCACCGTATCACACAGAAATTAGACAGTCGATTATATCTCACGGAGTAACACAAGATGATCTACCTCTTACAGATTCCGAAATAGCTGATACGATTTATAACTTAAAAACAAGGAAAACTCCAGGATTAGACGGCATAACCACCAAAATATTTCAATATACATTTAAAATATTTCCCAACTTTCTCACTAAGCTGTACAAAGAGTTTTTTCTCTAATGGAATTTTTCCAACAGAGTGGAAGAAATCTGAACTTATGTTGTTTCCTAAGCCAGGACGAAAAGATAATAGTATATCAGCCATACGACCGATATCACTACTTCCGACGGGAGGCAAAGTTTTCGAGAAATTAATAAATCGAAGATTGTCACACTATCTGTATACAAATGATCACATTCATAAAAATCAGTTTGGTTTCACCCCCCAAACTTCTACGGTAGATGCACTAAAAAATGCAACTGATTTTATTCAATATGGCTTGAGTAGAAAACGACATGTTCTAATATCTATTGATATTAAGGGAGCGTTTGACAATGCCTGGTTGCCATCAATTCTACATACCTTACAGACAATGGACTGTCCACGGAACGTTTACAATTCGATTTCAGACTATTTCAAAGACAGAGAAGCTTGTATTGTAACATCTCATTGTCGACTACGAAAAACACAGACTCTAGGAACTCCGCAGGGGTCTGCACTATCTAAGTTATTGTGGAACTTAATCGTAAATGGATTATTAATGAGAGAATATCCGGAGAGCGTGGTTGTGCAGGCATTTGCGAATGACATAATTTTACTTACACAAGCTGACAATGCTGGAACACTACAAGAATTAGTAGATCAATACACGCAAAAAATTGACAACTGGGCACACGAAAACAAACTAACTTTCAATACTATAAAATCTACATACATGATTTTCACCAGATCAAGGAATTCACCAACTTTACAGGTAAAAATTCAAGGACAGCTTCTACAACAAACAAATAAACTAAAATATTTAGGAGTAACATTTGACCCAAAATTAAGATGGAACGTACATATTGAATTACTGGAGACTAAACTACTGAGACTTACCAACAACTTAACGATAGCAGCTAGGAATACATGGGGACTAAAAACTGAAGCATTAAGGATACTGTACAAAGGAGCCATATTACCAATACTAACGTACGCTATTAACATCTGGCACACAGGACTGCAGAGAAAATACAATCTACGGAAACTTCGACGTGTACAGAGATTGATGGCAATCAAAATGGTAAAAGGTTTCAAGACACTATCTTATGAGGCAGCCTGTGTACTTGCAAAACTAATTCCCATCGACTTGATCGCTCAACAGTACACTACATTATATACCTTACTTCGGACTAACCAAGACTGTGACGGGATACTTGCCGATGACGTTGAACGACCTATTAACTATAAAAATTGGAAGCATCCTGCACATTTCCCAGAAATCAAACAACTTACAAAAGAAGATTATGCTGAAGCAGAAATTTATACAGACGGTAGCAAAGATTGTGGAAATGTGGGATGTGCAGCGGTATTGTTTGAAGACGGTGTACTGACTGATGTAAAGAAATACAGACTTGGAACTAATTGTACAAACAATCAAGCTGAACAATACGCTATACTGAAAACACTAGAATATATACAGACATTTAATTTCCGCAGGACATCTATTTGCATAATAACTGACAGCCAAAGTACGTTATACAAACTCATGAATCGCAAAATTCATGAACCGCTGATTGAAGAAACCAGACTTACTTTACTCCACTTACAAAAAGCAGGATACAACATCAACTTAAGGTGGGTGAGAGGGCACTCTGGCAACATCGGTAACGAATTAGCTGACAAGGCTGCTAAGTCAGTAGCCAAAGACGGCTCACTTTCAATACTCTACAGTAAATTGACTAAGACTTACTTGAAACACAGACAAACAGTTACAAATATGGATCAGTGGCAAAACACATGGGATACGACAACTAAAGGACAACATCTTAAACAATACATAAATGACTTACATGAATATTTTAGGAATAACAAAATAACAACTGACTTCTACCTCACACAAATGCTGACAGGACATGGACCCACAAAATCCTACTTGTATAAATTTAAACTTACAGACAATAAGACATGCCCTTGTGACTTTGCCATCGAACCAACTTACTTACACTTAATATATGAATGCAGACTAACCGACGAACCAAGGACTACACTTATCAAACATGTGACGCAGAAGGACAGGTGGCCAATCAGTGTTAAGGACTTGTACTGGAAGTATTTTCAGCAATTCAAGGTGTTTGCTAGAGCAGTGTGGTTAATCATCACTACACGAAATCAATATTATAGGTGAACAAGAATTTTAGTTTTGTTTTCAATTACTTTGTTGTAATTTTGTGTTTTATCCTATTTCTTTTTTTTTTATTTGTTCAAATGGCTGAATATTTACTATGATCAATATTTTTATGTTTAAGTTTTGTTTTTTAATGATGTATTTTCAATTTAGCCTTTAGTTTTGTATATAAAAAAAAAAAAAAAAAAAAAGTAAACAACATGTAAGTACAATTGTATGTAATGTACTATAAATGTACGGAACATGCAGAACAATAAACGTCCTTCGCGTAGGGGTACTGCGTGAAGGGAAAAATAAAAAAAAATGTATATATATATATATATATATATATATATATATATATATATATATATATATATAGAATAGAATAGAATAGAATAGAAAATAAACTTTATTCTGGGACCAAGTCCCTTTAGAATAACAATAATGAACAAATAAAAAAACATAAAATTCATCTGGCCAGAAGGCTACATAATAACACAAATCATGAAATAATCAAGTGTGACAAAACATTGTAAAAATAGAAATAGATAAGAAAATAAATAAATTAAATACAAAGAACTTGACTGCTTTTTAACTAATTGTCGAAAATAAATATATTTATATTAACAAAATAATGATTAATAATATTAATACAGTAGTTGATGACGAAATTGCTAACTAAAATAATTGATTAGCATAATATGCGATAATATATTTAAAAAGTCGGTATCATCATTGTTGTTGGAAAAATAAACAAAACAAATGGTAGCGGGATCGAGTTTACAATACTGATATATTCAAGCAGACATTTGACCTGCTTGGAGAGCGACTTTTTGAGATGCCAAGAGGTGATGGAAAAGCAGGGATTTAAATGAAGCTAGTGAAGAGGAATGGCGAATGAAAGGAGGGATTGAATTCCACACAGTGGTGGAGCGGGCGAGGAAGGAGCGCTCGAATGCCTTAGTTTTGTGGGAAGGAATGTAGAAATTGGAAAGGCGAGATCTTGTTTTGTGGTGCTGGACAGAGGATTTGAATGGGAGGAGACTATAGATATATGAAGGGTGTTGCGAGTTGATGGATTGGTATAGAAAAACGCCAAGGAAATATTGTCTACGGATTGCAGGGAAGAGCCAAATATATATATATATATATATATATATATATATATATATATATATATATATATATATATATATATATATAATATTATTACCGTTATGTCCGTAGCATTCTGTCACTGACTCGATTGAATTTTCATTTTCATAAAAATACAATTAAATAAACATAATTGAAATTCTATTTTTATGGCTGATCTCTTAGGCAAAATATTAATGGAAGTTTGAGTTTACGACTTTGCTATTTTCATAAATCGAAATTCGTAGTAGCAGGATCTGGTCCTCGCCTGAAAACCATTTTACTCTTTCCTCGCTGATTTTTTAACTAAACTCTGGAACTCTCGCTGTCTTGAAGCCTCGGTTTTATATACGATCAAAACCTTTTTGGTATACAAAAATGTTGGTGTCGTTTAATCTATTAAAGGATTCCGTTTAAGTCGTACTATTTCCAATGAAACTGGCCATACTATAATTCAATGCTCATTTCCTTTGCCTTCTTCTTTATTAACCGGATGCTATATCACTGATACATTTGAAAGAGGTGTTGCTGTGCAGGGACTCCAATTGGTGAAAATTAGAATGCATATGAATCGGAATATGAAAACTGAGTATGAATATAGAATGTAGTTGGAGACAAAAATAGGGGTACGTGGAGATATAGGGACACCAAACCTGAGGACAAAGTGAGGGATAGAGGAAGATGAGAAGATTAGGGACAAGATTGATCGATGGGAGCCAGTGCCCAAGTTGATAATGGTCTCCGGGACCAGCTGCAGCCCCGTAATGAGTTTAGGATACTATTACCTTCCCACCAGGGTTCCAACAACTTATTTATAAACGCCCAGTTCATCCTACTACTGCCGATCATTGAGTTGTCTGTCGTCTCTTGTGAAGGTTAAAGTATTTAGGTCATGAGATAAACAGCTGTGTTGTAATGAACCGGAATATGAGGTTATCTATCTTGTATACTAATGTACTCTAGGAACTCGCCGATACATTTCTATACAGAACATGAGTATGAAAAGAAAATTTAACAATGATTGTGACAAGTGCCTGAAATCATGCCTCAAAAAGAATCTGTCCACCAATGCAAAATTAAGGCACTACAACGGTGTAGCTAAGCAGTGATTTTGTACGATACGGAAGCAGCTCCCAAGCCTGGGAAAGTTCATTAAGATCAAAAGGCGAATATTAAGAAAAAACTATGGCCCAAGAATATCGCTAAGGAGCTATGTATTGAAATATAATAAAGAAATATACGAAAGGCCAGAGGACTTGGAAACAATTATGAGGAAAAAACGACTAAGTTTCTAAAGGGCACATGGTCAGGATGGATCCCAAGAGGTTGAATAAACAAATATTTAACTTAAAAGATTGGAGTGGTTATGCAAAGGAAAGGAAAGGATAGTTTAATCAAATGGTATGAGCTTTGAGGGAAAAATGGATAAATCGTAAAATAATATATCATTAAATGCAATGCAAATATAAAACAATAAAAAGACTATTCTAAATATTGATTTTTGTAAGCTAGAAATAAGAAAGAAAAGTGGTAATAAATTTGATTCAGGAAGCCTACCGCTTGGTAGTTTTTCAAGCATTTATAACAGCTCTATTGTTTGTCGTTATTTTTTAAATTATACATAAAATTCAGCTCTAAATAAAGAGTAACTACAGTTTTAATTATTATGCTTTCTTATATATAAATATTAAAGTTAAATGCGGATGCTAAATTTTTCTTTAAGGTAGGCTGAAGGGAGGCTAACTTTCCCACAACTTCCAGAAACTCTAAAATATCTTAAGTATTTATTCACGGTTTACATGCATTGGACTAATTACTGAAAGCATATTTTAAAAAAAATAATGAATATAAATTATTATAGGAATAAATAATAATGAACTGGATCACATAGTAATTGTTATTTTTTATAATTATTGGTCAAGGCCGCCTGCCGGCAGAGGACAAATCTTTTCTCTCATCCGATCCCATGTCCCTTGGTGGCTCAAATGGTAGAGCGATGTCACGGAGAGACAAAGGTTCCGGGTTCGAATCCCGGCCGATGGCCTATCTTTTCTCTTTAAAAATAAAAGTAATTTTTATTATTTCAGTAATGAATATTTTAGCGTTTTATCAAACGTTTCTTGTTCATTTAATGATAAAATAGTTATTTCTTTTTGTTTATTGCTTTCATAAATCTTAAATTTTCTTAAGTTTGCTAGCCTCAATAATTGTTGCAGATAATATTTCATGAAGGGTGTGGATCACAGAATGGCAGCTACATTATTAATACGTCAGAAAATAGTGAGTTGTAATAATTCAAGAATCAATCTTTTGCTGGAGAAAAGGGAATTCTATATACTGACCTTTCTCCTTTGAAGAATAAATAAAGGAAGGAGGGGACATGGAGTACACAAGTAAAAATATCCAAGCCATCTCTGGAGGGCGCGGGCTCTTGGCATTCCGCAATATAAAGCACTTGCTATCGCAAAAAATGTCTTCCAATAATTCTTTCCAGTTACCACACAATTCTGATCTCCGAGGATTTATTCTTCTTCCTAAAGAAGTTCGCATTATTTGGTTTAAAAGGAAAAAAATTGTAATTTTAACAAGGCATTTGGTTACTTAATGAAAAAAAAAAAAAAAACTGTACCACTACAACACATGATGATTTAGTACGTGGTAAACTTTTTCTTGGACAATGGTTGTGAAGAGAGGTGGTTAGTTCTAGATGACGCTGAACCGCCTGATCCTTCCCCCTATTTTGGGTACGCACTTTATAGAGGCTGGTTGAGCCCCAGGGGATCTTTAGATCCTATGGGACCTACCTCCGGCAGCTGAAGGATTAAAAAAAGTCTGCCGACAATGGGATTTGAACCCAGAAGGTTCAAATCAAATCCACTATGCATCCGAACGAATGAAATTTATGAAAACTTTATATAAGTTGTTAATTTTGTATTTACACCGGTTTATAAGCCTAGTCATTGGCTTCCACTTTGATTTCAAAGTTTTGATTTGCATACAACAAGTAAAAAGATACTCTTTCAAGTTTCCACGGCCACTATTTATACACAAAACTCCAGAGGTTTCTGGTTAGACTGTGTTGTTGAATTTTTCGCCAGACATACTGCTAGCTTCTTAAAACGTAACGTAAGAATTTAGCACTATGTCTGGCGAAAGGTTGGCGAAGAAAACAACAACACGGTCTAGACCAGAAACCTCTGAAGTTTTGTGTATAAGTAAAAAGATGTTTTAAAATTTGTTTGTGTTATTACAGCCCTCTATTCTTTACCTAATATTTTAGTTTTCTTCGGTTTTTCATTTCAATATTTTAATATTTCTGTTTCATAAATTAATGCAAAGTGCATGGCAATTTTGTCTTTTAATCTAAATAAAGCAACATTTTCTACGAGATAAGATAAAGTCCTCGGTAAGCAAAATTGTGTGATAACTATTGGCCTTACGTTAAAATCACTATAGAATTATTTAATTTATTTTTACCTTTGTGTTTTGAAATTTCCACCAGAAATAAAACCGCTGTAACGAAAATCATAGGCGCATTAAAACTTTTAAGTACCGAATCAAAATCGAACAGTTCGGAACAAGGAAAAGTTTTGTCATGCTGATTTTTTTTCTGATTTGAGGCTAAAACAAGGATGAAAGCTTTATGTAAAACTTTTTGCTCGGTCCTCACCTGACAGGCGGTGAAATTATTTTACAAGGGAAATGAGAAAACAGAGCCAAAAGCTACTTGTTACTAAAAAGGTGATAATTTTCATTTTTTTATTACTACAACAAATTACCAAAAAATTGCAATTTAATATTATAAATATAAGAATGACACCGAAATCTTTTTATTATAATAAAAATAACTATTTTCTGCACTCGGAGATATTCTGCTTGATTTTACCTACATTTGATGAACGTACTCTAAGATAAAATTATTCTACTGGGATATCTTATATCTTAGGCTTTCTTTATTGATAGTAAATAATTAGTTCAGATGATTTACATGGACCAACATTTATTACATATAGACGGAGTAGGTCGGAATGAAAACGTAAAAACATCAGGTATCTGTGGGAGAGTTTACAGGAGAATGTACTAGAAAAAGCAGCTGTTGGAGATTGGAATCTAGAAATGTAAAGTACAAGTGGATTAACAAACAAATTCTACAACAAGGAGTACATCTCTTAAGCTATGTCCACACTATTAGACCTTTGCGGAGCCGCTTCTGAGATTAATCCCTGTTGCTGAGACCAAAATCGCTGGTCTAAGATCTCCCGATCCGAATGGGAGACTTCATGCAACGAGACAAGGCCCTCTCTGTCTAAACAGTATGCAACATTATTATTGTCATTATAAATTGTGATTATACATTTTAATAATAATTATTGCAATTGTAGATCATTACTATCATGTGTACACTTAAAATTATTATAATAATGAACTTATGTTAATTACAATATAATTAAAGAAAAAAATAAATAAAATCGGCTTCCAGTCAACTCCTTTATTGTTTTATATGATAAAACGTTTCGACACTATGGTGTCATTTCCAATTATTTATTTTTCTGCATTCCTTAACTGGAAAGTCAATATTTTTTAAAAATCATTTTTAAGGAGATCTTTTGTCCTCCATAGTCTATGGAGGACAAAAGATCTCCTTAAAAATGATTTTTAAAAAATATTGACTTTCCAGTTAAGGAATGCAGAAAAATAAATAATTGAAAATGACACCATAGTGTCGAAACGTTTTATCATATAAAACAATAAAGGAGTTGACTGGAAGCCGATTTTATTTTTTTTTCTTGAAGATGAAATTCAAATAAATCCAGTTTAAAAAAAGGAAAAAATTATAAGAATGAAATATAATTAAAATGACCGGTCTAAATTTATTTAACATTACGATAAGCGCGCGTATCTATCAGATATGCAGTGGAAATGTCCATTTAACTTTCTTTGTTCCTTATCGGTTTTAATATTTCCCTCTTCTGGCGACCCAACCCTACCACAGTCTTGGCCAAACATTCCTACAATAAATAGTTTGGTTAAAGTGTTGTGTATCTAAGGAATACGTAAATTCAAGTAGTTTTTATATATTATACTAGCGCAAGGAAAACTATGTCAGTACTTGCGGGTTAATAATGTATTGCCGAAGGAATCCATATTACTTAAGCGAGAAGTAATGTGTTCGTTGATTGTGAGAAATGAAAGAAGGTTGATATAAGTAATAACAGCCAATACAATATTTAAATATTTTATTTTGTATTTATTAATGAATTTTTAAATCATGTAAACCGTGTGACCAGATATAAGTACTGGCGTAAGGAAAACTTTGTTAGTCCTTGTGGGTTCATAACGTATTGCCGAAGGAATCTGTATTACTTCAGCGAGAAGTTGGCACGACCATCAATATTTACATTTTCGCGTTCTTTCATTTTTAATAAGCATAAAGCAAGAACTCATTCCGCACAAAGCAATGCTCACCATGGCGTATTGACTAAGATTGGTTTAGAAACTCAAATAGTAGAGTGGACGCTAGACGAAACTAATCTTACAAACTAAGGTTTGTCTCGTCTATAAGCAGGAAAATGTCTCATAGTGTGGACATAGCTTAAGAATGGCTAAAGAAGTCTTCATATTACTGTCGTAAGAAAATATTGCATCTTTATCCGTGAATGCCTCTCGATGAAATGGAGGTCCTATCAGGTCAGTCTATAAGTTCGTGCGCATTTTAAATACTGTAATAGTAAAAAACCTGCACTATTAATCTATAAAGGATATTGAGTTCAGAACTGGAAATATTTTACTGTGTCTATGTCAATGGTTGAGCAACGTGGGGGCTTATCCGAGGATTTAGGTTGTTAATATATTAAATAACTTATCGGCACCAACTGGATTTAAACCTGGGAATTTTCATACAGCGACTCAGAGCTCTACACACTGAGCAACCCGCTCCCAACTCAAATAATAAAACAAAAATAAACATTTTCTTGAAAACCAACGTTTCAATCCACGTCTTACAGGTTTTCAGCTAGTATAAAATAAATTAGTTATGTTTTATTCAGGATTATAACTCCAATAAAATTGGTTAAAAAAAAAATGCGTCTCCTTCAAATAATTTATACAAACAACCAACTAATAATTATTATAAAATATTTTTTAACAACACACAAATACATCCTTAACGTGTGTAATATATGTAATATATAAATTGAATATAAATTCAATCATTAAATCCCTCTAAAACTACTTTGAAACAGATTTGAACTTTGCCAGCGTAGAAACGTTCTAAAAACCTGAACGATGAGGAAATACGAAGAAGATAAAAAAAAAGCACGGGGCCGAAAGAGGGAACCAATAGGAAGCCCATCCCAGAGTTTCCTGTAAATCGGGATCAACCAGGTCGTTCCCTCATTACTCCGCCAATCGGAATTTTCTATTTTTTTGTTTCTTTTTTTTCCCGGATCCAATGATCGTCCACTAATTACATCTCTAATCGGTTACTTATTAATAGTCGAGTACCATCACTCATTTCGAGTTTCGATGATGTTTCAAATTAATTCACCAAACAAAAAACAAATGGAAAAAGATGTTACAATTATTTATTATTATAAATTATGTAACAATTATTCATAATATATAAAACTTGTACTGTTTTCAAATCGAAGTTTAAACATTTTATTTCAGGAGAAGAAAATGATCCGAGTGGAGGTCAGAGAAATAATTTCTTAAATTGATTTGAACTGCTTATTTGAAAGCCAACGTTTCGACCCAAGTTGCCGGTCTTCTGGATAAAAACAAATATAAATGATACATACAAATTGTAAATAATATTATAACAAAATTCTATAACATAAATCATCCCCGGTTTTATAACCGGTTTGTTTTTCTCCAATATCATGACTTCTTTATTTTATTTTAGCTATTTTTATTTTTTTCAATTGGGTTCAAATCCCGCTGCAAGCAGTACTTTTATTTAATCTGTTTGCGGCAGGAGATGGATCGTATGGGATCTAGGACCCTCCTGGGGCTCACCCAGCCTATATAAAATGTTATATAAATAGGGTACCCAAAATAAAGGTGGAATAATGGCGGTTGAGCGTGACCTAGGACAAGTCACCTCCTTGCAGAACCGTTGTCCATGAAACAGTAGAGTCTCTACCATGTACTGAAAACCAGACCCGTTCACGGGTTGTAGTGGTATAGGTTTTTTTTTTTTACAATTTGTACGTATTATTTTTATTTGTTTGTATCTTGTATATGAAGGGTGGTGGTCAAACCGCGCCGAAACCTGGGTTCAAATCCCGCTGGTACCTAGCTGGCAGACTTTTATTTAATCTGTTAGCGACCGGAGATGGATCCTATTATATCTAGGACTCTCCTGTGGCTCACCCAGCCTCTATAAAGTGGGTACCCTAAATAAAGGGGGGGAATCTGGCGGTTGAGCGTGATCTAAAATAAATCACCTCCCTGCAAAACCGTTGTCCAACAAACAATACAGTCTCTACCATGTACTGAACCCCAGACCCTTCACGGGTTGTAGTGGTACAGGGAATAATAATAATAAAAGAACACCTTCAGTGTGGGTCGAAACTTCGGTTTTCAAATGAATAGTTCGACCCTATTTCAGAAATTATTTCCCTGTCCTCCACCCGGACCGTTTTCTTCTCCAAATATATATTAGGTCAACTTATATCATTCAAGATATTTTATTTAAGATTCCTGTCGCCCAATTCATTAAATTAAAAAAAAAAAAGTGTACGATACCTGTACGATACACTGATAATGACGACTGCCGGTCTTAAGCACCCCAACCCTTCCCCCACCCTCTCCTTTTAGGGCTTAATGGAACTAAAAAGTTCGGACCACTATACTCCTAGGCTCAGCACGCCTTTTTTCATTCAACCGAATTACATAGTATGCCCCAGATGAACCGATGTCCTTTAGAATCGGCAAGGCTCGCTATTATTCTCTGCTATATTTTATCATTTAACATGTAAAATTTCTTATATCTCCTTCGTGAATATCCATTTCATACCAACAATATTCGCAATATTGCATTATCAGCGACTAAATTCGAAATAACTTAACATCCTAATTATAATGCAATTGGGAAAAACACAATGCAAAGCCTTATACAGGATGGCCCAAAAAAGACTGACATAGCATATTGCAGGCGTGCCTGATGATCTTGGGGAAGCAGTTGCTGTACCATTTGAATTTTATACGGAAACATTTTAAAATCCCGCTTCAAAATTCTTTGCAGGGATGTTCAGGAGATTCCCAATTGAGCAGAACGACGACGAGTAGAGACAGATGGATCTTCGTTTACACTCTGCCGTACAGCCTCCACAACTGCTTCATTGCGCACAGATCGACCTCTTCCTCTTCCTGGAAGATCTGACACTCTTCCATGTTCCTCAAAACGGGAGACTAAGTTCCTAATCATGTTGTCACTGGGTGCTGTTCGGATATTAAAATGACGACGATAATTTCGTTGAGTTGTAATAATTGACCTTCCAGAAGAATAAAAAAATTCAATGATTTTGACGCGTTTCTGCACATCATATGTAGCCATGATTTATCTCCAAAAACCAGTAAATAACCTGCAAAAGACAAAAAAAAAATTATTAAACACAAAAAAGATATAACTATTTTTAATCCTTCAGTCTTTTTTGGGCCACCCCGTATTTCAAATCCAGTAATACACCCACTTACCAGTCGACGTTTCGCCTATTCAGGCATTATCAAGACACAAATACAAAAAAAAGGGTTATGTGAATCACATCTCGAAGAAAAAGGTGCAATACATCCCAACGATCAACAGCCCAAACAGGCTCGAAACATGAGACAGCACCCCACCACCAAGACGTGGTTTTTCCCAATTGCATTATAATAAATAATAGTGTTTCTTTTTGAGTTGTTGGCTCTATTTTATTAACATCCTAACTTAACTTCTCAAACATAAGTGTGCTATTGAATAAAATCAAATGAAGTAGGTAATAGTTTATGGAAATCAAAACTCCAATACAGTTAAGGATTGTCCTAAATATGTGATGTAAAAAGAAGGGAGAGATATGTAGGTATGTATAGAGATATTGCAGAAGTTACGTGATGGCTAGCTCGAATATGTGATCACATCGAATTAGCCATTAAATCAACATAGTATTTGTAAAGTGATATAAGTTAAATATCTACATTTTTGGAAAAACGGGAAAAACTATTAGAGGGTTTGGAATAGCATTAGGACACTAAGAGTTACAGACTTACATGCTCTGACAAGCTGGCAGGCAATCTCTCAAGCTTGTCTTAGTTGTCAATGCTTGATAGAGTTTTGAAGAGTGATACCGAGATATTTAGCCATTTCATTCATGATTTTAACTCACTACCTGAAAATCACCGATTTTTTAGTTGTGACACTTTAGAAATCGTAGTGCGACATATCCGTCTTCTAATTTTTCAATACTTTGTTTCTTACCAGAATTTAGTTTCACCGGATATCTTCACACATTGTTGAGGTCAAGCCACACACTTTCTTAAGCCAACTTCATTACTTTATGATCTATTTATAAATTGACGTGTTATGTGGCATTTATATCACGAAAAATAATAATATGCTCACATAAAACTGTATGTTTCATGATCCTTCGTCCAGCTTCTGAACATTTGGAGCCTTCTTCTCCTGTTCAAATTGGGTAACAAATATACATTAGTGATACAAGCATTTTTTTTTTAAGATTTTAATTAACAGTAATAATATTCACGAATAAGTTTTACATTGTTAAATGTTTTGTACTTTTGGAAATAATTATTAAAAATAATTATTAAAAATTAGTAATAAAACAGAATTCCTAAAAACAGTAAATTATTATTATTTACTAATCCTATATTCGTGTAATTATGGTATAATTATTGGGTAGACATAACTAATTAAATTAATTTAAGGGGTGATAAATTATGTAACATGTTGTTTAGGTGTTAATTATCGTTGAGGTAATAATGGAATGAGATAACACTTTTTTAATTCAAATACAGAATAGGATATTGTTAAATTTCCTTGAAGTAACAATAATTTTTCTTTGAAATATGTTTTTAATCATGGTAATAGTACCAATTGAAAACCTATTTATGTTTATTTGCAATGATACTCTATTCAAGGATATTACATTTTTTCACTGAGCTTTGATGTTTAGGTAAATAATATTATCTGTTTTTTTATTTAATATATTTCATGATCTATGTTCAATCATATAGTGTAATTTATTTTTTTGGTTTTTCTTTATATATATATTTCCATAAATACCTTTTTTAAATTAAATTAATATTTTATTTACTTATCAGCAGTTAAGGTTACGCTACTTGTTCGTGATTATTGCTGAATTTTTCTGTGTTACTATACTAAAGGAAAACTATGTAAGTCATTTCGTATTTCATATTTTCCTACCATTCTGCTCAACTGTAATTCAGCCGTAAAAATAGTCCTCAAAGAATGAAGGAAAAAGTCACTAACGAAGAAAATTATACGATTTCATTATTGGCCTGGTGGATTTTTTATAATTGTTTTTTATACCTTTCAGAATTAATCATCATTGTCACTTTTTCCCTTGTCACTTTGAACGTTTTCCCCTTCCTCCGAAGTTGAAAAGTTGCTTAACCACGTTATTGCAACTTATTTTTATCCCTGCAGCATTCCTCTTACTACGACTGGATCGCAACCCACACAGTTGACAAGCGCTTGCCAGACCACATTCAGAAGTGGCAATATATCTGAGTTGAGAGCTAATCCTATGTACATCCAATTTAATTTAGAGAAGGAGGGTACAGGCAGGATTTTGACGTCAGCTCAGATTATTCAGGACATCGACGTCTCTATTGCCAATTAACCGAGGCATCTCAGCAACTCCTGGCAAACGCCACTCACGTCGTTCCTGATTAATTGAGTGTTGGGGAATGGTGCTCACTCTTGGTCGTTGTTCACATAAAAATTCTGTTTAGAGAAGGATGCTTGTCTTCAGAAGGAAACAGAAAAGAATTTCTCAGGTCTTATAGCTCCAAAGGTCACTCGTTTATATCTGCAGTATTGAGGGATATGGAATCGTGTTATTCTCGTAGTTTATTGATTATCATGCAATCGTTTGATCAAAGATTCTTAGGAAGATTTGTGAGAATACCTGATTTTTCACGTAGAAGATGGAGGATTAAATATTGTATGCTGCTTTTTGTGAAAACGAGGAAATTTCGTTGTATATATGCCACTATATTTGGTTTATCTACAGCCCTGGTGAAAAAGTGGTTCAGGCAAATTTTCTTCAAAATGAGTTTTCTTGTACTCCATTGGCTTTAAATGGAGTTATTGCTTACATTGCAGCTCCATTTCACGCAAAGCCTAATAGAAGGACACGATTCCTCTTCCCTCATTACAATTAACTTTCTTTGGATAAAATTCGATTCAACCACTTATTTACAGGTGGTGTAGATTTATCATGCGATTTTTAAAGAATTACAAAATGCGAAGGTCCACTAGTTCAAATTGTTTGGCTATTTTATGAGTTGACCATAGTTAAGAAAGTTTATATTTTCATATTTATTTAGTTTATCTATGAATTATGAACTACTTTTCCATAGTAGTAGTGAATGAATTAGGAACTACTTTTTGTTATAGCGATGAATATACTAGGAACAATGGATGTTTAAACTGACCCCTACGGGAAGAGCGTGGTCAGGCGGAGGGATACAAAATGAATTCCAATTTGCAACGGGCCAAATCCCACACTGATGACTTCCCCCGAGCTTAGCTACAATTAAATTTTAACCCATGTAAATAAAGTCATATATATGCTTTTACTCGCCCTAACTAGCCAATCTCGTCCCTCTGCCCCTTTTTTGCGCTACCTGTCCTGTGTATTGGAAAATTAGTAGTAAAGTATGTCACGAGATTGCTAACCAGATTCAACGTTCATTGGCCGAAACGATTAACTTTACATTAAAAAAATAAATAAATAGTAGCATACTCCTGAGCATTCGGTTCAGTCATAATTATAGTAAATTTCCCAATTAAGAAAATACAGAACAAAACGGAGATAGGTCGAATAGAAATGGTAAAAACATCGAGGTAACTGGGAGAGACTATACAGGTGATGGATTAGAGAAAGCAGCGGTTCGAGATCAGATTTTAAAAATGGAAAGAGCGTATGGATTAGCCAAGAATATCTACAAGTAGTTCGCCTTCTGGAATACCAAAATAAGACATTATAATACTGTCGTAAAAACGGAATGGGTCTTCACCAGTAAATGCACCTCAAAGAACAGTATTCCGAAAAAAAATGGAAGTCCTGGAAAATATAATTCTAAGAAATATCATGGGTGCAGTTTACACTGAAGACCTAGGAACGGAAACTAGGACGTAATCGAGAAATCTACCAGAAAATGAAAAGAATCTCAGATACTATGCGAACGAGGAGGCTGAAATTCCTTGGACATCTGTATAGAGCGAACAAGCATTGGTCTATCAGGAAAATATTTAACCGTTTTTGTAAAAAGAAGACAATAACGTGGACTAAAGAAGTATAGAAATATTTGGAAAAATTTAACATTATATAGTCTCACTAACTGGAGGGAAGTGAATTTAGAAGAAGAGTGAAAAATCTGGAAGGTTTGCAGGATGAAGAAAGGGCAGAGAAGGTTGGACGAATCTGGACAGTGGATTAAAGAAACCTTCCAGTTAACGCCTGAAGGAATATTGGAGGCAGAGAAAACTCCAGCAGAAGCAAATTAAATTAGTAATATGGCGTGATCCGTAGTGGTCAATGTAAAAAAAAATAATAGAACGATTGAGTCGATTGATGGCGGTAAGAAAAATCTTATTGTTGTAGAACAATAAAAAGTAAAGTACAAGTTTGAAACCTAGACCCGTTCCCGAGTGGTAGTAGTTCAGGTTATGTATGAATGTAATGTAAAATGGACTCACCACAAATAGATGCTTAAAGTGAACATTCGAAAAGGAAGCGAGCAACATCTCAAGGATTTCGATGGCGCAAGTATTTCTCTTCTTAATATTTTTCCTTTTTTGACACTTTGTTTTAACAGATTAATGGGTTGGAAAGAGAAGTTTTATTAGCTACATTTTATTATATGTGATATTATAATTCACTTCATTTGCCTTGAATCTCTATATTCCATATAATATGTTTATCCTTGGACTATAACTGTTTATTCAGACAAAGCAATAAAATGCACGTGTTTTATTCATGTTCTGTAGAGCAAAAGTTACAAAATGTCATGGCCTGAAAAATGAAATTATGCATAGATCTAATGATTACTATGCAAATTAAAACTGGGAGGTATTGACAGAATTGTGACGCCATATGTTTACGGTCTTGTAAACAAGGCCCCATCGACAGCTTGCTGACAGCTCTTGATTTAATTTTTCCAAGATGATGGTGGTTTCTCGATATTCAAATATTTTATATTAAAATTTAATACTAAGAATAAACATCAAATTGATTTTTTCAAGAAATTATGGATAAACGAGAAATCATATTTCAGTATTGAAAATATACTGCTCTTGAAACTGTCTCTAGATGTATAAAATATATCTACAACAAACCCCATATATATTACAACAAACGTATACAGAATATGTCGACAAGGCAACATGTCTGAGTTCATCCGAGATAGGCTGAAAATGAGCTGACTAAGGGATCTCCTTGCTTAAAATCCTATGCGAGCAATATATGCTTCCTCACGCTGGCATATCTGTTATATCATATTCGATTTGCATCTCTTCATTGTCATCGTAACTTAAATATATTATTTATCAAACGATAAGTGTAAATAAACGTTACTGATAATAAATGTTTCGATATATTTTACGGCGATCAACAATAATCTGAATATTATTCGTCCGAGGATGATTCTCTTCTTAGTTGATGAATGATATAAATTGAGCAAAGATTATAATTTTTATCATACTTCTCCACATAACAAAACACATACTCATATTGATAAGAAAATCAATGAGACATTGAACTAGCTGTCAACACATAGATGAAATGCATCGATATTTCACGTGCAGCCGAACCGTATGTCTTTAGCTCGGTGAAAAATATTAATTTAATAGAAGTCATAGTTTGAGCTTCATCAGAGTTACGATTTCATTAAATCAAATAATGAAGAAAAAACTATGAAGTAAAAAGTTGTTAAAACTAATTCGTATATCTGTAAAACATCGCTGAAAAAATGAACAGTATTTAGAAACAGTAAAGGAAGAAATCTCATCCAACAATTAATCCTTTATTAATATAGATTTTCATTAATAAAGAGTTGCTTTGAGGTGGAGGTGATGCGATATTTCCTCTGAGTAGTATCTTCCTGCATTTTGAAGGGCGAAATATTAACAGATGTTTTTGTTTCCTGATTTAGTTTCAGAGTATTTATTATTATTTAATTTTCATTTGCACCTGTGCAATTGCGCATCCAGCATATTTGATTGAAGTGTCTCTTCGCTTTTCTCCATGATCATCCAGTTATTTTGGAAACAAATATATCAATTGTTGAGTAGGACTCTTGGCCAAAGTCTTTTTAATCTTTTTTTATCAAGTCCAGGTAACAGGGAGTAGGAAAGCGGAAGAACGAATGGGTTTGGGTGATATTGTGTCGATGAGTGGAATGTTATGTATTTGTTATGAATATAGGATTTTATAGTGGGAATGTTCATGTTGTGTATGGTGTGATTCGAAACATACCATGGTGCATTAATAATTTTTCTGAGAATTTTGGATTTTGTTGTTTATATCTTGTGTATGTGAACTTTTTTTGATGAACCCCAAAGTTCTGCTCCATATGTCCAAATAGGTTTTAGTATACTATTATAGATAAGTCGTTTGTTCCTCAAGTCAAGTTCAGAGTATTTAGAGTATTTTTTCTGCAATAGTTTATTTTGTCCACTAATGTCTTAAAAAGTATTTTAATTTATTTATTTATATAGTAATTATTTTAAGTATTTTACGTACATTAATATAGATTTTCTTTCCGTAAAGTTGATAGAAACGGAATCTTTAATCATTATACTGGATATCCAGTTATGTCTATAGTGGTGCAAGATGATCTTCATAAATCCGACCTGATTTTTTAAAAGAGTTATACTTTTTCTAATTAGCCAGAGAATAATTAATAATTAAAAATTATGTTTAGCTTATAGTCGTTAAGTTATGGTATATTTTATAGATTAGGTCCAATTTTGGCAGGTAACGACATATTAGTGATTTAATGTTAATCCTTCCATCATAAAAGTGATGTGACCGGATTTATGAATAAAATAAATATACATGAAATAGACAAGCTAAACATTTCTGTCCGGTAGTTCTTAAGGATAAAAAAAAGGGTTACTTCAGATGGCGGGAGAATAGATGAAATACGAAACTGGTGAAAATCGGCCATTAAACTCGAAGAACTAGATAATTTGAAGGATCTAGGTTTGAATTGGGAAGAGGATCGCTCAAGATATTGTTAATTGGAGTGAAGACGAAGGAGTTTATGGCGGCTGTAAAGAGGCGACACCGGAGGATTAGGAATCTGTGTCCGCGGGGCCTTTGTGTTGCCAGCAGGCTCGATTAGCGCTCTCCCACCTCGCCTTGGCCCCCTCCCCGCTTCTCATATTTCCGCCCTGCGGCCCTTTCATCCGTGGCAGTGTCTGCTTTGCCTACAGTCAGCTATTTCACCGTTGCCATTTCATCAAACCTTCTTTGGAGAGACTGAAATCTGCGGATCGCTTCGAGGGCAGAATCCTCCCATTGTACTGTTTGTAGCAGCACTTTAATAGTTATAATAACTTTAATTACGGCTCATGAGAAGGACGGAGAAGTTTGAAATGTTAAGCGATGAGAAACGTTTTGCTTTCTGTTCAAAAGTGTTTCCTCAATTCCGTTTTAATTAATTTTACTTCAAAGGACTCTTTGTCTAATTAATCCGTTCCGAATCCCTTTAATACCTTTCGTTGTGAATGGGATGTTATATGGGAGGGGGAGATATTTATATAATCAAATATTTCATTAACAAAACATGATTATACATCAATTGATTGTACATATTTGTACCACAATTATGAGATCTTTATTAGAGATTTTATTAGCCGAATGGAATAATCTATAATTGAAATTTAATTTTGTTCATTAATGCAATCAAAATTATAATTTTAGAATTGGCCTAAGTTTTAGGCCATCATAATAATATGGTCTAAATATAGGCCGAAATGTTGTCTCAAATAAAATAAGTAGTAATTATTTTGTTTAATTTATTGATCGCAATTGACTATTTAAAAAAAAAATTATTTAATTGAAGTTTAAGCCATGATGATAAGATAAACCAAAACGTTTTAAATAGGGTGATGAAGGCGAATGGACTACACAACAGATATCAAAAACAATTATAGGTAAAAAGGAAGTAAGTGGAGAGGCTTAAACTGTTACTAAATAAAAAGTTGCTCCTTCCAGTCCAGCTGTATGGATCAGGAAGCTGGACAACCCCCGATAAGCGTGCAAGCGAAATTTCAAGGACCGAAATGAGATTCCTCCGAAGCATTTTGGGCAACACTAAGAGAGACTTCGAGAACGACAGGATTCGAGAGGATTTAGGAGTATGATCGGTGCAGGATATCCTGGAACACCGGCAGTTGAAATAGTACGGGTTCGTCTGCAGAGAATGGATCATACCCGAGTGGTTCTTGGAAGCCAAACATAGGACAGGCGTTCTTGAGACATACCCAGGAGTATGTATTCGGACTACATTGGATAATTTGGAGCAACAAAAGAATGTACCATCCTGGAGATTCGAAAACTTTTAAGGGACTTAGACCACTGGGCAGAGTGGACTAAGGCTGCAACTCCATGTACTCCACTGCAAAGACAAAAAGAAGTAGAACAAAATTTTTTATAAGCGTAAATGAAGCGATAAGTTGGTCCACTTGAAAGATTACAGAATGCTGTATTATTTCCACTGATGATATCGAAAAAAAACATTCAAACTTTTTGGATGCAAGTCATCTTTATTTAATTTCTTTCCTTGGATAAAACCTTAAAGTTTCCTATTTCATAAGAATATCTAATGGAACTCTACACCCGTAACAAAGTCCCTATTATCAATTCACAAACCTTATGTATAATTTAAAATCTCAATGAGGGACGGAGGGAAGAAGAGAGAAAGAGAGAGAGAGGGGGGTGGGGGTGGAGGGAGATTGAAACAGGTGGTTCCGATTAAAGAAGAGAAGCTGGTTGATCAGATAATGATAAGAGCAGCCGCTGCGATGTTTTATGCATAGCTCAGAGAATTGGTTTTCCACGGCCTCGTTCAGATCGCGGGCTGACGGCGGGGGTGACGCCCCCACCTCGCATTGTGCACTTCTCCCACTCCAATTTGTCTCTCAATTAAACATTTATTTTCACTATTCGAAAATTTACTTGCTCAGTTTACTTTATCTGCAAATCCTAATCTGAAAACATAAAAATATTATATCAGGAACTTTAAAACCTAAAATTGAATTAAAAACAATATTGAGTGATTTTAAGAAACTGTTTCCAACAGTTCTTCTTTCTTTTTTTTTTTTAAGAGCTCGTTAATGTTTTTCCTGTAAAAGATGAAAATTGGGTTATTTGCGGATAAGTGAAACTAGTGAATGTGGTGTAAATTTTAATTAATCGTGCTTGGCACCTATAAGATATACCTTGTATGTCTTGCGGACTGAAGTATAACTTCTTTTCCTTTATATAATTATTTAGTTAAGTTTCAGATTTCTTTTTTATTATTATCATTGCAGAATTCGAATGTGAATATCACAAGAATTAACTATTTATAATTACTGAAGCAATATAACAATCTTGCTAATTTCAACTGGCAATGCAATAGCTACTTCTTGAATAATGGATCTTTCAGATTCTTTGTACACGCTTACACCCTTGAAGGAGGGAAGAGTGGGTACGAAGCACTATATCGAAATCAAAAAAGTTAGTTCGTTTCTTTAAAACTTGTAATATCTGTTTCTCATATTTCCCATTTATGTTTAATTTTCACAGTATTAGTACATTTGAGTTTGTGAAACTTTTCTAGAACTGACCTGGTGAACCTTTGACTCCTTAGATGAGGCAGCCAAGTGCCATTATTAAGGCGTGTTTTCATTAAACAAGATCAATCAATATCCCAGATAGTTTTGAATATCAATCAGTAAACATGTCTACACCCTCCGATATAAATCACCGTTTTAGCCTGCGTTTATCGCATACTTGGGTCAATTCATTGTCCTTCAATAGTAACAAATATATTATCTTAATTTATATTATTCATCATTATTATAATATAAAGTATAAATCAATTTTGAGCTCAGTGTCGTATAAATTTTCCATTTACCATTTTAGTTTTATTTACATTAGTTACAATCATAAAGAAAGCACTTTAAATTTGTATTTTCTCATAGAGAACTAAACAAGCGATGTAAATATTAATGGCATTAAATGATTAATTTTCTTGCTAGATAACAAGAGTTGTAGTCCATTCGATTTCTTTCTGCCAAATTATGGCATTCTCTATTTTTTCTCATCTTATTCAGTTTGTCAGAGTTCTAACCTATCTGTTTGATGTAGATTAGAATCCGATTATCCATGACTGGAGTGTTAAGGCGCTGAAGAACTACTTAATCTAGAGTGTATATACAAAAAATTGCGTAGAGATTAGGTAGGGGACCATTTAAAAGCCTTAGAAACAGCTTGACTACGTGTCCTGTTTTGATGTTTGGGTGCCACAATAACTAACCGAGGCAAACCTGACAAATCCATTTCTCAAATTAATAGTGACGTGGGCTACAGCTGATGAGTCGCCTTATGCCACGTTTAAAACAGGCCTACAGCCAAAAAAAATGTTCATCTCCATGTGGTTAGACTATCGCGACGTGCTGTTCTACGAGTAGCTTCCACAAGAGAAACGATTGATCCAAAGATCTATTACGCGTTACTAACAAAATTAGACCAATCACTGCACAGAAATCCCCGAACTAGTAAAAAAAAATGGAATAATGGAAAGAGGACATTAATGAAAACGTTGAATTCATTATTGAATAAAATTGTTTCTTTGCAAAACTTTATTTCGCCCTTAAAAACTCACCTCATAAAACTAATTACTAGCGGTTCCTTTAAGTAAACAACTGCCTCTTTTCAATTTCAGAGCTCCTTTTCTTCAGCTCCACCGAAGCCCTGGCCTCCAATACAAAGAAAAGATTCACTCCCTGTAGAAGAGCACTGAATAAACGGGCATTGTCATTGGAGTGTTGGTACAGCGACGTATTTTGACCGCGTCAAACGATCCGTTACAAAGGACAGCAAATAGGGGCAAGTTGGAAGCCGTTTCTTCCTTGTCAACCTCTTTCAATTCTGTCTCGCTTACATTTAAAGGTCGATTTGGTCTCAGTCTCTCAGGCTAAAAGTCGATCGCGTGTCTGTGCAACCATTACATAATTATGCTACTGTATATTTTTTAATATTGTAAACTTCAAATAACATTTTCAGATGCACTTCAATACAAACTCTACAAAAAGGTTGCAAGTATTGGCTCATTTCATTGAATAGGTATTATATACAAACCGTGAGGATGAAATTACTGATTACAGAAATGAATATTTTTGAATCGAATAAATATCAACATCAATAAACACACTATTTATTTGGACAAAGTTCTTAATTTATTATTGACTGGTTTTTGACCGCGGCTTCGCTCGCGTGGAATTTGATCTGCCACATAAAGTTTCGTGACAGATCATTTTAAATAAATATATTTTTTTTTTTAACTATAACTTACTTGGGCATCCAGACTGTCGGTAGGGAGGGGCACGTGCCCCCCTAAAGCCGCCCTTGCTGTAGCCTATGTGTTATTCTGATGTTTAACCTCTGTTACTGTAAAGTTTCATCCAAATCCGTTCAGTAGTCTTTGCGTGAAAGAGAGACAAACATACAAACTTTCGCATTTATAATGTTAGTAGGATTTGACATTGAGATCTAGAAAGATTAAAATACTTTTTAAATCGACTGGGACGCTATTGTTCATATTTAAAAATAACCATGGCGAGGTCATGGCTTCAATTACGATTGATATTAATTATGGATAACAAATATTTATTTTTATACGACTATCGACATTTTATAACAGGTGCCTATTGTTAATTTCCTTATCACCGAGAAACTATATTTCCATTTACATTTAGTGATAAAAATAAGGCCAGCACCTATTGCTAATGGCTATAAGCACTTATCTAGAATGCAACTATGGCTTGATTCACGAAACGAAAAATATATAATAAACTGACATATGTTATAGGGAAACAAGTAAAAGCATTAAGTTCATCATATTAATCAAATAAGCTTCGGGGTCATAGAAATATATTGGTTCCACTTACATTTGATGATGTTCTAAAAATATTTTTACTCTTTGTATGAAAATCGTTTAAAATCGTATATATTACACCACACACACACACACACACACACACACACACACACACACACACACACACACACACACACACACACACACACACACACACGAACATATATATGGAATATTAAAGAATAGACCGATATAGCACTTTTACCTGTATCTCTTTCAAATTATTCTAAATATTTATTATTATATTATTTAGTTGTATCTCAACATGTTATTGTTCTGTATAAAAATAATTGTAATACTAACTTAAATATTATTAAGTAACTTTGTTTTTTTAATTTATATATAGGCTGGTTGATGATTAATTCTAAACTAATAAGATGATCCAATTTTTTCCAATGAAATGAACTAGGGAAAGGGGGTTTTGCACACCGAAAAAAGCTACACTTTTTGAAATTGTAGTGAAATTTGTTTCACTAACTACTTTGTGATTAATCAACGTAATTAAATAATCATTAAAACACGAAAGTGTACTATGTCAAGCAGTATTTAATATAATCCCGTTGGAACAAAAAATCTTTACTGAAAATGAATACGAGCATGTTGTGAACAGGTTTGGTTAGAATCCTCCAGTGCGCTGTGCGTTTGATGACCATTTTTCACGGTACATTGAACAGAATACAATATCCGCGTCATTCGCTCCGAAATGCGAACCATAATATACAAATTATTGTTGCTCCAAATTCGCTGTTAGTGAACGAAAATTCGTGTGCACAAAGCGATTTCAGTACACTTATTTTACGATATTAATGCATTAACAATTATTTTTTAAAATATTTTTTAAAAAATTCTTAAAAGAGACTAATTTAAAAATTAAGTAATTTATTTGAACGATGAGTAATAAGCATTTGATTTAAATCATTTTTGCCTAGTTTAGTATTCATCCATATGGCTTAAAAAAAAGTCATTCTAAACTATCTTACCATTCATAAATACTGCACAAAGCGTTTCACTTCTACAATCTTTCCATAGCTAATTTACTATGTCTGAAAAATCAAACCTTTCCGTGTGTTTTTCTTTTTTTTTTGGTAATATTTTTTATTTCATTTTTAAAATATGTTGTATTCCATTTAAAATTGATAGTTGAGTTTAACTTCAGGAGATATAACTGTCTGTCAAGCCACAATTTATAATTTGCCAATTCACATTCTATAATTGTAATTAACATGACAGATCTTAAAGAGGTGTCAATCGAGTCTACAAACTCTGTATAGCGATATTTTTGTTTAGACAACTCAATAATCGTGTGTAACACAACTTATCAACTTTCTTATGAAAAGTATAATTTCCTTGTATGACTATTAAATTATAATTCAGTGACTCAACAAGTGACCCTACATCAAATTAAACTCTGCATGTACAGCATCAAGTATTTTTAACTCTATAAGTTGGTACTTAATTTTAAAAAAATACCAAAAATAGTTCCGATCACTATAAAGAATAACTAAATATAAAATATAAAATAAAATATATAAAAATAACAATTCAATTCTCAAGACTTTTCAAAATGTAAGTATCGTTTGAATTCTAGAAATAAAAAAGTTTCATAAACTTAAATCTCCCAGATTGGTGATTTTTATGACGACCCCTTTATCGCCCTTGAATAGGGGAAAGTTTGCGGCTATCCAATTTTAGGTTACGAGAGACACAGGAGCATGTATAAGTGGCGTCTGACGAAACTATTCAAACGTGATATGTATTGCTGAAATTGAAAAATTTCACGATTGTGCTACTTACTTTATTGGGTATAATTAATATAGTACGGTATATACATTTAATTATTAATTATAGGTCTTTTCATCAGCGCAGCAGTACGAAAATTCAGCGTTTTGTAGAAAATAGTCTCGGGTAGTTTACATGAGTAATACTGAGGGACTTAACTATCTCAGAGATTTAATCTTCGTAATATAAATACGTTTTTATATTCTTTTGCATAAGGAAATTGCAAGAAAACCAAATAGGATTTGTTTTATAAAAGCAGATGAGAGCAAATAACCCAGTTTTTTTTGTTTGTATATTCATTTAACGCCACTTTATCTTTAACGAGTACCTGATATCGTACAGGGTCAACTTCGAAAACAAGGGCGTAATAACCCCGCTGTTGATCGCCCCACAACCTGATCCTAATTCTAATCATACAGGTCAAGACCCGCGTTTTATGTCCCTTCCCTTTTTGGTATAATCAAAGATTTTGAAGGAATGGCTGTACGTTCGGGGCTGCGAATCCCCGGGTTTGTTAGAGCAACATTAGTTTTAAAAAGAATGGGTTGTTGCTTGAGTTGTTATACATCCAAAGGGCTTGAAGAAACCACTTTCCTGATTTTTTTTAAATCGATAAGGAAGGCCATCTTGGACGAGGAGAGCTATGACACACATTTATGACGTTTGTTAATCTCAATAACAAGCGACAAGAGGGCGCTGACAGAGCCGAGAGCCGCCGGCTGATGGAGATTTATCGAGCCACCTCCGGCCGGGTCTTCCTAATAGCTCTCCGGGTGATCTATACCCTATATTGGGTAGTGCTTCGGTATCACGTTGTCCATAGCATCGGATCTCCAGCAATTGCCTATTCCGGCATAACTATACCAAGGTCACTGCTATCCTAAATTTTACCTAAAATTACACGGTTTTTCATTAGTATAGTCTATGATCCATTGAATTTTATTAATTAAACTTCAAAAACTCTAAGAAAACTTATAACCTCAATGCTACTTCTTTTCATTCATAGACTGTAAATATTTGTGTGTGGTTATTATGAGGATAGAGTTGATACTGTATTCAGATTACAAGTGGATTATATTGTAGTTTGTGATTGTTTGTTAATTAAACAAGTATTATTAAACCTAGTATTAATAACTTGCAGTCCATGAATTCAGTAGCAACCCATTAAACAGTCTAGTAAAGTCAAATTTAACTAACAATCTAAGTTACAGGAACAAGAAGATTCTTACTATAAACATATAAACGAAACACGCTTGAATTAACAAAGTTTTAAGAAGACAACATGGATTTGGTTAAGGCGTTAGCGAAAGGAATAATATTCCCCACTTTGAACTATTCCCTTGTATCCTATTTCCTGTAACCATTACCAATGAGTTTCCAGCTGAATCCAACAGGAATATCGGCGTTATGCTCAGGACTCCAATCAGCTCACCTTCCGCACCAAAAACAGGACTAGATAGTGCCTTTTCCATCGCCGCGGAAAAGACCCCTCACTTAAGCAGGAACCGATCATTTCCTTCATTGCCGCATTTAGTGCCACTTTTGAGATTTCGCCCCCTCTACTGCTTCGGTCTGAAGGCTCACACAGATACCGATAAGCACCTCGGCCGACCGCGTGGTTCGTAAATTAGATGCAGTGGCTCCATATGCAATAATTCCTCCTTCAGAAAGTAGATTTGTAACGATTCTATTTATAACAATCGGTAATGTTGGTGATTGCATAGTGCTACTCTTCAAGATCTTTATGAATTTCCTATAAAACTTTCATTATGGATTCATGCCCACTTCTTCTTTGCTCTCGCTCTTTGTGAATGGCTGCTGAAGTTTTGAATCCGACTCCTCATATATATATATATATATATATATATATATATATATATATATATATATATATATATATATATATATATATATATGAGTGTGTGGGTTATAAACCACGTACTTACTATATGTATGTAATGTGGCTGTTCACTCATCTAGTTAGATATTTTTAAAAAATAAGAGTAAATCATTGATGATATAAATTGTATGTATATATATATATATATATATATATATATATATATATATATATATATATATGACTATAAATTGTTTCTCTTATATGATAATTGTTAACTTATTTTATTTTATTTTTTTTCTCTTCTAATCAGTTTTAAAATATTGTTATTTGAGGTAATTCGCATTTTTTTTCATTATGTTTATTCTTCCTCACTTATTAAATTATTTGTAATAACTAATTAAATGTAATTATTTTACACTCTAAGGCATAATATCTTACAACATCTGTATTGATATTCTATAGGGACTTGTCCCAGGATAAATGAAAACTTTATTATTATTATTATTTATCTTGGACCCCTCCTCAGGCTGATCATAATAGCCTGGTTGTCGCTATCAGGACTTTGTAATAGGTCATGTTCATAGAAACAAATAATATTCCTACAAAACTGATTTCTCTAATGTATTTCAATATTTCCAGCCACCGTAAATTTTATTTTTATACTTTCCTAATTTTCCTTGAAAATCATTTTCCGTGCGGTAACAATTCAAATTTAATATCATTCATGATTTAATCCAATTTCTATATATGTTCATTTGATATCTTCATATCTCATGTATTTTTCTTTAAGCTTCATTATTAGTTTTCCCATTACCTATTGCTACTTAGTATTTATTTCATGACTACTTTATTTACCTCATAAGAGTTATTTGTAATGTATTTGTTGAATAACCGTCCATCATTCAGTGAAGTCTTCCACCACCTCCGGGCGGAAAATGAAAACGGCTTGATAGAGCTATTTCCATGAGGCCTTGGCTGCTGAATATGAAAAGAAAAACTCTAATTTCTGTTCCTCGGGCTAGAGCAACGTACATCAGTCTTTCCCAAGCCTGTCAGCTGCAGCCCGAATACATGTTTTCAACCCCTTACTCAACCTTTTTCAATCTTTCTTTTAAATAATCTCTTTGTCTATTCAACTGTGACAACATCTGATGGTATACAAATGAGATTGTAACTATCAAAAAGTAGATCAATAACTTCTCTTCTAACTTCACCACGATAACCGGGTAGAACACATGCAAATTCATCTTGTTTCATTGAGCCATACGAACAAATAAATTGAATACTGTATTAAAGCAAGATATTACTAAGCAACTTACGCTTAATAATATCTAGTTTTTGATTCAATATATTAAATATTTTGATTTACTGAACGAAGGAACTCCTAAGATTTTATTCCTAGTAATGTCCATAAATAGAGAGCGAATAGGCTTAGTGGTAGATCACTGAGTTACCATGCCGAAAATGCTGGTTCAAATCCCGCTGCAGGCAAAACTTTAATTTAGTCTCATAGCAGCAGGAGATGGATCATGTAGGATCTAGGGCCCAGCCTATATAAAATGGGTCCCAAAATAAGGAGGGGGGATCTGGCGGTTGAGCGTGATCTAGGACAAATCACCTCCCTGCACAACCTTTGTCCTTTAAACAGTACAGTCTCTACCATGTACTGAACGCCGGAACCGTTGGTGAGTTGTAGTGGTAAAGGAAAAAGTAAAAAAAAAGAAAAAAAAAGAAATGTCCATAAATATCATTCTTGTTTATAACTTTTGGTAAAAAATCAATATTTTTTGTAAATACCATGCATGCTGTAAATATTCCTATAATTATTGTAAACAATTTTATAATTTTCTGTAAATATCATTCTATAAATAAGTCTATAATTTATTATTTTAACAAGCTAGTTATTACTGATAATGATCTGTAAGGTTATACAGGAGACAGAAGAGAGCAGTAAGAGAGGTTGAAAAAACAAAGCTCAATGCGCCTTACTCTTATTAAACTCCTGAAGAACTTCATTCGAGTCCTTAGTGTCCCTTAGCCTCTTGTCGACATCTTTCTCAAGAGTGCTTAAATTTCTTCCTCTGGCCTATTTCTGTCCTTAGTCTGCTTTCTTAAGGCCCTAAACCCACTATTTATATATATTACAATTTAACTCCAAAACAAAAATATTTACATACGATGGAACCTTCTTCATCTTGAGCAATGGCTTGGAGTCAGTCAAAACTAAATAAAAAATATGTTAATTTATTATTTAACAAATGAATTAGAAATGATTAACTTTATTATTATTATTATTATTATTACTTACTGAGCTAATAGTATCTGTACATCTGTGGTAAACGGTTTCACTCTAAATTTTCTGATTTTTATTTTAGGATCTAAAGGGTAATCTAAAGGGTAGGATCTAAATTTGTATCTTAAAGCTAAAAGGGTAATAACAAATGTAATTAAGACAGGGCACTATCCACAACTCATTCCGTCAGTTTTTCTGTACCCGTGGTGCTCGATTAGATGAAATTTACATGTATCATCCTCCACTGCTATTCTGGTCAACTTTGTTTTTTTTTTAATTCTAATGAAAATATGACTTTTATATTGGAGTTCTCATAGACTTTTTTGTATATGCCCATCACCCTGCTCTAGCCCATTCAAAATTAAATACCTTCGCCTATGACTGTAATTCATCAGTCGATCGATGCGGACTCTCTATACTAAGCTACATTCAGGTTCAAGTAGCACTCCTGCGTCATACGGGACTCTGTTATCGGTGATTTGATCTTCCTCTTCTTCGAGGGGCTTAAATGCAAATTGATAGAATAGATACCTCAGGATCGTTTTCCGAGAGGTAACCTTTACATCAATAATCAGCTGGCTGAAGCGGACAGAAAGAACTCGACGAATGAGACTTAACAGAGTTTAAAGGATGTCACACCTAAAAAATATCTATGGCTAGGCAAGGCAGTACCAAATAGAACACGTTCCACAGAAGCCGTCGAAGTAATGCTTAAAGTATAAATCGCTTGAACATCTGTAAACAAAAGTAAACTGTAATAAACGCACTCATATGACATAATATCTTGAATCATGAGTCAGAAATTTGCTAATTCCTAATGAGACAAATGAAAGAGATAATATTTCTTAGAATACTTTACTTTGAAAATAATTTCAGACCACAAAGGACCATAGAAGTGCCAAGAGGTTGAAGAAATGGCTAATCACATGTTGTATGAATGTGAAGTCCTTGCCTCTGACAGACCTTTACACGTGGCCAGTAAAGTATGCATGAGGCTCAATTTTGCATGATTTGTGAAATAATATTCTAGTAAATAAATATCCGACTTTACATTGGCGGATTTGAGGGGGCTTGGGGACCATCACCAGAGTTCTCATTAGTTGATATTGACCTGAATTTTAGTTCGTTTTCAACAAGAAAAAAACACGTTATTCGTTGTATCGAATGTTTTCTCAATGGGTGCATCCAAAATCGGCGATTCCGAACCCTTTTATGTTTTTCATTCACATATAGATAGCTACCGCTTTGATCAAGGAGCTTATTTTATCCATGCTATTGTTTTCTGGCCTCAGTTGTCTTAAATTAAAAATTGATATTTTATGTATCTTCATTCATATATGGATCGTATACATTTATAACAAATTCACATTGACCCATGCCCCCTCCCCTGAAAATTCTCCTAGATCCGCCAGTGCGACTTTACAACTATCCTTTTGATCCGGAGTACCTTAACTAAACTAAAAGTTAACGTCATTTCATAAAGTAGATATACAATTTCACCTGTACGGTAAGCTTATATCTCTCTGGTAAGAAGTAATGTATAAAAGATGAGGGTAGGATCGAAGGCGTTGAAGGCTGAATTTTTAAAGAGAACTTCCTTTAAAACATTTCCTCCCTAGAACAAATTGTAACTAGTTAGAGATAATCAATTTCACTTTATTCTAAATACATAGTATATTGCTCGTCATTATTTTTTACCGTAATCTATTTTGGTAATAAGACAGCTTTATGATTATTTTGGGTAATATCGATTACTCATCATGGATAATATCATATACATATACTTCAGTTTTATACATAGTCGTCACGGAAGAATGATAAATAAAACGGTTGTTTGATAAGCACATCAGCTTCAGTATCTCCAAAACGCGGCGGGATAATTCTAAATAATCCCAATAGAATAACAGATCCTAATAAAGGAGATGAAGTGTAATTAACAAAGTTAAAAGCTATAAACTCCTTTACTTTTGATATTGATCCAAAATATCACTATAATTTATTTATTAAAACACCTTCATATATATGAAAGATAAGAAATGGAACGTAATGAGTGTAAAAAAGAGGAAGATTTCTATTTCCTCGATCTCTTGAGAGCTGCTTGAGGCAGAAACAAACTCACGTGGTTCTGGCGACTGTCCACCGCAGCTACCGCAGCCTAGTGGTCAATGGGCAAGCAGTTTGGGCCTGCCTGGAAGTCATTCTGAAAAGTATACTCAAATAATTGCTGTCGAAGGAGAGAGAAAAAATCCATACACGAGTCCTTATAGGTATATAACAAGGTGTGGTTAGCGTTACATACCATAAGCTATGGTCTAGTATTTAGCATAACAACCTACTAAGCCCAAGATTGCGGGTTCATAGCCCGACAGGTGGCCGTAAGTTTTTTTAAAGGAGTAAAAAATCCTTGGTTCGGCCGTCCTTCGGAAGGAACATTAAACAGTGATCCCAAGGCTGTACGATGTCAGGTACTCGTTAAAAATCCCTATCCTAAGTAAGCCTGGATAGGTAAAAAGGTGCTCCCACTGTTGCATCGTTCGATTAGCCATAGCAGCATAAAGTTATATAAACAAACAAATAGGTATATAACAAGAGAGTAATTACAACGGTAGGTAGGAATATCATACCAATTGAAACCAGTGTCAACAGTTACATCTATTCCACCGCCTTTATTCAAAACGAAAATCGGTTAAATCACAAGACCATTGTAATTACAACAATAGGAGAGGCTCAAGCAAATACATGATGTGACATGTTGGTATTGATTGTGAGCACTATGTCGACCAAGGACATCCATTTACATTATTTGCTAAACTATCAGAAGAGAGTTAGTATCTATTTCCAAACCTCAGCGTTGATTTGGGAGTTAGTGAGCATACTAATTTTATTATATTACTAACTTTAGGCATTAACCTCTTTGCTACATTTAAGATCATTGTTTATGTCCAAATTAGTGCACTTTTTAGTATTATGAGATCACCTCGAATAAAATACATAGCTACCATCGTTGAGGTTGTGACGTTCAAGGAATATGTCTTTTATTATGTAAAATTGATTATAAAGACGGTTTTCCCTATTCTTTTTTTTGTTTGTATGTATCCCCGTTCATAGATTAAATAAGTTATACATTCATTTAATTTGTGCGACTATCTAATTACAATAAAACATTAGATAATTAATTGGTAAGAAGTTGATCGTGAGCGGGATGTTGCCTGGCAGTGGAAGTTGTGAAGAAGCAGCCATTCTGAAAACGACCATGGAGAAGAGTTTTAGTGCCGTGACTGGTTTATTTGACGCTTGGTTTGTTCGATATTTCGTCGGGATTGCCTCCATGTCTTCTTTTTCTAAGTTTATATGTTTATTTTGTCCATTGCCTTTGTCAATTGAAACATAGCCATTATCAGTGGGAAGTCCCCCATGCCTCAAACCAAGTGTTTATAATTCGTTTGGAACAATTGGAAATGCTACTTTTCCAATTAACCAAATTTTTTTCAAATAAATATTAATATTAAATAACAAAACAAGTCATATTATTAGCTAGTTTCAAAAACAGATATTTCCTACTAATGTATTGTACTAAGTTAGATGATTAAATTTCTAGATTGATGTCTTTTTATGATTTATATTTAATCTCACAGTATTTTAAAATTAGATCTGCTGTTAGAAGCCGTATTTTTTCATTTAAATCATTTTTGTCAATTTCAAATGTGTCCTAAAGATCTTAAAAATTGTATTTAAATTATTTTAAAATAAAAAAATTACTCCACGATAAATTTCTCTGATCCATCATTTGAAATTCTCTGAGCCCTATGACCATTTATTTAAATATGCCTTTCATAGTATCCCCCTTTCATACTGCTTTATAAATTTTAATGACAATAGAGGAAAAAATTGTCTTATAGTATTTTTAAAGAAAGTTCAAAGGCAGCAGCCGAGGAAATTAGTGGAAGGCGAAAATTCCTACAACAGTCTTCTAGGCTATGCCTCCTTGACTGTTAGGTTGAATAATCAGGGTATATATATATATATATATATATATATATATATACAGTTGCGGTGAATAAGTGGTTAAGTCTAATTTTCTCCAAAATGAGTTTCTTGTACTTAAGTAAGCGGAATCAAGTTATCTTCATAGTGAATAATGGGCTAAGTAAGGCATTGGCTTGAAAATAAGTTATTGCTTATATTACAACTCCATTTAAAGCCAAAAACTACAAAGAAAGATTCTGGTTATCTGAAAGCAGTTAACTCTCTCACGGAGAAAATCCGACTTGACCACTTATTCACTGGGGCTGCAGATATATTACATGTTTTACTGTGAACAACATAAAAGGTTATTAAATGAAATAATCTGATTTGGTTTAAAGGAATACATATTTCATCAAAACAATGTTCCTGCCCATCGTTCTTTATTAATCATTAATTAATATTAAATGGAGATGGCCTCAGTTTCCATACAGTCCTAGTGTATACTGTTGTAATATTTATGCTGGTCTTGATATAGCACAGCTAGTAAATAATATATTAAAGCTATAGGCACATAATCCAGAATATCATAGACTCCACAGATTTTTTAAAAAAATTTATTTATTGAAATTTACAACTGTATTATAACAATACAACAAGTAAATGGCAATGATACATAATGGCATGGATAAAGGCAAGATAGACAAACTACCCAGTGATTGTACTCAAATAACAAATTCAACTTAGAAGATCACGAGGCTGTCTTCTTTATCTTATAATCGCCTTACAGGATTATCAGGAATTGAATAAGGAACTAGGTTTGAAACTAGTGGGTTTGAGTGGGAATAAAATTTGTCATGAATGGATTGGTGTTGGATTCGGGCCAAATCAGCTACAAAGGTGACATTTACATTATTATGGATAACTTTATTTGTAACAAAGTAAGGAACATAAAGGATTTTGGATTGTAAGGATTGGATAGGAGAGGAATTTGATGACTTAGTAGATCCCCAAAGCTCTACTCCTAACGTCCAAATAGGTTTTACAATAGTCAAGTATATGAATCGTACAGAAATTTAAAAAGGGAAAAGTAATATAAAGTTTTTATAAACATTGCATAACATATAATAACCTTTTAAAATTAAAATTGCATATTTAATTTGTATTTTAAATTTTTATTGAGAAGAAAAGGGCAGTATTGTACAGAAGTGGTGCATGTTGCAGTGTAGGAGAGAGTGATGCGGTCCGAGCTGGGAGCCGAGTGGAGGCCGCGCAGGGCAGCCAGGCGACCGCCCCCGGCTGACGCAGAGCTCACAGACTCTTCATCGGTATGTCGCTCTTTTTGACAATGTTAGAAAAGTATTCATTGTTTTATGGTAACTAAAATAATCTCAGAAAAAAATATTTAAATTTTTTCATCGAGTGGTTTATAATAATATAAAACCACTATGTAAAAATAAAAGGAATCGTGTACCTTAGAATGGGAGAAGAAATAAGTTAAAATTCATTTAACTATTTTAGGTGAGCGAAGAATGGTGCGGAGGGAGAAGAGGAAGGAGGCGACGGCCTGCCTTAAACGCACGAGAGAGAAACATAAGACGATTGGAATCTAACGAGAGAGAACGAATGCGCATGCACAGTCTAAATGATGCCTTCCAGGTAAACAAGTTAGCTAATAGATAGATCAGTGTGTTGTCATATTTTTAAATAAGATATATTTTTATTCATAACTGTTTAGGCATAAAATGTTTACTTTCAATCTCTTCAGAAAATTTTCTTGATTTCTTGAACTACAATTTGGCTTACATACGTATATATTATAAAATATTTTTTTGTTAGATAAAAAACTAATAACAAAAATGGTTATGGATTTCAGTCCCTCCGAGAGGTGATACCCCATGTGAAGAAAGAAAGGCGATTGTCTAAAATAGAAACATTAACACTAGCCAAGAACTACATTATGGCCTTAACAAATGTCATTTGTGACATGCGAGGTGAGAGCTGCCCATACAGTCAGGATGCAGAGGTGACGGAGGAGAAACCTATCACTCAAGACTAAACCCCATCCCAATCATTAAACTTGGCCAAAAAATGTTGATATATTTTATGGATTAGATAATGCTTGTAGAGCCTAAATAATTTATGTAACTAGAATTTATAAATTTTATTAAATGAGGTTAAATATATAGGTACTTTGTGAAGTATAAAAATAATTAGTAGCGAAGTGATGAGTGTTTACTAATTTAATTGTTATATTGGTGACATATGCCCACATCTTATATAGCTTATAGCTTCATTAACATTTCATATTTTATATTACTTAAAAATGTTATTCTCCAAAACTTTAGTTTGAATTTCAATGTGCAAAACGACAAATTTAAATAATTACAAAAGCATTTGTGATAAATACTGTTATGCAAAACAAAAACGATTCATTTGCTAAAATAAACAATATGTATAAAAATGACTACTAGAATGGCTACTGGGATATGCATATACTTATTGATAAATTTTATTAGTTTAGAGCCATACACATTATAAATCGAGCAATGTTGTTTAAAAAAATACTTATGAATTGTTAAATGTTACCTACTATAATTCTTTTTAGTACTTAATCATTGGTATTAATCCTTTTTAACAATGGCTGTGTAAATAAAAGCTTACTCAATGACAAACTAAAATAATTGAGTAATATTGTAGTTATATGTAAGTATGGGATAATTTTTAACTTTCTAAGTGTAAATTATGTATGCTTTTTTGAAAGCAGTAATGTGTAATGGTAGATTGAGTATTCAATTTATTTTAAAAAGTTTTGTGATGTCATACAACACTCATTGGTATAGTTACAACCATATATTTAGCTATACATTCTCTTTATTTTTAAGAAATTTGTTAATTAAACACTTTTTTTTTACAATTCTTTATGAAAAAAAAGAAAAGAGTTTTGCTAATGTCAATAACTCGGTATCTGAAGAATTATTAGTCTGGCTATTTTTATTAGAATAAAAATATTAGCTCAGATAACTTATGAAAGCATAGTTGAAGAAGTAAATCTTACATACCGTGAACAATTAAGTAAGATAGATTGTTCAATCTATAAGAACAATGAAGATAGATAGATAATTTTTTTTATATCATTTATTATTATAAGTTTTTGCTAATTATCAAGAATAATATTCATGCTCAAGTATCATTGAATTATTTATTTAATTTATTAATTTGCTAGTCAAATTTCAATTTAAAAATTCTCTCCAGTCTAACATAAAAATGAATGAATTCTAAAATGAGGTCAATGAATTACCTTCAACAAAGAATGAAATGGGGCACAGATAAAATATTAATGTCAGACACACTATAATCATGAAATTTCCTTCATTGTGATTTTCCAAATTAGAACTGCATCTAAAAATAAATGACTCGATGAAATCAGTTCGAGCATTAAAATTAAAAAATGCATATAAAGAAACCACTTATAATGTTTCCAATAAGTCAATTTGTAAAATCCAGAAGAATTCTGGATAGCAATAATTTAACTTCGCATACACATAATTATATAAACTAACAATTTCACATATTCTAAATACCATCTGTCAATGTATTAAATTTAATGATTTAAAAAAAATTAGACTAATCTGAAAATCACTTCAGTAGAAACATTCGAGGCATGGCTCTAAGTATGTCTGACAATATATAGTCAAAAAATGTGAAAATAGCTTTTTAAGAAACGAAGAACTAGTAATTCTTTTTCAAGAACTTTACAGAATCTTTCAGGAAGTATAAGTTATATCCATCTAAATTTGCATTTTATTCATTAAAACCATCAATGCTTTGAACATTTATCAAAACCATTTTCAAGTAAATTTTTATCATAATTTTTAATTTAAAAAAAATTTTTTCTTCTCCATTTTGTTTTCAATTTTCATACAATTTCCTTGTTTTTAGAGTGGCTTCTTAAGTAAAAAAAAACAAACCATATTAAGTAGTGTTATGTGATTTTCCTAAACCTTATTATTTCATGGGTCTGTTCCATCGAGTACTAGAAAGTTGCATAGTAACTAGAAACATTCCGAGCTGGACTGTATTAGGTTGAATAACTTTTAAAGGGTGGTTATTAAATATATTATTATAATAATATTTTTATTTGAATAGATTTAACGATAAAAGTAAAGAAGTACTAAGTTTATTGTGTAGTTAAACATTACTATTTTTATATTTCAATCTTAAAGACGTGAGCATTATTAGTAGAAATTTAAAAAAATAGTGCTAATTATTAAGGTTCAAAATAAGAAAAAAAGATATATACCCAAAGAAACAAATGAATGAAATACTCCTTATATAAAAATCTGGTATAAATTATATTTTTAATTTGTAGAAAAAAATTATTTAAAAAACAAATTCTTTTAATTCTAAGAGAATCATTACTATATTTTTTAAATATTGAAATATACTGAAAAATTGTAAGGAATTCAAAAGAATCAGAATTTTGGATCAACATTAACTTAAAATAAAGTTAATACAATTTTTATCTTCTCCAAGATTTATTTTTGTATTAAAAAAAAATAAAGTGGAGTGAAGCTTAAAATCATTAATTAATTAGCCAAATTATATTTACTATTCTAAATCAAATTTACCATAAAAGGATAAAATACTTCACAGATTTCAATAAGCAATCGTTTTAATGGCAAAAGGACAGAACATGAAATAGAGACCTAATTATTAGTGTTGTAAAGGTGAAAATTTCCTGAAACTCTCCAGTAAAACTAAATGAAATAATTGTTCTTAACCATGCTTCATGAATTTATTAATTTTAAATGTGTTTTATAAGTGGTCCATGACTGTGGCATGGATGGTAACAAAGAGCATTCACTTTTTGTCATAAATAAGATAAACTCTCAGGAATACTTTTATTCAGATTATAACTTCGTTTGATAAGAATGGCTCATGCTTATCAAAAAGAAAACAATGTTTGTGTTATATGTATAATGTAACATAATATAATACATAACCATGATGTTGACATGAGCAGAATGTGAAGGTTACATCTTATTAAAAATGTCCTTTTAAAATTTCAAATTACCAAATAGTTTATTTGTCTATTATTTAATAACAAATATTTCTAATCAAATATTGTGTTTTAAATAGTATTTTCAAAATATCCATCAATATTTTTCTATAGTTTTTATAATTAACTTATTATTATAATTATTATTAGAGAAGTAATTTTGTTTATGTACATATTTATTTTAGTTAATCTTTATTCATAAAGAATTATTTATATATATAGAAGAAGAAAATTCTTTTTGAAATTCGGTGGTTGAAAAGGTCCATTGTATTATACTATCTTCATATTTCTTAATAACACAAATATAAAGCGAGTAAAATGGTTTCAGGAAAACTGTAATTTTATGATTGATGTATAAATATATAAAATAGAAATAGAAAACAAACTTTATTCTGGGACCAAGTCCCTCTAGAATAACAATCATGAGCAAAAAAAAAATAAACATCTGGCCAGAAGGCTATATTATAATACGAATCATGAAATAATTAAAAGTGACAAAAACAAAATAAAAATAAAAATAGAAATGAAATAACTAAAAAGTACGAAACTTGACATGATTTTAACTAATTGCCGAAAATAAATATATTAATACCAACAATGGAATAATCAGATACATCTACCACTCAGATATCCCTCTGTCAACTGAGGGCTTTTAACAACGTAGAAATAGAAAATATAGGATTTCAATGAGAAACTGTTGAATATTAAAAATGGTACTGGAACTATCATAGAACCTCTTTGACTGTACATTTTTTTTTCTCTCTCATAAACGTTATTGAGTTCTTTTGTTGTCTTTTTTTTTATTTATTTATTTTGAAAATTTTGATTATATATGACTAAATTTTTAAATAACATGTACTTAAAGTAACATGATAAAAATATTTATTAAACAACCACTTTTCACTGTTGTTATTTAATTTTATATTGTCATATAACAATTTGTAACTATAATAAATTCATTTATTATTAATTATAAATAAAACTAGCTAGTTCATTAACCAAAATGTTGCTGACAAAAGTTAATAATTGCAAAAAAATATTGTTGAAGATACATAGGTCTAAAAAAGTAATTATTCAAGTGATAAATTAGTTTTTTTGGTTTTGTTTTTTTAGAGAAAATAAGTTATTTTTAATTTTTAAACAAAAAGTATTTTGTAAATTTATTATTAATTTTGGCGTCTCTGATTTCGTTATTCACTAATAATGATATTATACATTTAAATTTTGAGTTATTTTAAAAAATAGATTATTTCTATAAAAAAAAAAATTAGATGTTATTTTTATTTATTGTTGATGTTGGCAAAAATAAAAACAAATTCAAAGGTGGATTTCATTATCAGCATCAGAAAATAAACTACTCGATAGATTAAAAGCTTTTTAAGGATTTTGCCATATGAGATCAAACATTTCATTTTGAGATTCATTCAGAACAGAATGGTCTAAAAAATATATGCAGTTTGGTTAAAATATATGCAGATTTTTATATCAAAGCTTTATTGTTTCTTGTTTGTTTATCCATTGTTAAGCTGTTTTTAAATTTTTAGTAATTTATTGGAACTATGAAATTGCTAATAAAAATATAAATGAATAAAGTGGAAAAATTAACATCTGAAATTGAGCTATCTGTTTATCTAAGTAATTGAATATTCATATTGTTCAATATAGAATATGACATAAAATGTATTTTCTTGTCAATTGGAAAGGAGTTCGATTCTAATATATATATAGCAGTAGAATGTCCATTGCCAGTTTATGCATTTATCAATTTTCCTTAAGTCTGAGTTTTACAGGGAAGGTTGACTATTTATTTTTAGAAGTTTATAGATTAGTTTTAAGTTCAAAAGTACAATTAAAATTTAAAATGGTTCATTATTTATTTTTAAATGTTAATAGATTAATATTCATTTTGAAATAACAATGTAAAAGTAACATGTTATAGTTGCCAAATTATGTTATATAGTATATATGCTATGAGTTTAAAAAAAATATATTTTCTAACATATACATTAATGTAGCAGTTCTTCACATTTTAAATAATAAGAAATCATAATTATGTCCAATTATGGAAATACTTAATTTAAAATTTGGTTGCTTGATACTTAAATATTGATTGTTAAACACCTTGAACTAATTTTTCAACCATAATAAATTTTGTTATAAAGGAGGAACCTAACTATTTAACTTTTTGATGGACTTTGTTCATTTATTAAGAAGGAAAAAAAAATTATAAATATAGCATTAAATCGAAAAATAATGGTAAATGGAGCAATTATTTTTAGCATTGAGATTATTTTATATTTTAGTATTGGTTACTTCAGATATTATTTATATGACTAAAAATAACCCAATACCTAATATTCGAACATTCTATGGAACATGTATCATATCACAAAGGCCTGAGTCTAAAGAAGAATGAATTCAAGTTTGGCTGATGTATGAAGAGCTAAGTGATAAGAATTTTAAGTGCCGAAATGTTTATATTATGGACTGTTTATTGAGTTTCAAATGCAATTAATATTTTTAATTCATTCCTCATATGACTTTGTAGAGACCCCAATTCAAAATTTATTCTTAATTCAAATTCTGATCCTTGTTACGACTGTTATGTCCGAATCATGTGCCAAAATATAATGTGGTTGTGAATCAATTTAACTAAAGTAATTTTTCTATTCAGTTGTCTTTAAACTCAAGCCTTTTTTAATAAATGTCACTATCATAATTATAAACTATAATATTTTTGTGATACTATTTTATTTTTCTAGTTACTTTTAAATAAAACATATAATAACATTCCATTAAGTACTTCAATTTTAGGTTAGTCAGAAGTATATTTAAATAAATAAATGTTTATTTTTGGAAAACTGTAATGATTAGTACTGTAAATTACATACGAGTATATTCTAGTAGCTCATATAAATATCCATAGTTAAATATGTTCTGTGTTTATGTAAAATGTAAGTATTTTGTGATTCCATTAATAGTAATCTTATTCTGGGTTAGTAAACCTATTGTACATTTTATGGTGTTTGCCTGTTATAGGAGCTTTGGCAATTACACAGAACTGATTAATATTGAGCTCATTTTTTTCTCTTTTTCCTTCATGATTAAATACTCCTTACAAAACTAAATAGAATCCTAGGATAAGGCAATAATAGCTAAAACTAATAATTGTAGCATATTAATATAATATAAATACCACATATAAATATGTAGTATCAGTTCCACAGGTTGTCACTTTAAGTTACGTCACAACAAGTTTTAACTTTTCATTATATTTCCTTTCTTATAATCTCAAAAATAAAAATAACCATGAGTTTTAGTATATAAAAAAAAATGTAGTTACCGGAAATGTGTATATTTTCAGTAATCATTCCATCAAGAAATGAATGTCTCAACAAACATATATCATCTATACTTCGAAATGCTAGTTGAAACATTTATTTCTTGATGTAATGATTACTGAAATCTACACATTTCCCATAACTACACTTTTTACTGAGTTTTAATATAAGAAAAATAGTGTAGTTGTGAGAAATGTGTAGATTTCAATAATCGTTCCATCAAGAAATAAATGTTTCAACTAACATTTTGAAGTATAGATGATATAAGAAGGCCTGCAATGTGAGTCGAAAAATCGGCTCTTCAATAAACAGTTCTCCCTACTTAAGAGATTTTTGGACCTCCACCTGGACCATTTTCTTCCTCATGTAGATGATATATGTTTGTTGAAACGTTCATTTCTTGATGCAATGGAAATATACACATTCCCTAAAATTACAACTCACGATTATTTTTATTTTCGAGATAATAACAATGGAAATAAATGAAAAGTTAAAGCTTGTTGTGGCATACCTGCAGAACTGATACCAAATATTTATATGCTGCAATTATTAGTTTTAACTATTATTACCTTAGCCTAGGATTATATTATTTCTAAAGCTCACGATTATTCTTATTTTTGGAGAATATTAAAAAGCAGAATGAGTAGTTAAAACTTGTTGTGACTCAACTCGAAGCAACAACCTGCAGAACTAATATCAAATATTTTTATCTTTTGTCAACCCCACAACAGAAATGCATATTTATTAGATTTTTTTTTTATCTCACATGAATAAAATATAATAATTTATTAATAAAAATATATAAAAGGAAAGGTGTGATGCTGAACTTGTTATGGAAAAATTCTCACCATTTTTGAGCAAAAAGTGATGCCTGTTTGATCCAGGCTGTTATAGCCATTTTTCATTTAATGAAGAACTACTAAAGTTTTTTTTTCTGAGGATTCTTTATGAATGTCACATAGGCATCAAAATAATAATGTTATTTTCTTCACTGCCAATAATGTAACACTTACATGCATAATATAATAATACTGTCAATAGTAGATGCCTCATAATTTTATAATCACCTCAATCACTGAAAGAAATATATAAAGCATTAACCTTATATCCAAGTCCAAATATGACACGGAAGCTGGTGAACAAGATGCTAAACAACAAGATACTAAAAGTAAATTTCAGTACCTAGATTATGCTCTAATTAGTTTCTTCCAGAAGCAAAGGATCAGGAAGAAGATTTCTTTCACTGTAGTAGAGTAGCTTAAATGAATAAAATTATTATTTTTTTTTAACACTTTATTGAAACATTACAATCTGCCACTTGTGGGCGATAAGTAATGTGGAAAAATATATACATGCGGTAATAAAAAGAAATTAATGCGAAAATGATAATAAAATAAAGTAAAAAAAAAAAAAAAAAAATATAATGTACACATTCATACCCTATTTACAATTTGCCTGGGGTCCCCGAACTGAGCTTCTTCCCAAGGAATGAGGGCAAAGCAGGAGTCCGGGAAGCCCTAGCCCCCTTTCCCAGCCGCGTCACTGGCATTAAACGCCAATGGAAGCTGGTTAAGGGCGCTTTACACACACAGATCGTGAGTGGAGAATCTGGCCAGTGCCAGTACTCCAAATAACATTATTATATCAGGTCTCGGGGCCATTGCCGGTTTAGACGGCGGGGTGGGTTATACGGATGTGTGGAACTAGCTGGTGACTGAACCAAAGAATTGGGATAACAGGCAAGGTTTTGCTGAAAGTTTGAAAATTTAGTAGGGATCAGGTAGAGGACGAAAGGAATGTTGAGATCATTATGGAGGGTTTTGTTGAGACATTATAAGGAGCATTGACAATAGTTCTCAGAACTTTGGATTGAAAGGATTGAATGCGTCTGAATATTCGATTTTTTTGCGGTTCCCCACAGTTCCAGTTCATAGGTCCAATAGGTTTGATGATGGTCTTGTATATTAGTAGTTTATTGTATATTGAAAGATGGGAGGTCCTATATAGTAATCTATATAGTTGGCTGAATCGTCTGTTAAGTTCTTGTCTTTTGAGTCTGGTACGAGGATTCTTCGTGTAAGTCTTTTGTCTAGGAGGAAGCCAAGGTATCGTACTGTGTTGGAAATAGGTAGGACGGTTTCATTGAATTGGACAGAAGAACATGTTCCCTGGCGAAGTGTAAAAGTCACGTGTTTGCATTTTTCCTCGCTGACTTTGATCCGCCATTGGTTACACCAAATTTCGATGAGGGAAAGGTGCCTTTGGAGGTTCGAGAAAGCCATTTCGGGATCTGGATGAGATGATAGGATGGCTGTATCACCTGCGAACGTTGCAAGAAAGGTTTCAGGAGTGGTTGGGACATCAGCGGTGTACAATATGTATCGATAGGACCCATATCCATATATGTATGGATAGGACCCAGGACACTGCCTTGGGGGACTCCAGCTTGAATTGGGTAAAGATTGGAGTATTCGTTACCACAGCAGACTTTGAAGTAGCGATCAGAGAGGTAGGATCGAAGGACTAGGAATAAGGATTGAGGTAACTAGGTCTTGAGCTTGAACAGCAAGCTGGCATGCCATACACCCTGTCGAAAGCTTGTGCTACGTCCAGAAATGTGCCTGTGCAGTATTGTTTGCTTTCTAGAGCAGGGGATATGTGATCGACAACAGGGAGACCCTGCTGGACCGTTGAGTGCCTGGGACGGAATCCAAACTGATGTATATAAATAATCAATGGATTCAATTATGGGATGGATTCATTTCAGGAGGATTTTTTCAAAAATTTTGGAAAGAATAGGATGCAGGCTGATGGGTCGGTATGATGAAGTGACATTGGATGGTTTGATAGGTTTAGGGAATAGGATGATGACAGAGTGTTTCCACAGCAAAGGGAAGTAATATGTACGAAGGATACAGTTGTATAGATAGGTAAGGAAAATAATCGCGTTTTGAGGAAGATGTTGAAGGGTCTGGGTGGTTAGAAGGTCATGTCCAGGAGATTTGTCATGTGAGGAATTTGACCTCAGAGAGATTTACACCTTTAAGAGGTAAGGATGAATGGAGGGATTATGGATATAATAGGGATAATGGGTGAATAGAGGAATTCATTAATATTGAATACGGGCATAGGGAAGATTTCAGGATGTGGTATAAATATATTTGAAAGGTGTTTGGCAAATTCTTCTGCTTTGTCCTCATCTGATGTAGTCCAAGAACCGTCTTCATGTTGGAGTGGATGGGAAATAGAGTGGTATTTGAGGAATTTTTTGTGGCATCCCAAAGGGAATTATCAGAAGCAGATAGTGTGGAAAGGTGGGATTTGTAGGATTCGGATCTATAGGTTGTCAGGTTCTTTATGACTAATTTGGTGAAGTAGTTATACAGTTTCTTATCGTAATGATGCCTGGTTCTTTGCCAAAGGGATCTGTAACGGCGTTTGATAAGGATAAGATCCCTAAGATCTTGCGGTAATGGATTTTTCTTGCGGATTTTGAAGGAAAGATGGAGTGAAGATGCAGTCTTAACTGCTTGCTGGATCAAATTGGTAAAGGAATTGATGGCATCACCTAACTCCTGAGGTGTTTTTAGGGAAACTCTGAGGTCAATGGTGTCGGATACAAGCTGGTGAAATAGGTTCCAGTCAACTGGTCCCCTAATAAATAATGGCGGAGGAAGTTTGGATATTGGGACTATAGAAAGGGTAAGGATCAAAGGACTGTGATCTGAGGACAGTTCATCAAGGCGTTCTATGGAGTAGTTTAGAGGACCTAAGCCAGCATGGATGAAGAAGTCAAGGAGATCAGGATTTCGGTTTGGGTCAATGGGCCAATATGTAGGGGTGCATGGAGAAATAAAACTGGAATTATGGAAGTGAGTGCAGAGAGGAGGATGCGCCCTCGGGTGGTAGTAGTTCTTGAGCTACATTGTTGATATTTCACATTGAAGTCTGCACCTAAAAGGAAATGAATCCCTAGGGGTTCAGGAGAGAGATGAATTGGGAATGGGAAATGGATTTATTAGGAGGGCAGTACACCGATGCTGATGTGATGGGAAAGGAAAAGGTTTTGATTGTAACAGCTGTAGCCTGAAGGATATCGTTTGAAAAGTGGAAATGAGTGTTGGGAGAGGGATTGATGGACTATGGCAGCAGTACCACCGTGAGGTTTTCCATCAGAATGGTCAGTCCAGTAGGTTTGGTACTGTGTTATGTTGAGCTTCCGTTTACTGGACAGTCGAGTTTCTGTAAGTAAAGCTACATAAATTTTTTTATCATACAGTAAAGATGTTAGTTCGTCAGTGTTATTTCAAAGACTATTTCAAAGGAGAATGGATAAGGTGGATGTCATTTAAGGATTTAGTTGGACAGGAAAGAGATGGGAAAGAAGATTTGTTAGGAGAGATATTAGTGGTGTGACCATGGATTTGAACTCAGAGAGGAAAGATGTGAGTGGTGTTGTGAGATCAGTAGCATTTGAAGGAGAGGAGATATGAGAGATTTGATGCGGGTATTTGGATTTTGATTCATGGAATATATTGGTTGTTGGGGTTGGTTTTGTGGTTGTAAAGGATTGATTTGTGGATTAGAGAGGTATTTTGGGGTGTTCAGGTTGTAGTGTGGCCCCGAGACTATTTGTTTGTTGACCACCTGACATTTCGGCATAGGAGACAGCTCCATCTACAATTTTAGAAGGCTGTCTTCTTAAGTTCCTCACTTCGTCGCTGAGCTGGCTTGCTGCCAAAACATGAGATTTTATATTTTTGTAGGTTTGGCAACCTTTATAACTGGCTGTATGGCCTTGAAGACATAGTGCGCAGACAGCTGGTGTTTCGGCTTGACACACTCTTCAGTTTTAAGCGGTTCTCCGCATTTGACGCATCTTGGAGTATGATGGCAGTAGTGCCTAGTGTGCCCATATGCTTGACAGTTATGACATTGCACAATGTCTTTCTTTGGGTATGGTTTTTTTATTTGAACCTGGGTATAGTAAAGTCTACTAACATCATAGATTTTTTCTACTCCGGGTGCTGGTTCTAAATCTATTAAGAAGAGAGGCAATGGAGTTTTGCTGCCTGTCCCGGGGTGTATAGTATTCTTCTTGTAGATATTTGTAATTTGTCTAACTTTGAAGCCCATGGCGGTGAACTCTTCTTCTATGACGTCAGCCGGGTGGTTTGGTACAATTTTCTGACTACCACTCTGAAGGATCTCTCCTCCTTTAATTGGAGCGTGTGGTAATCTGCCTTGATATCCGTTCGGTACTTGACAATCTGTCGGTATGTCTCGGGCGTGTCTGACTGGATCTTTGTATCGTTGGTCCTACAAGTGCAATAGTATTGTTACGAGAGAAAGACGGGCGGAAGGGATAATGTCTTGAACCCTTCCGCAGAAGAGATTAAGAAGAACCATCTCGAATATACTATAACGGCCTCCCCCACTCCTGTTCTGTCTAGAATGTTCGCCCTTGCCTATTTAAGTACCCCCTCGGCACGAGTCAGGCAGTCAGAGAGTAAACCAGGCTGTGTGATGAACTAGTAATAAGTGTATCAGTGAACTGTGACAGTTTGTGAATTTAGTAAACTGTTTCTGTCTGTCAGTTTGTTATATTTGGAGATTCTAACGGTCGGTGGACTTAAATTAGTGAACTGTAAGTGTTAATTTCTAGTTATAAGCTCTAGCGTAATTTTATTGTATTTGTACAAATTTATGTAAATAGTTGAGCTATTTTGTAGGATAATATCTTATATTATTTTAGTAATTAAATATAGTAGGGCTAGGTTTTAATAAATATTTAGAATATTGTTATTGTAAATTTATATTAGTTTAATAATTTAATTGTATTCTTTTGTCACTTTGTTAATAAATATTAGTATCTTGAATTTAGGAGTAGTTTAATTCATTTTCACACCCAGTAGCCCGTAACAGTACTTTCCGGTGCCTATTGCCTTATTCAATTCTGTGCAAAGAAGTCTAAAGTTTTTTATACTTAAACAAAAATTGGAGGTGGCCTGTTTACTTTAGAGGTCGATGTGGACTCCATTGCTTCACTAGGTAGATTTTTCAGGGGCTGAAATCTGTTGGATGAGTAGAAGGGAGAATCTTCAGTGAACTCAGTAGATGACCCTGGTAGGGTATTTTCATTCGACGGTCCTGCCTTGGGTTCCTTATTATCATTTGGAGTAGTAGGAGTTGTATCGACTTTACGCCTTCTATTAGGTTTAGGTTTACTAGGGCTATTTCTCGTAGTTGATTCTAAGGATCGACTTCTCTTTGCATTTCCTTTTTTATCTTATTTGCTATATAATACCTGGATGATAAAATTTCATTTTGAAATGTTATATTGCTGAATTAGATAGAAGTAAAGAAAAAAAAAAGTAGGACAGAGAGGAAAGACAAGTAAATAAAAATAAAAAGTTCGTATGAGATCTGATCTGAATACGGTACAAATCACCCTCATTCGGTGCCAGAGGCCGCACTGTTAGCTGATAGAGCTAGTCTTACCTTATATTGTGGGTGGGGATGAACCTGCCGAAACTAGCACAAAGATAACTAACTCCTGTCTCTTAAATCAGTCAATTTCATAATTATTATAGTCAAGTTATAAGTCAGTGATTTACCTTGAAATTTCACATTTCACTTCACTGAAACACGAAGTATAACTGTGTAAAATGTATGTATGAATGTACGTGGAATGTTAAAGATAGAATTAAGAAATATCACAGAGACGATGTTCACTCCAGCATGCGCTGTGAACTCGAATAAAATTCATGAATCGTTTCTAACAGTTGTGAATTGTTAAATGCTTAAAGAATAAAAATCAATATTTTGAAATATTACTTGTTCAAACATCTCAAATAGGGTTGTTATTTAAAAAATAAATTTATTGGCATAGAATTTAAAATATGACAAAACAAATTACTTTAAAAGATAATACTACAGAACTAAGCTGCATAACAATATACATTTAAGAATTGTAATATTATAACAGAAATACTTTTTTGTGTGTATAGCAATTTTAGTGGACGTTAATATTTCTTCAATATTAATAATACCACAGAGCAAGACCTTCGGTAGAGGATGCAACTTCTTTAATGAAAGGTAAATTTGGTGATGAGAGAAACTCTGTTTTGCCTTCTTTATTTGTATTCTGTAATTAAAGGATATGTGGAATATGTGTAAGTAAAATTTTAAGACAGTAAAACTGATTAAAAAAAAAATGTTGGAAATCGAAGGAGTGCTGACTGACTGAACATCCCATCTCTCACTTGATAATAAACTATTAATTTACAATACTAGTGTGAAACTTATTCGGTGCCCTAAAGGTGCAGTTATTCAGTAGACTGAGACTTAGGAGGGTCTCCTATTAACAAGGTATCCCGCTCTTAGCCAATGAAAATATCTCAATAAAAATATGTACTCTTAAACAAATCTATGATGTGTCCCATACTTAGTTGGAATAAACCGCATAATATATTATATTTCCAACAAGAATGCAATGAGGAGTTATGAAGAAAATAAAAATGTGTGTGGTTAATGAGGTTTTTCAATATTTTTTAAAAACTTTAAACATAATAAATTGTTTTATATAAGGAAGTAGTTTTTATTCATATCAAAATCTTTAATTTGCATAATTTTAAATTTCGTGTTCAAATTTATTAAATACAAGTCACCAATCCCAAGTCTTTTATTTATATCAATGCTTGACCAACCCAACATGTGCAATTATTGGTTATTAACCCTCTGGTCTTCGATCAAATAACATCAGAATTACCACTTATTACTATTCTATCACTAACAAGTCAATAATTTACCGCAAGCGGATCATCAGTTTGGCGAGCCTAAGACCATTGATCTTTTATTAGAAGGTGATATCTTCCATAAGATAATTACAGGGGCTTCCATTCCTTCAGATGTTAAAGGTTAGTCGTTAATTCCGAATACATTCGGGTTAGTGGTCACAGGCTCCATAAAAAAGGCTCTCCCAACTTCTGGAATCTCCCATGTTTTCTTCATCCAAAGAGACCTTCCCATTGAAGAACACTAATTCATTTTTGAATACAAAAGAACCTAAGCGTTTGGGCACAACAAATCCTAAAGATGCTAAATCTGATGAAATCCATAGGATTTGGACTCTTGATCTCAAAGACTCCAAAGCTAAGCTAGAAATCAGCTAGACTAACACTCATGATCTCAAAGTTTTCGAAGCTTACCTCCCTTCTGATCTTCACAAGGAGCTCCCCAGGATCCCAACTTAATTTGTTTTGTTGTTGTTCAAGGAACAGGGTATCCTCAGAGTGGGCGGCATATTAAGAAACTCGGGGACAATGGCCAGTTGAAAGAGTAACATCCACCTATTCTGGTCGAGACGGAACCAGGTAAAATTCTATTGTGAAACGACCTTTCAAAAGCTTGATTTTTTGTATGTTTGTTATTTCTATTTTTTCATAAGTTCTGTTGATGCCATTGCGATTTGCAATTATCTGCTAGTTTCATTCCGTTTATTCAACGGACTACATTTCACACATTTACATTAGATTATGAAATTATGTACTGTTACGGCCAGAGGAAGCAAAGGATTAGCGGCTTAAATCCGTCGGCGGGAGAAGTTAAAATAGGATTAGGACCGTTCTAGATCGTCTCCTTTTGTCGGAAATGGATTAAGAAGATTCCAGAATTTTCTGGCCCCTCCGTGTTCTAGAATGTTCGGCCTTGCCTACCTAAATACTTCCCTCACCTCGAGGCAGTCAGTCTTAGTCTGAGAATAGACCAGAGAAGACCTGTGATAAGTGAGTGTCAGTGTGATAAACTAGTCAGTGTTGAACCGGCTAGAGTAATAAGTGTATCAGTGAACTGTGACAGTCTCGCGAGTGTAATAAACTGTTTCTGTTTGTTACTGTGTGTCAGTTTGTGATACTTGAAGAATCTTACGGTCGGTGGACTAGTGAACTGTAAGTGTTAATTATTAGTTATAAATTGTAGTGTAATTTTATAATATTCATAAAAACTATTGTAACTAGTTAAGCTATCTAGAATTAGTAATATCTTATATTGGGTAATAATTAAATAGGCCTAGGTTATAATAAATATATAGAATATTGTTATTATAAATTTATATTAGTTCAATAATTTAATTGTTAATAGTTTAATTGTATCCTTTTTATCATTTTGTTAATAAATATTAGTATCTTTAATTAAGGAATTGTTTAATTCATTTTAATACCCAGTAGCCCGTAACAGTACCTTCATTTTTTTGTATGAGTGCTTGTAAAGTAAGATTATTCATTTATTTATTATATTTCCTTTGCTTATATACATAGTTTATGTATTCCATGTTCCTACTTTTTATGTAAATTAGCATAGACTAATTTAGGTGGGCGGCTTGTTCACGGCACACCGTGAAATGTATCTAGAAGACTGAGGACAGGAAATATCAAGTTGAGAAACTTGCAACCCCGAAAAGAGTCCAAGTTGTCTCAATTGTTCGTCACACGTAAAAAAATAGTTGTTGGCTAGCCATGAAATGGACACAATGTGCAAATCATATAAATCAGTTTTATTATTAATAAATATGAGTGAGTAATTTAAAGCTAATCCAGAGTGAAGAATCCTCCGGACCGGATGACCAAATGTTCAATTAAAGGGAATGCCTTAATTAAACATTTGTAGTAGGTCTCTGGAAAATATGGGATTTTTTTTCAATTTTTCTCTTACATAAACTTGAGAGTCTTATGTATGTTTCAATAACATTTAAAAGCAAATGTTCAAATTAAGGTATTAACTTTAAGATGGGGATATTACCATTAATTTTGATTGCTAGCTCTGTATTAAAGAAATATTTAGTGGACTGTGTGGAAATCATGTGATGGACTATATTGAACATGAAACATAACATTTCACAAATAAAACAAACAACTAAATAACCCATCATTCTTCAAGAATCCATTCATCCAATCCAGAGAAACTTAAACCAACCTTATTGATTCAAAACTTTTCCTTAGTGCACTTCTCTACAATCCATCACTATATCTTGATAGATTTTTAATTTTAAGACCCAGTAAAAACATTTTTATCACTTTTTTGGTAACTATATTTGTCACATCACTGCAAAAAATTATTTCAACCTTAAGATAACTCTGACAATGGCATTGAAATATACATTAATTTCTTGAATCCTCCTTTATTATCTTCCACCTAAACTTCAGTTGCTTGATATTGTCTGGTGAGCTTGAGATGTGACTGAAAAGATAAATGGATGATTTCTTATAACTTACTTTTGGGATTTTAGGACACTCTTACATTCCTTACTGGCACAGTAAAGAATTTACTAAGTAAATAAAGGATCATTTTCAAATAGATATTCTGCTAAATAGACAGATTTTATAGATTGAATGTTATGTTTTAATAAGCTTACATTATTGATAAATAGTTAAGACAAAATAACATAAAACACAAAATAAATAAATGTACAATTAAATCTACTATTTATGTTATTTCGACATAACTATTTATCAATAAAGTCTACTAACAAGTATGCTAAGGACATTTATGGTGATTTTGTTAAAAGTCTTTTTTTTACAAGTATATATTGCATATATATATTACAAGTATATATATTACAAGTATATTAAAGAAGATTTAATAAAGTTAGGCAAGAATGTTGCGAACAGTTGTTTAAAGTGTGCTGAGAGATGGTAAATGTAGTAAGACCTGATATATAAAATTTATTTATTCATATAAAAATTATATTATATAATAATAAGTTATTGTATATTATATTGTAATAAATTAACTCTGTCATTGCTGGTTGCAAGCCTGGACCGTCATCTTGCAAGTGATGATGAGAGGAGCAGGAGGAGTATCAACCTCGCAAATAATAGATAACGGAATAACCTAGTGGAGTAAAACATGAAAAACAATTATCCCTTACAAATCACTATTGTACTTGCAGAATGGAAAGTCTGCTAAAAGAAAGCATTACCCCAGGAAAGAGAAATCCATCATGCAATGCATCAGGACCTAGGGTTCCGGGGAGTCCCAATAAATGTGATAAAGATGATTTTTGATGAAGGAGCTTCTTGAAACACCTTGCAAGCTGAGATTCATAGTTGGAAATATTTTATTAGGACTATAAATGTCAACTCGCTCCTCAAAATGGGAAAGCAAAAGGAACTCGATAAAGCTTTTATTTTATTTTGTATAAAGCTTTTATAAAAGACCAGATCAAGATCCTGACGGTATAGGATACCAGATTCTTAGACATGAATGTTATAGATACTGAACACTACAGACTATTTAAAGGAAAACCTTTAATAAAAATAAGAGGGAACATGCCTCTATTAGGGACTGCCTTTCCTCTAAACAAAAAGTAGTGAATACTGTAGCAGGCTTCACATCAAAATCAGAAAGACCTTCACTACTCAAATTTAAGAGAAAAAATAAAAAGTACACACTTATCATGTGTCATGCCCCCTTAATGAGGAGAACACGAAGAACCAACAAAAAGTTGACGATTTCTGAGATCTTCTTGAATATGAAATAAGGCAGCTACCCGAGAAAAGTATGAAAATCTTCCTGGGAGACTATAATGGACAGAGGCATGGAGAGATAATACAGAAGCATCTTGAGAGGCTATCCAGCACATAGGAAGACAAACAGTAATCAGGAAAGACTCATAAGATGGTCAATGAAAATAATGTCAACAAAATTCAAGAGATTCCCAAGAAAAGAGAACACTTGGGTATCCTCGAATCCAACTTGAGGGGAATTCCAACTAGACCATATAGTGATATTTAGAAAAAATGTAAAAGAAGTAATGGATGTTTAGGTGATTAGAAATGGTGACTTTGATTCAGACCACTGCCTTTCAAAGCTCAAAATCTAATTCTTTTTGCTAGGTCTGAAGAGAGAGCCACCAAGAATAATCGAATATAACATCAACAATTTCCACATTACTCACTACGTATTTTGGACTTTAGAGAAGAAATTCATAGGGCCAAAACGGTAAATTGGCAAGAACTCTGTACATGAATCAATGATGCTGAAAAAAAGATACTGAGATTAGCAAAGAGAAAAAAATTAATCTGGTGAATTGAAGACTGCCAAGAAGATCTCAATAGTAGCTGTAAGAAATGGGGAAAAGGAACATTAGGAACAATACAGATAACAAATAAGAGAAAATTAATAGCTTCTTTACGACAAGGGATCTTTTGAGACAGCACAGTTCAAAATCTCCAGAGTGACTTAAACACAACTCCAGAGACTTTTACCAGGAATTCAAAAGCCGAACTTAAGGGATACCAAGCTCCAAGTTTGAGAAATAGGCAGGGCAAAATCAAACTAAATGACCAAGAAAACAGTGGTAAACTTGCTGAATACTTTTAAGCTCATATAAACTACTCATCCTCTAATTCCAGGTTTAAAGTTACAGACCCACCACGAAACGTAAAAGAAGTTACACCGCCATCAAGGAAAGAAATCAAGAGATATAATCAAGAATCTCAAGAACGACAAGGCAAGTCAAAATGACAAGAAAACAATAGAAATGATGAAATGAGCTCAACCCAGAAATTCCAGACAACTTTGATAAAATCATTGTTGCAAAATTGGAAACAGAATTCTAGAAGTTCTAGAAATTCTAGAAGAGTGAACAACAGCGAGTAATTCATCTGCTCCACAAAAAAGTTAATAACCTCCTTACAGCCGCTTCTATCAAAGAATATTTTGAACAGAATAAAAGACATAGTTGACAATCCAGATGTGGAAGGTTGCTGAAGTAATCATGATTCCAAAACCAGGAAAGCCACCTCAAGAAGTAACCTCGTACTGCCCCACATCGTTATTACCAGCACTGTCAAAACTCTTTGAGAAGCTGCTCCTCAAGAGATTAATGCCCCTCATCGAAGAAAGAAAATTGATAACGGATCATCAGTTTGGTTCATAGAATTACCTACCAAATTGAGAAAGCACTGGAAGAAGGAAAAGTCTGTTCAGCTGTATTTCTAAACATAACGCAGGCATTTGACAAAGCTTGGCATCAAGGGCTACTCGAAAAGCTTAGCGAATTTCTCCCCGGACGATATGTTCTTATATTAAAGTCTTACTTGTCTGATAGGTACTTCAGAATAATACAAGAAGATACATGTTCTGGCCTCTATGAAATAAGTGCCGATGTTCCACAGGGTAGTATACTAGGTCCCATACTCTTTCTATACTATACCGCAGATATTCCAAAAATTGAAGGTGTCATGGCCACCTTTGCCGATGATACAGCTGTTCTTTCCATCGGAAATGACAATCAGGAAACCATTAGAAAATGAAAAATAGCAATGGCTAGTATACTAAGATGGACCTCAAAATGGAAAATTAAATTAAAAGAATCAAAATCTGTGTATGTTGATTTTACGAACAAAAAATCAACTATCAACCAATAATCATAAACAACAAAGTGATCCTGTATTCAAATCAGGCTAAATATCTTGGGATGACTCTAGATGCAAAACTCCGATGGAAAGAACTTGTTAAAAAAAAAAAACTAATACAACTAAATTTGAGTTATCTAAAGTTATATTGGCTCCTAGGCAAACAATCCACACTGTCTGTAAAAAATAAAATATTAATTTATAATCAAGTCCTGAAGCCAATCTGGACAAATGGAATCCAGCTGTGGGGATGCACAAGGGACTCCAACAGAAAAACAATTCAAAGATTCCAAAATAAAGTGTTAAGGGGCATCATAAATGCACCTTGGTACATCAGGTCTCTTGTCCATTCAAAATTAAGCCAGGAGTAACACAAAGGGATGCTCTATCACCAAGTGTCTTGGAGAAGATGGTGAGAATTCGGAACGCAGTTGAGGCTAGTTGAGGAATAAACCCAATTTGCCTCAGGAAAAATGAGGGAAAAAAACAAACTACCTAGCATTTGAGGATGACTTGGCAGTACTGTCAGAAAGCCATACAAATCAATCACTAAGAAAAGATTTCTAGCCAAACAGAACTAAGGATCTGAATTGAAAAGACTGAATGAAAAATGACAAACATGGACCAAAATTTCTTATCACGGAGGTAGGTCAGATTGAAAGGGTCAAAAATTCAGGTATCTGGGAGAGACAAGACAGAAAAATGGATTGGAAAAAAGCAGCTGCTGGACATCAAATTATAAAAATTTCATAGGGGTTAAAACAAAGGATATCTACAACAAGAAGTGCATCTTCACGAATGCTAAAATAAAATATTATACCAGTATTGTAAAAACAGAGTGCATATTGTCTCAAAAAACTGTAAGTCCTAGAAAGAAGAATTCTAAGAAAAATCATAGGTGCAGACGGACAGAAAAATCAGACTGAAGACGGATGGGCACTTCGAAGTAACAGAGAAATCTACCAGAACTTTCAGAACTACTTGGTAAGAATCTCAGTTACTATGTGGAAAAGGAGGCTGATATTTGTCGGACATATAAATGAACAAGTATAGACTGATAAAGCGATGCGTAAGTCTGGAAAATTTTGGGAAAGTTGAACAATACAGATTCTCATGGCTTAGAAAGAAGTGGATTTAGGAGCAAAGTGAAAAATCTGGAAGGGTTTCAGGATGAAGAAAGACCAGATAAGTTTGGAACAAAGAAATCGAACCAGAGAATGCATAAAGGAATATTTAAGACAGAGAAAGTTCTAGCAGAAGAAGTGATCTGAAGTGGTAAATATAAAATTTAAAAAATATAAGTTATTACGATTATCAAGGAATTATGAATTTTATTTATTTCATTTTCTCTTTTGTTTAGTATTTGTTCTTTCTATGGACATATATTGCTTATGACCCAGGGCATGTAAAGCAGGCTGATTGTCATGTATCAAATAGTAAATTCATTTAATGATACATTTATGTATTTTGTGTGTTATGTAATTTTGACAAAACTATTATCAATGATGTAGATATTAAATTTAAAGGCTCATTACATCATAGGTCAAGCAAAAAAAAAGCACATCATTATTTTAAAAGTTTATTGAAACCAAGGACAAATACAAAGTAATGTTATTTAGCAATTTTTATAATCATTAAATAAACTTATAAAAGAACATAATCTTTTATTAACAAAATTTATCAAATAGAATTCATATTTTTATTATTATGCATTAGAAATATAATAAAACACAAATTAACTATTTCATTTGGTAAATATTTATGTGGAACATTGAATATTAATCAAATAAAAATTGAATAATATACAAATTATTAAGGCATGACATAATAATGTAATTTTAAAAATAAAGGCTTAGTATAACGATTATTTGAACAAACAATGTGACTGAGCGGGAAAATAGTCTCTTCTAGTCTTCCTGTCTGTACACTTTTCTTGTAATTCCATAATTCTTGCCTAAAAAAAAAATAAAATCTAAATTAAAATATCTACATATTTCTCCATAAATAACTAGTCAATAAATAAAAATAAATCTGCTAGTGTTATTTAGGTGCATATATATTTTATGAACAAAATCACTAATAATATTTAAAATGTATGCCATGATGAAATAGTAAAACTTTAAAGAAAATCATAACTTTTTTTCACAAATCTTAAAATGATCATTATTAAGGACCTGATGAACAGTCATGTACATCCTTCTTAGATATGCTATTTATTAATCATTGATCATTGGATATTTATTAAATATTTTTGTTAATAATTACTCCTTGACGCTAGTATATGCCATTATCAATAATAATTAATTAATCAACAAAATTTGTATTGAAAAAAAAAAGAAACAGAATGATTTTTCTCTCTCTTAAGTTATTACATTTTTATTGTTATAAGCTTTATCATCAAACAAGAAATTCTGAGAATTTTTCCGTGAGAAAGTCTAAATGCCTGAGGAAATCAAAATTTCTCACAAGGCACTGTTTTGCAAAATTTTCTGAGGGAATTAAATACCATTTATACATGATTAAATAAAGGAAGTCACCTATTTCTGATGGTATTAATATTATGGATTAATAATAAAAGAGAACTGCAATTGCTAAGTGGATGAATCTACCAATTGAAAATTAAGTAGACTTAATTTTGGAACAAAAATGGATCTGACCATGTTTCTAACTTGGCTACATAGAAGTTCATATTTACCTTTCTGTTTTACTAAAAAATCAATTCCCTCTAACAATATGTTTTTAAAATTCCTTAATGAACATTAATGTTAATATTAATTATAACAAATATTAATAAGTACTTTAATATATGAATGTTAACACTATAATCAAAACTCAACTAATCCACATCAGCCAAGAGCTATTAGTAGCCATTAGTCTGACCATTTTTCTTTCTCTCAGTGTATTTAAGAATTTATAATTGATTAGTTTTTTTTTTACCTTTAGACTTTTTTTGCATGTGGAATATTGAATCTTTTTCATTTTGTTGTGTGCTGGAAAATTTGTGATCTCCGTGGATGTATTATCATTCGAGCTCTGAAGATCTCGAAACCTACCTCGTTCCTAAAAATAAATAAATCAAAGTTAAATTTAATTAACTAAAATGAAAAGCAATATTGTCATCTGACTCTCAACCAAACCTATATAGTTTAAAAATGCGTAAGTTCACTAGGTTGCTATTGCTGGGTTTATAAGAAACCTTTAATTTTGCGGCTTTTTTTTTTTTTTTGTTCACACATACTTAGAAAGTTAAATACAAAAAATTCCAGAATTAATATATTATGCTTTTTAATATATATTATTAAAAATAAGTGCACTCAAGACAGATACTGTAGAAATATCTAACTCTGAAAATAACAACAGAATTTACTTACATTCTAAAGTTTTTAAGAAATCGTTCTAGCAGTTGAAATGGAGTTAGACTTCTTGATTGGATTCCAACTTGTCTTAGTCTGCTTCAAATCCTCAACAAGTGAATCCACCTCAAATGATCTACAAAATCTACATAAGAATGTAAAGATATTTACAATTTTTTTTCCATTGATGACTATTAGAAAATTTAAGCAATACAAACTATCTTTTTCAGATAATTGAAAAATTCTATAGTGAAACATTTGATTATAAAAATTGATAAACACCAAAAAAATTACTTAACTAGCATTAGGATAAATTTTAATTTTTAAAATTTCCAGATATCAATTTTTCAATGGTAGAAATGTACTTAGAACATTATATCACGATATATCTTAAAATTTTAGTAAAATGTAGAATTAAAATATGAAATAATAGATATAAATAAATACGTGTGTATTACACAAAATTATGTAATTACTTCATTTTACATTGATTCATGACATTCTTAATAATTTTAAAGATATAAAATGCTCCAATAAACGTATTCGATGCTTAACTAAATGAATGCGTTATCCTTTCAATTAATTATTCCTTTAAAATTACTTAATATTTTGGTAGGCATGTAGAAACTAATGATTTCTTGTTTGTGATTGTGAAAATATTTTTTGTTTTCAATAATTTCATGTTCCAATACCTTATTTAAAGTTAAATTGATTTGATATTTCATACATTTCCATGAAAAAAATTAGCATATTACCATTATCAGGTACCTCATGGCCAATTAAAACTTAATAAGATAAAAATCGAAGTCAAATATATATATGTATTATTCCAAGAAATGTTACTATTACATAAGTCTTTGATTATAGACATTTACATTATCATTATGAAAATACAAATTTCAACTTCATTTAACGAACAACATTCATTTCAATGTATGTTTTTTTTCAACTATCCATATATCTATATATGTTGATTCAATTCATATATAAATATAGAATATTTTCACTATTACTAAAAAGAAAAAAAAATGTTGGTATTTAAACTTACACGATAAGAAGATATTTCTTATTTAAATTATATATCTCAGCTATTTATATCCTATGTCTGAATAATATTCAAGATAAAACTAGATCGAAGATAAAATCAAAAGCACTTATATAAATATGTATTATTCGGAGGTATCTAATCCATAATTTCAATGAAAAAATTATACAATCATGTAGATATTGATTAACTTGCTTCATTTGAATACCAAATAATTTAATGATATTTCGTATAAATTCTTTTGTCGCTTAATATATAGATCAAATATGTATACTTTTATTTCATATTTAATTTATATATCATGTTATTTAAATATATATCATTGTTAATGATAACTTGTGTTGAAATAAGAGTTAGGATAAAACTTGATCGTGAATAATATCCAAGAAGGTAAATATATATTACTACTTGAAGATATTTAAATATTTTATTTAATGTCAATTTAAAACAATTAAATAATCATATTGAAAATTTAAAACAATTAAATAATCATATCAAAAATTTAAAACAATAAAATAATCATATCGAAAATGTAAAGCTTAGTATTTTAACAATATTACTTATAAATTCGTAAATATTTTTTTACTATCTTAACTTAACAACAGTACTTTTCAATTTTTTAATAATTTATCATAAAAATTTTCTTATTAAATCGAAGATATATAAACTATAATTTTGGCGATATATTCATATAACAATAGTTTTACATTCAAATTAAAGAAGATATCTATTAACTGCCTTTATTTCAATTATTTCATTATTCAACTATTTTATATAACGTCGATTTTAAACAAATACACAATCATCATATCAAAGCTTTAAAATTTAGTAATTCGACGATATTTCTAATAAATTTGTAGATATTCATTTACTACCTATACTTAACAACAATATTTTATTATATAAAGTCGGAGATATTTTTCATTAACTAACTTAACTTAACAACATTCTCTTGAAATAATATATCCTAGAATATTTTTTTATACCTACATAAAAATCGAAGGGAAATCATCAAACACAGCAGAAGATATTTAAAATATACATCGCAACTCATCCTATTCCTTGACCAAATGATCTAAAAGAGAAAAAAATTGATTAATGACAAAACCAAAGCAAAATGTATATGTAACACTCGAAGATATTTAACTATTTCATATAACGTCGATTCAAAACAATTTATAATCATATTGAAGCTTTAAATTTAGTATTTTTCGACGATTTTAGGTTACTACAGTATTTTCCAATTTTTAAATAATTTGTCGAGGAAATTTTCCTATTAACAAGACATCTAATATATCATATCGGCGATATATATTCATAAAACATTACTATTAAATTCGAAGATATTTGACACAACCTATATTTTATTATTTGGTAGCTTTAAAATTTGGTATGTCGACGATATTACTTATAAATTCTAAGATATTTATCAACTACCCTAACTTAACATTCTCTTGAAAAAAATTATCGTAGAATATTTTATTATACCTAAATAAAAATCGAAGGATAATGTATATGTAACACTCGAAGATATTTAACTATTTCATATAACGTCCATTTTAAACAAATACACAATCATATCGAAGCTTTAAAACTTAGTATTTTTCGACAATGTTAGATTACCACAGTACTTTTTGATTTTTAAATAATTTGTCATAGACATTTTCCTATTAATAAGAAGACATATGATTTATCATTTCGTCGATATATTCATTTAACATTACCTTTAAATTTTAAGATATTTGACACAACCTATATTCTATCATTTCGGAGCTTTATGATTTGGTATGTCGACGATAGTACTTCTGAATTCGAAAATATTTATTAACTACCTAAACTTAACAATATTCTCTTTAAATAATATATCGTAGAATATTTTTTTATACCTACATAAAAATCGAAGTCGAATATATATGAACTACTAAAAGATGTTGTACTACTTTATCTTATGTGGATTAAAAACAATTCATAATCATATCGAAGCTTTAAATTTAGTATTTTTCTACGACTTTATATTACTACAGTATTTTCTAATTTTTAATTAATTTGTCGAGGAAATTTTCCTATTAAAAGACATGTAATTTATCATTTCGGCGATATGTATATTCATAAAATATTACTATTTAATTTGAAGATATTTGACACAACCTATATTTTATCACTTGGGAGCTTTAAGATTTGGTATGTCGATATTACTTATGAATTTGAAGATATTTATTAACTACCTAAACTTAACAGCTTTCTCTTGAAAAAATATATTGTAGAATATTTTTTTATACCTACTTAAAAATCGAAGTCGAATATACATGAACTACTAAAAGATGTACTAATTTTTTAATGTGGATTAAAAACAATTCATAATCATATCGAAGCTTTAAATTTAGTATTTTTCGACGATATTAGATTACTACAGTATTTTCCAATTTTTAAATAATTTGTCGAGGAAATTTTCCTATTAATTTGAAGACATATAATTTATCATTTCGGCGATATATATTCATACAACATTACTATTAAATTCAAAGATATTGGACACAACCTATATTATATCATTTAGGAGCTTTTGGATTTGGTATGTCGACGATATTAATTATAAATTCGAAGATATTTATTAACTACCTAAACTTAACAACATTTTCTTTAAATAATATATCGTAGAATATTTTATTATACCTACATAAAAGTCGAAGTCTAATATATATAATAACTACTAAAAGATATTGCACTACTTTATTTAACGTCGATTCAAAACAATTTATAATCATATTGAAGCTTTAAATTTAGTATTTTTCGACGATTTTAGATTACTACAGTATTTTCCAATTTTTAAATAATTTGTCGAGGAAATTTTCCTATTAATTTGAAGACATATAATTTTTCATTTCGGCGATATATATTCATAAAATATTTCTATTTAATTTGAAAATATTTGACACAAACTATATTTTATCACTTGGGAGCTTTAAGATTTGGTATGTCGAAGATATTACTTATAAATTCGAAGATATTTATTAACTACCTAAACTTAACAGCATTCTCTTGAAATAATATATTGTAGAATATTTTTTTATACCTACATAAAAATCGAAGTCGAATATATATGAACTACTAAAAGATGTACTACTTTATTTAATGTGGATTAAAAACAATTCATAATTATATCGAAGCTTTAAATTTAGTATTTTTCGACGATGTTAGATTACTACATTATTTTACAATTTTTAAATAATTTGTCGAGGAAATTTTCCTATTAATTTGAAGACATATAATTTATCATTTCGGCGATATATATTCATATAACATTACTATAAAATGCGAAGATATTGGATACAACCTTTATTTTACTACAGTTTTTTTATTAATTTAACGTTAAATATTTATTTTAGAATACTTATCGTAGAATAGTAAATCATGGGGAAAAATAAACACAATAGAGTATATTTTAGATTTATCATAAACGTTGAATAATTTTTAATAGCTAAATAAACATCGAAGAAAAGTCATCACAACATAACAATGGATATTAAAAGTATATAGCGTAGCTCTTCCTATTCCAAGACCAAATGATATAAAAGAAAAATAAACTTGATTAAAGACAAAATCAGATGTTTCGAGACTGTGGAACAGTGAACATGAAATTTATAACCTTAAACTTCTCTCAAAGCATAATTTTTTTGTGATTGATTTATAATTATGTTTATCGTTAAATTATTAGTTGTGAAGTGTCTTAATTGAGTAAGAGAGAAAAGAACATAGAAGATCGACGAAGTTTGGCCATAGGACAGATAACATTATTATTTTATTTTTTATATTCACTAAATTCCTTTTTAATATTAATTTATTAGTTAAATCTTATTGTATGTTAAATTTTTGTTAATGGTTTGTTTTAAATTTAGTCATTTAATAGAATTACACTGACAATTCAACAGAAAAAGCCTATTGCTACGAAACATCAAGGAACCAGCCTCGGACGTGGACAGTCTTTAAGGTATCGATCCGGCGCTCTCAAGGAATTCAAGTTGGCTACATGGAATGTTCGAACTTTATATAGACCAGGATAAATGAGGGTGCTTTTGGATGAGCTGACAAAGTATAGGACAGATATAACAGCACTTAAGGAGATCAGGTGGACGGGATCAGGAGTAATGGAGACGAAAGGCCAAACGTTGTACTACAGTTTATTTGCAAGTTGCGAATAAAAGGGAAATTCAGAAACTATTCTATAGTCTCGTGTCACGCCCCAACAGAATTGGCGGAAGAAGATGCAAAGGATATCTTCTATAATAGCCTAGGAATGCCTTCGGCATGATATAATTATGGTATCCTTACATATGGTATTGGGTGACCTGAATGCGCAGGTTGGAAGTGATTCAGTGCTGTGGCCCATAGCAGGTAGACACAGTTTGCACGAAGCATCCAATGACAACGGAACCCGGATGGTAAATTTTGCCGCTGCGCATAATATGGTTGTGGGGAGTACTATGTTTGACAGGAAAAATATCTATAAGGTTACATGGGTTTCCCCAAATAATAATCATAGTAATCAGATTGACCATATTCTTATTAGTAAAAGACAGTGTTGCTGATGGCAGTCAGAACATATAGAGGCGCGAATGTGGACAGTGACCACTATCTGGTAATATCACGAATACGGAAAGCTAAAATAAGCAATGTACAGAAGATCAGAGGAGCTCGATAATAAACATTCGAAAGCTTCAGGACCCAAATCATAGGGAAAGGTTTGTTCGAAGGTTGAAGAATTGGAATGCAGTGTTGCAGAAAAGGGTGTTGATGAGACATGGAGCCATCGCAAGAAAGTAATTACGCAGGTAGCTGAGGAAATACTGGGATCTGGGGAGCCACCTCGAAGATCAGATTGGTTTGATCAGGAATGTCGGGTGGCAACAGAGAGGTAAAACAGGGCTTATATGAGTATGGTTGACAAGTATAGAACGCGTCAGGCTATTTCTGAGTATAAAGTATTAAGAAGAGAAGAGAAACGCCTGCATAGAAGAAAAAAGAGGGAGAAAGAAGAAGAAAAAGTCCAAGAGATGGAGGACTTAAATAAGCAAGGGAGTCCCAGAGCTTTTTACTTTTTATATGAAAGTCAATGCCCAGCGAAAGGAATTTAAACCCAGAACAAATATTTGTAGAGGGAAGGATGGAACGCTTATTACAAACAAAGTAGGGATCCTTGAAAGGTGGTATAACCATTTCGGCAGCCTACTGAGAAATGTTCAGAATCTTGCCCAAGAAGAAAGCTCAAATGCTATCCTAAATTATAAAGATTGTGAGCTCCTCGACCCACCAGACGATGAAGAAATCGAGGATGCAATTCAGAAACTGAGAAATAACAGAGCTCCACGATGTGATGGCATCGCGGCTGAGCTTTTAAAGGCAGGCGGAAATGAATTGACAAAGTCATCTGCGATTTACTGCACTGCATATGGATATACAAAGTGCTTCCTAGAGATTGGTTTATCGGCATTATCATCCCTCTACACAAGAAAGGTGACCTAGTAATCTGCGACAACTATCGTGGCATTACACTCCTAAGTAGCGTCTACAAGGTTCTCTCTAATATAGTGTATGAAAGATTACGTCCCCATGCTCAGAGAGAGATAGGCATGTATCAATGTGGACTTATGAGTGGGAGATCCTGTATTGATCAGATATTTTCCCTGAGAACACTTATGGCAGAGAGCACAATATTACAACACATCATCTTTTTGTCGATTTCAGCAGCGCTTAAGATAGCATTATTAGGGACAGACTTTATCAATGCATGGAAGAAATGAATGTCCTCCAAGAATTGATAAGCCTCACTGAGCTGATGATGAGTGAATCAAGAAGTCTGGTCAAGATCCAAGGTGACTTGTCCGAATCATTTAAGACCACTAGGGGCCTGAGACAAGGGGATGGACTTTCCTGCCTGTTGTTCAACTTTGCTCTCGAGAAGGTGATTAGGGACACAGGAATACAGGTGACCGGTACAATTCTGACCAAATCCATTCAAGTTCTTGCATATGCGGACGACATTGATATCGTGGGAAGGTCAGAGAGAGATTTGGAACAGGCATTTCTTGCCTTAGAGCAAGCAGGACGACGCATGGGACTCCAAGTAAACCAGACCAAGACTAAATACATGGTGGCTAACCCTCCAAGACCACCAGCACCTCATATCACTTTTGGTGACTACCAAGACCAAGACCCGTACTGGGTTGTAGAGCCCGTGTTGATTGATTGATACAGACAATTCACAATGTCGGGGACTAGTGATGGCCGAGAGGTTATTCCTCCTGACAAATGCAAAAACAATAACGATAATTAAAAAAATGAATTGGCACAAAATTTATCTACAGAAGTAGAGATGAAATCAGTCGAGAATGTAAGTAATATAGTAGATAAAAATGTGATAAAAAATAAAACAACTGTTGAAAATATTGGCCAAAACACCTTACCTCGATTATATGAGCAGAGGGACATGGGCCCTTATTTTGCCTTTGTCGAAAGTAAATCGCAGGAAGGGGCAGGAATAAGTAGGTTACATCCTATGACTATAGGTAAATTACTGAATGAGGCTTGTCCTACAATATATAATAATATCCAATCCATAACCAGATCAGGTCGAAACAGGATAAAAATTGAAACCCGATTAGGACTACAAGCGAACGCATTAGTCAATTCAGAAATTTTGAAATAAAAAAATTTTCAGTTTACATACCTCATTTTATGTTAGAACGAAAAGGAGTAATAAGGGGCATAGATATTATATTATCAGAAGAGGACATTTTGTATCACACCAAAACTTAATACGCTGAATCACTAAAAGTTATCGGGGTCAGAAGGTTCAAAAAAAAAATTCTAAACCTTGATAAAAAGGAATACGAGCTTAAATCAACAGGCACAATTTTTATAACATTTAGAGGACAGATCCTCCCTAATTATATTAGTATCCATCGGTTCCGTTACCTTCAAATACTAATATTCCAAAACATAAATCTATTGGAACAAATTTCTCAAAATCGAGTGAAACTAATCAAATTTCTGACGCTATATATTCAATAATTAGTTCAATTTTATCTACTAAAAATTTAACAATATCTGAAGTAGAAATTAGAAACATGATTACAGAAAGAGAAGAAAACTTATTAATCAATCATTAATGCAATTAGAAAATAACCTTTAACTAAACTATTTTAATCACCTTTATATAAAATTACAAATTAATTTCTTAATTAAAAATACATTTTTATGCCTAAATCATACAAATTAATGCAATGGAATGCAAGATCAATAGCTAATAAAAATAGTTTAGAATATTTTCTTTTCACACATAGTATTGATATTGCCATAATATCAGAAACTTTAAACTTGATAAATATATAAATTTCCTCGGATGTTGCCATTTTGATTAGGAATAAATATACCTTTTCACAAATTTCAAATTTTCATAGGATAGATAATATGGATGAAGTTGCCGCAAAAGTCTTGCTAAATAATAATTTCAAAATTAACATAGTTTCAACCAAAAGCCTCAAGTCTCCAAAGTAAAACAGAAATAGAAATTATCTGTCCACAAACATTATTAGGACAGATAATTTCTATTTCTGTTTTAGTTTGGAGACTTAAGGCTTTTCGTTGGAATTTTTCCACGGTCTTAACATTTATGTAAGGTCTCTTTTTACTTTTCAATATTAACATAGTTTCACTTTATAACCCTCCTAAAAATATAATAATTCAAAACCATTAGGAAAAATTTATTAAGAGTTTTAATTTCCCTCTAATTTTGGCTGGAGATGTAAATGCTCACCATTATCAGTGGGACTGTAATTATAGTGATAAAACGGACAATGAATTAATACCTGCTGTAGAAAATTCAGATTTAGTATTGTTGAATGATTGGTCCCCTACGTACGTAAATAATATGAATCAGGCCAACGATATTGCATTGGATATAACTCTCTGCTCACCCAATATTGTAAACAAAATAGAATGGAATGTTCATGATGATCCATTAGGCTACAATCACTTGCCCATATTATGCCCATGGATATTCATAATATAAATACCAATATTTGTGACATGAGCAAATCCACAAGAAAGTGGCAAATAAAAGCTGCAAATTGGGAGGAATACTAAACATTCATTACAAATAATAGTAATCTTTTACCCGATAATCCTACATATGACTAGCTAATGAAATTTTTAAATAATTCCTGTCTAAAGACAATACCAACTTATAAACAAGTTTACAAACATAAATTTAGTAGAAGTTGGTGGGATAAAGAATGTAGTGTTTCTCATCAAAACAGAAAAAATGCCTTCAAAATATACAAAAATGCCCCAAATTCTAAAACATTTCTAACATACAAAAAATCAGATGCGGATTTCAAAAGACTCACTAGAGAAAAACAAAAGCACTCCTGGCGACAGTTCTGCGCAAGCATCAATAAATCTACCCCGATGAAAGATATTTGGCATAAACTGGCTATACTTAATAATCGAAAAACAAGTAACCGATTACCTGTTGTGAACGATGATTGGTGTGAAGAATTTATGGACACACTGGTCCCTCCGCTAGTCATTTTCAAAAATATTATATAATATTAACAATAGCGAAGAGGTTTCGGAAAAAAATTTTCAACTTATGAAAGAGTTCACCATGGAAGAACAAACAATATCTTTAAAAAAATAAATCAAATACCGCTCCAGGACTAGACAATTTACATTACATAATGTTAAGTAAACTTCCTAAAAAAATTAAGGTGTATTTATTAAAAATCCTAAACGACATTTGGCAAACAAATGTAGTCCCCCAATCATGGAATGAGTTCTGTCGCATTCTAATCTTGAAACCAAATAAAGATCCAAATAACGCTTCATCATATAGATCAATCTCTTTAAGCTCGTGTGTACAAAAACATTTGAAAGGATGATAAAGCACCGAATGGAATGGTGGTTAGAATCCACTGAAGAATGATAAATTACCAAATTATCAGTTTGGTTTTCGCAAAGGTAAATCAACAATGGATTGTCTTCTAGAATTAAATACGGACATACACATGGCACTCACGTCAGGACAAAAAACAGTCGCTTTATTTTTAGACATTGCTAAAGCATACGATACTATAATATCAATTAGGTATTACAAAATGATAGACATGGACTTCCCCATTAAATGTGTTGAAACAATAATAAATTTGATCAGCGATAGAAGAATATCATTAAAAATAAAATAGTCATGAGCAGAATAGCCCAAGTAGGTTTACCTCAGGGAGGCATTCTGAGTAGTTTACTTTCGCAATATTTTCAGCTGACATAAGAAAATACCTACCTCAAGAGATTTCTATAATACAATTTGCAGATGACATATGTATATTTACTTCTCACAGAGATATTAATAGGTGTGTGGAGTTATTAGACGAAGCAGTAAGAGGTTTAAGGAGTTGGGAACTAGACACTGGAATGACAATTTCAACTTCCAAATCCGTTGTGTGCCCATTCAGTAAAGTACGTGCATTTCCACTTAATGGCCGAATTCAATTAGCTGGAACTACCTTCACAAGCGTATATACATGAAATTCTTAGAAGTCTATTTTAACCGAAAACTAAATTGGAGTCAACACATTCAGGAAATCATAAAGCGTTCGGTCCTAATATATCTGTATTATTTTATAGGAGTGCGATAAGATCAATATTCAATTATGGAGCAGCGATATATGGAGAGGCTCATTATACACATTTGCACTAACTAGACGTCATACATAATAGGAGCATAAGAATTTGCTTAGGAGCGCTCAAGTCCACACCAATAGACCAATATACCTTATTAAATGAAGCAAACGAACCACCTCTTAAATTTAGAAGACAACTACTAACAGACAGAATTCTTTTTAAAACCTTTGCAAGTAATCAGAAATGCTACAATAAACTAGTAAATCTTAGTGTTCTCATCCTAAATAAGGCATACTGGCAGAAGAAGAAGCACACTCCTCTAGTATATAATAGTTTTATTATATACTCCTCTAGTATATAATAGTTTTATTAAATACTCCTCTAGTATATAATAGTTTTTTAAATACCATCAATCACTAAGTGAAGTATATTCAAATAAAAATCTTCCTCAATATGAGCTACAATACGAAATACTATTGCAAAAAATTAATATAAAAATAGAAGTAGGTAAAAATTCATTGCCCCATTAAATGCTAACCCCTACTATAAAAGCCTTGCTTGCTGACAAGTGGCCCCAACATGTTTATATTTAAACCGACGGTTCAAGAATCAAAGATGAATCGGGTTGTGCGATTTATGTTCCTACGTACAAACACTCCTCTCTATATTATGTTTTTTATTATTATATTATATTATTATACTCTATATTATGTTTATTATTATATTATGTTTTTTAAAATTTATTATAATGCAATTGAGAAAAACCACAATGCAAAGCCTCATGTTTCAAAAATACACCCACTTACCAGTCGACGTTTCGCCTATTCAGGCATTATCAAGACACCAAAAAAAAAAAGGGGGTTATGTGAATCGTAGAATATTTTTTTATACCTACATAAAAGTCGAAGTCTGATATATATAATAACTACTAAAAGATATTGCACTACTTTATTTAACGTCGATTCAAACAAATTCATAATCATATCGAAGCTTTAAATTTAGTATTTTTCGACGATGTTAGATTACCACAGTACTTTACAATTTTTTAATAACTTGTCGTAGAAATTTTCCTATTCATTAGAAGACACATGATTTATCATTTCGGCGATATAATCATATAAAATTATCTTTAAATTTGAAGATATTTGACGCAACCTATATTTTGTCATTTAGGAGCTTTAAGATTTGGTATGTCGACGATAGTACTTATAAATTCGAAGATATTTATTAACTACCTGAACTTAACAACATTCTCTGGAATCATATTATATCTACATAAAATTCGAAGGATGATATATATGTAACACTCGAGATATTTAACTATTTCATATAACGTCGATTTAAAACAACTACACAATCATATCGAAGCTTTAAAATTTAGTATTTTTCGACGATGTTAGATTACTACAGTAAATTCCAATCTTTAACTAATTTGTTGAGAAAATATTCCTAATAATTAGAAGACATATAATTTATCATTTCGACGATATAAATTCATATATCGTTACTATTAAAGTCGAAGATATTTGACACAACCTATATTTTATCATTTAGGAGCTATAAGATTTGGTATGTTTACGATATTACTTATAAATTCGAAGATATTTATTAACTACCTAAACATAACAAAATTCTCTTGAAATAATATATCTTAGAATATTTTATTAAACCTACATGAAAATCGAAGGATGGTATATATGTAAAACTCGAAGATATTTATCTATTTCATATAACGTAAATTTTAAACAAATACACTATCATATCGAAGATTTAAAATTTTGTATTTCGACAATATTACTAATAAATTTATGAAATTCATTTACTACCTTTACTTAACAACAATATTTTATTATATAAAGTCGGAGATATCTTTCTTTGACTAACTTTACTTAACCGCATTCTCTTTAAATAATATATCGTAGAATATTTTTTTATACCTACATAAAAGTCGAAGTCTGATATATATAATAACTACTAAAAGATATTGCACTACTTTATTTAACGTCGATTCAAACAAATTCATAATCATATCGAAGCTTTAAATTTAGTATTTTTCGACGATGTTAGATTACCGCAGTACTTTACAATTTTTTAATAACTTGTAGTAGAAATTTTGCTATTCATTAGAAGACACATGATTTATCATTTCGGCGATATAATCATATAAAATTACCTTTAAATTCGATGATATTTGACGCAACCTATATTTTGTCATTTAGGAGCTTTAAGATTTGGTATGTCGACGATAGTACTTATAAATTCGAAGATATTTATTAACTACCTGAACTTAACAACATTCTCTTGAATCATATTATATCTATATAAAATTCGAAGGATGATATATATGTAACACTCGAGATATTTAACTATTTCATAAAACGTCGATTTAAAACAACTACACAATCATATCGAAGCTTTAAAATTTAGTATTTTTCGACGATGTTAGATTACTACAGTACTTTACAATTGTTTAATATATTAAGGCGATATATATTCATATAACATTACTATTATAGTCGAAGATATTTGACACAACCTATATTTTATCATTTAGGAGCTATAAGATTTGGTATGTTTACGATATTACTTATAAATTCGAAGATATTTATTAACTACCTAAACATAACAAAATTCTTTTGAAATAATAGATCTTAGAATATTTTATTACACCTACATGAAAATCGAAGGTTGGTATATATGTAACACTCGAAGATATTTAACTTTTTCATATAACGTAAATTTTAAACAAATACACAATCATATCGAAGATTTAAAATTTTTTATTTCGACGATATTACGAATAAATTTGAAGATATTCATTTACTACCTTTACTTAACAACAATATTTTATTATATAAAGTCGGAGATATCTTTCTTTGTCTAACTTTACTTAACCGCATCCCCTTTAAATAATATATCGTAGAATATTTTTTTATACCTACATAAAAATCGAAGGATGGTATATATGTAAAACTCGAAGATATTTAACTATTTCATATAACGTAAATTTTAAACAAATACACAATCATATCGAAGATTTAAAATTTAGTATTTTGACGATATTACTAATAAATTTGAAGATATTCATTTAATACCTTTACTTAACAACAATATTTTATTAAATAAAGTCGGAGATATTTTTCATTGACTAACTTTACTTAACCGCATTCTCTTTAAATAATATATCGTAGAATATTTTTTTATACCTACATAAAAGTCGAAGTCTGATATATATAATAACTACTAAAAGATATTGCACTACTTTATTTAACGTCGATTCAAACAAATTCATAATCATATCGAAGCTTTAAATTTAGTATTTTTCGACGATGTTAGATTACCACAGTACTTTACAATTTTTTAATAACGTCGTAGAAATTTTCCTATTCATCGTTTCGGCGATATAATCATATAAAATTACCTTTAAATTCGAAGATATTTGACGCAACCTATATTTTGTCATTTAGGAGCTTTAAGATTTGGTATGTCGACGATAGTACTTATAAATTCGAAGATATTTATTAACTACCAGAACTTAACAACATTCTCTTGAATCATATTATATCTACATAAAATTCGAAGGATGATATATATGTAACACTCGAGATATTTAACTATTTCATATAACGTCGATTTAAAACAACTACACAATCATATCGAAGCTTTAAAATTTAGTATTTTTCGACGATGTTAGATTACTACAGTAAATTCCAATCTTTAACTAATTTGTTGAGGAAAATAATTAGAAGACATATAATTTATCATTTCGACGATATAAATTCATATATCGTTACTATTAAAGTCGAAGATATTTGACACAACCTATATTTTATCATTTAGGAGCTATAAGATTTGGTATGTCGACGATATTACTTATAAATTCGAAGATATTTATTAACTACCTAAACATAACAACATTCTCTTGAAATAATATATCGTAGAATATTTTATTAAACCTACATGAAAATCGAAGTCTGATATATATAATAACTACTAAAAGATATTGCACTACTTTATTTAACGTCGATTCAAACAAATTCATAATCATATCGAAGCTTTAAATTTAGTATTTTTCGACGATGTTAGATTACCACAGTACTTTACAATTTTTTAATAACGTCGTAGAAATTTTCCTATTCATTAGAAGACACATGATTTATCATTTCGGCAATATAATCATATAAAATTACCTTTAAATTCGAAGATATTTGACGCAACCTATATTTTGTCATTTGGGAGCTTTAAGATTTGGTATGTTGACGATAGTACTTATAAATTCGAAGATATTTATTAACTACCAGAACTTAACAACATTCTCTTGAATCATATTATATCTACATAAAATTCGAAGGATGATATATATGTAACACTCGAGATATTTAACTATTTCATATAACGTCGATTTAAAACAACTACACAATCATATCGAAGCTTTAAAATTTAGTATTTTTCGACGATGTTAGATTACTACAGTAAATTCCAATCTTTAACTAATTTGTTGAGGAAAATAATTAGAAGACATATAATTTATCATTTCGACGATATAAATACATATATCGTTACTATGAAAGTCGAAGATATTTGACACAACCTATATTTTATCATTTAGGAGCTATAAGATTTGGTATGTCGACGATATTATTTATAAATTCGAAGATATTTATTAACTACCTAAACATAACAACATTCTCTTGAAATAATATATCGTAGAATATTTTATTAAACCTACATGAAAATCGAAGGATGGTATATATGTAAAACTCGAAGATATTTATCTATTTCATATACGTAAATTTTAAACAAATACACTATCATATCGAAGATTTAAAATTTTGTATTTCGACGATATTACTAATAAATTTGAGAAATTCATTTACTACCTTTACTTAACAACAATATTTTATTATATAAAGTCGAAGATATCTTTCTTTGACTAACTTTACTTAACCGCATTCTCTTTAAATAATGTATCGTAGAATATTTTTTTATACCTACATAAAAGTCGAAGTCTGATATATATAATAACTACTAAAAGATATTGCACTACTTTATTTAACGTCGATTCAAACAAATTCATAATCATATCGAAGCTTTAAATTTAGTATTTTTCGACGATGTTAGATTAGCACACTACTTTACAATTTTTTAATAACTTGTAGTAGAAATTTTGCTATTCATTAGAAGACACATGATTTATCATTTCGGCGATATAATCATATAAAATTACCTTTAAATTCGAAGATATTTGACGCAACCTATATTTTGTCATTTAGGAGCTATAAGATTTGGTATGTCGACGATAGTACTTATAAATTCGAAGATATTTATTAACTACCTGAACTTAACAACATTCTCTTGAATCATATTATATCTATATAAAATTCGAAGGATGATATATATGTAACACTCGAGATATTTAACTATTTCATATAACGTCGATTTAAAACAACTACACAATCATATCGAAGCTTTAAAATTTAGTATTTTTCGACGATGTTAGATTACTACAGTACTTTACAATTTTTTAATAACGTCGTAGAAATTTTCCTATTCATCGTTTCGGCGATATAATCATATAAAATTACCTTTAAATTCGAAGATATTTGACGCAACCTATATTTTGTCATTTAGGAGCTTTAAGATTTGGTATGTCGACGATAGTACTTATAAATTCGAAGATATTTATTAACTACCAGAACTTAACAACATTCTCTTGAATCATATTATATCTACATAAAATTCGAAGGATGATATATATGTAACACTCGAGATATTTAACTATTTCATATAACGTCGATTTAAAACAACTACACAATCATATCGAAGCTTTAAAATTTAGTATTTTTCGACGATGTTAGATTACTACAGTAAATTCCAATCTTTAACTAATTTGTTGAGGAAAATAATTAGAAGACATATAATTTATCATTTCGACGATATAAATACATATATCGTTACTATGAAAGTCGAAGATATTTGACACAACCTATATTTTATCATTTAGGAGCTATAAGATTTGGTATGTCGACGATATTATTTATAAATTCGAAGATATTTATTAACTACCTAAACATAACAACATTCTCTTGAAATAATATATCGTAGAATATTTTATTAAACCTACATGAAAATCGAAGGATGGTATATATGTAAAACTCGAAGATATTTATCTATTTCATATACGTAAATTTTAAACAAATACACTATCATATCGAAGATTTAAAATTTTGTATTTCGACGATATTACTAATAAATTTGAGAAATTCATTTACTACCTTTACTTAACAACAATATTTTATTATATAAAGTCGAAGATATCTTTCTTTGACTAACTTTACTTAACCGCATTCTCTTTAAATAATGTATCGTAGAATATTTTTTTATACCTACATAAAAGTCGAAGTCTGATATATATAATAACTACTAAAAGATATTGCACTACTTTATTTAACGTCGATTCAAACAAATTCATAATCATATCGAAGCTTTAAATTTAGTATTTTTCGACGATGTTAGATTAGCACACTACTTTACAATTTTTTAATAACTTGTAGTAGAAATTTTGCTATTCATTAGAAGACACATGATTTATCATTTCGGCGATATAATCATATAAAATTACCTTTAAATTCGAAGATATTTGACGCAACCTATATTTTGTCATTTAGGAGCTATAAGATTTGGTATGTCGACGATAGTACTTATAAATTCGAAGATATTTATTAACTACCTGAACTTAACAACATTCTCTTGAATCATATTATATCTATATAAAATTCGAAGGATGATATATATGTAACACTCGAGATATTTAACTATTTCATATAACGTCGATTTAAAACAACTACACAATCATATCGAAGCTTTAAAATTTAGTATTTTTCGACGATGTTAGATTACTACAGTACTTTACAATTTTTTAATAACGTCGTAGAAATTTTCCTATTCATCGTTTCGGCGATATAATCATATAAAATTACCTTTAAATTCGAAGATATTTGACGCAACCTATATTTTGTCATTTAGGAGCTTTAAGATTTGGTATGTCGACGATAGTACTTATAAATTCGAAGATATTTATTAACTACCAGAACTTAACAACATTCTCTTGAATCATATTATATCTACATAAAATTCGAAGGATGATATATATGTAACACTCGAGATATTTAACTATTTCATATAACGTCGATTTAAAACAACTACACAATCATATCGAAGCTTTAAAATTTAGTATTTTTCGACGATGTTAGATTACTACAGTAAATTCCAATCTTTAACTAATTTGTTGAGGAAAATAATTAGAAGACATATAATTTATCATTTCGACGATATAAATTCATATATCGTTACTATTAAAGTCGAAGATATTTGACACAACCTATATTTTATCATTTAGGAGCTATAAGATTTGGTATGTCGACGATATTACTTATAAATTCGAAGATATTTATTAACTACCTAAACATAACAACATTCTCTTGAAATAATATATCGTAGAATATTTTATTAAACCTACATGAAAATCGAAGTCTGATATATATAATAACTACTAAAAGATATTGCACTACTTTATTTAACGTCGATTCAAACAAATTCATAATCATATCGAAGCTTTAAATTTAGTATTTTTCGACGATGTTAGATTACCACAGTACTTTACAATTTTTTAATAACGTCGTAGAAATTTTCCTATTCATTAGAAGACACATGATTTATCATTTCGGCAATATAATCATATAAAATTACCTTTAAATTCGAAGATATTTGACGCAACCTATATTTTGTCATTTGGGAGCTTTAAGATTTGGTATGTTGACGATAGTACTTATAAATTCGAAGATATTTATTAACTACCAGAACTTAACAACATTCTCTTGAATCATATTATATCTACATAAAATTCGAAGGATGATATATATGTAACACTCGAGATATTTAACTATTTCATATAACGTCGATTTAAAACAACTACACAATCATATCGAAGCTTTAAAATTTAGTATTTTTCGACGATGTTAGATTACTACAGTAAATTCCAATCTTTAACTAATTTGTTGAGGAAAATAATTAGAAGACATATAATTTATCATTTCGACGATATAAATACATATATCGTTACTATGAAAGTCGAAGATATTTGACACAACCTATATTTTATCATTTAGGAGCTATAAGATTTGGTATGTCGACGATATTATTTATAAATTCGAAGATATTTATTAACTACCTAAACATAACAACATTCTCTTGAAATAATATATCGTAGAATATTTTATTAAACCTACATGAAAATCGAAGGATGGTATATATGTAAAACTCGAAGATATTTATCTATTTCATATACGTAAATTTTAAACAAATACACTATCATATCGAAGATTTAAAATTTTGTATTTCGACGATATTACTAATAAATTTGAGAAATTCATTTACTACCTTTACTTAACAACAATATTTTATTATATAAAGTCGAAGATATCTTTCTTTGACTAACTTTACTTAACCGCATTCTCTTTAAATAATGTATCGTAGAATATTTTTTTATACCTACATAAAAGTCGAAGTCTGATATATATAATAACTACTAAAAGATATTGCACTACTTTATTTAACGTCGATTCAAACAAATTCATAATCATATCGAAGCTTTAAATTTAGTATTTTTCGACGATGTTAGATTAGCACACTACTTTACAATTTTTTAATAACTTGTAGTAGAAATTTTGCTATTCATTAGAAGACACATGATTTATCATTTCGGCGATATAATCATATAAAATTACCTTTAAATTCGAAGATATTTGACGCAACCTATATTTTGTCATTTAGGAGCTATAAGATTTGGTATGTCGACGATAGTACTTATAAATTCGAAGATATTTATTAACTACCTGAACTTAACAACATTCTCTTGAATCATATTATATCTATATAAAATTCGAAGGATGATATATATGTAACACTCGAGATATTTAACTATTTCATATAACGTCGATTTAAAACAACTACACAATCATATCGAAGCTTTAAAATTTAGTATTTTTCGACGATGTTAGATTACTACAGTACTTTACAATTGTTGAATATATTAAGGCGATATATATTCATATAACATTACTATTATAGTCGAAGATATTTGACACAACCTATATTTTATCATTTAGGAGCTATAAGATTTGGTATGTTTACGATATTACTTATAAATTCGAAGATATTTATTAACTACCTAAACATAACAAAATTCTCTTGAAATAATAGATCTTAGAATATTTTATTACACCTACATGAAAATCGAAGGTTGGTATATATGTAACACTCGAAGATATTTAACTTTTTCATATAACGTGAATTTTAAACAAATACACAATCATATCGAAGATTTAAAATTTTTTATTTCGACGATATTACGAATAAATTTGAAGATATTCATTTACTACCTTTACTTAACAACAATATTTTATTATATAAAGTCGGAGATATCTTTCTTTGTCTAACTTTACTTAACCGCATCCCCTTTAAATAATATATCGTAGAATATTTTTTTATACCTACATAAAAATCGAAGGATGGTATATATGTAAAACTCGAAGATATTTAACTATTTCATATAACGTAAATTTTAAACAAATACACAATCATATCGAAGATTTAAAATTTTTTATTTCGACGATATTACTAATAAATTTGAAGATATTCATTTACTACCTTTACTTAACAACAATATTTTATTATATAAAGTCGAAAATATCTTTCTTTGACTAACTTTACTTAACCGCATTCTCTTTAAATAATATATCGTAGAATATTTTTTTATACCTACACAAAAGTCGAAGTCTGATATATATAATAACTACTAAAAGATATTGCACTACTTTATTTAACGTCGATTCAAACCAATTCATAATCAAATCGAAGCTTTAAATTTAGTATTTTTCGACGATGTTAGATTACCACAGTACTTTACAATTTTTTAATAACTTGTAGTAGAAATTTTGGTATTCATTAGAAGACACATGATTTATCATTTCAGCGATATAATCATATAAAATTACCTTTAAATTCAAAGATATTTGACGCAACCTATATTTTATCATTTAGGAGCTTTAAGATTTGGTATGTCGACGATACTACTTATAAATTCAAAGATATTTATTAACTACCTAAACATAACAACATTCTCTTGAAATACTATATCGTAGAATATTTTATTAAACCTACAATGAAAATCGAAGGATGGTATATATGTAAAACTCGAAGATATTTAACTATTTCATATAACGTAGATTTTAAACAAATAAACAATCATATCGAAGATTTAAAATTTAGTATTTTGACGATATTACTAATAAATTTGAAGATATTCATTTACTACCTTTACTTAACAATATTTTATTAAATAAAGTCGGAGATATCTTTCTTTGGCTAACTTTACATAACCGCATCCCCTTTAAATAATATATCGTAGAAAATTATTTAAACCTACATGAAAATCGAAGGATGGTATATATGTAAAACTCGAAGATATTTAACTGTTTCATATAACGTAAATTTTAAACAAATACACAATCATATGGAAGATTTAAAATTTTGTATTTCGACGATATTACTAATAAATTTGAAGATATTCATTTAATACCTTTACTTAACAACAATATTTTATTAAATAAAGTCGGAGATATCTTTCTTTGACTAACTTTACTTAACCGCATTCTCTTTAAATAATATATCGTAAAAGATTTTTTTATACCTACATAAAAGTCGAAGTCCGATACATATAATAACTACTAAAAGATATTGCACTACTTTATTTAACGTCGATTCAAACAAATTCATGATCATATCGAAGCTTTAAATTTAGTATTTTTCGACGATGTTAGATTACTACAGCACTTTACAATTGTTTGATATATTAAGGCGATATATATTCATATAACATTACTATTAAATTCGAAGATATTTGACACAACCTATATTTTATCATTTAGGAGCTATAAGATTTGGTATGTCGACGATATTACTTATAAAATCGAAGATATTTATTAACTACTTAAACATAACAACATTCTCTTGAAATAATATATCGTAGAATATTTTATTACACCTACATAAAAATCGAAGGATCGTATATATGTAAAACGCGAAGATATTTAACTATTTCATATAACGTAGATTTTAAACAAATACACAATCATATCGAAGATTTAAAATTTAGTATTTTGACGATATTACTAATAAATTTGAAGATATTCATTTACTACCTTTACTTAACAATATTTTATTAAATAAAGTCGGAGATATCTTTCTTTGACTAACTTTACTTAACCGCATCCCCTTTAAATAATATATCGTAGAATATTTTTTTATACCTACATTAAAATCGAAGGATGGTATATATGTAAAACTCGAAGATATTTAACTATTTCATATAACGTAAATTTTAAACAAATACACAATCATATCGAAGATTTAAAATTTTGTATTTCGACGATATTACTAATAAATTTGAAGATATTCATTTAATACCTTTACTTAACAACAATATTTTATTAAATAAAGTCGGAGATATCTTTCTTTGACTAACTTTACATAACCGCATCCCCTTTAAATAATATATCGTAGAATATTTTTTTATACCTACATTAAAATCGAAGGATGGTATATATGTAAAACTCGAAGATATTTAACTATTTCATATAACGTAAATTTTAAAACAAATACACAATCATATCGAAGATTTAAAATTTAGTATCTGACGATATTACTAATAAATTTGAAGATATTCATTTACTACCTTTACTTAACAACAATATTTTATTATATAAAGTCGAAAATATCTTTCTTTGACTAACTTTACTTAACCGGATTCTCTTTAAATAATATATCGTAGAAAATTTTTTTGTACCTACATAAAAGTCGAAGTCTGATATATATAATAACTACTAAAAGATATTGCACTACTTTATTTAACGTCGATTCAAACCAATTCATAATCAAATCGAAGCTTTAAACTTAGTATTTTTCGACGATGTTAGATTACCACAGTACTTTACAATTTTTTAATAACTTGTAGTAGAAATTTTGGTATTCATTAGAAGACACATGATTTATCATTTCAGCGATATAATCATATAAAATTACCTTTAAATTCGAAGATATTTGACACAACCTATATTTTATCATTTAGGAGCTATAAGATTTGGTATGTCGACGATATTACATATAAATTCGAAGATATTTATTAACTACCTAAACATAACAACATTCTCTTGAAATAATATATCGTAGAATATTTGATTACACCTACATGAAAATCGAAGGATGGTATATATGTAAAACTCGAAGATATTTAACTATTTCATATAACGTAAATTTTAAAACAAATACACAATCATATCGAAGATTTAAAATTTAGTATCTGACGATATTACTAATAAATTTGAAGATATTCATTTACTACCTTTACTTAACAACAATATTTTATTATATAAAGTCGGAGATATCTTTCTTTGACTAACTTTACATAACCGCATCCTCTTTAAATAATATATCGTAGAAAATTATTTAAACCTACATGAAAATCGATGGATGGTATATATGTAAAACTCGAAGATATTTAACTATTTCATATAACGTAAATTTTAAACAAATACACAATCATATCGAAGATTTAAAATTTTGTATTTACGATATTACTAATAAATTTGAAGATATTCATTTAATACCTTTACTTAACAACAATATTTTATTAAATAAAGTCGGAGATATCTTTCTTTGAATAACTTTACTTAACCGCATTCTCTTTAAATAATATATCGTAGAAAATTTTTTTTATACCTACATAAAAGTCGAAGTCTGATACATATAATAAGTACTAAAAGATATTGCACTAATTTATTTAACGTCGATTCAAACAAATTCATAATCATATCGAAGCTTCAAATTTAGTATTTTTCGACGATGTTAGATTACCACAGTACTTTACAAATTTTTAATAACTTGTAGTAGAAATTTTGGTATCCATTAGAAGACACATGATTTATCATTTCAGCGATATAATCATATAAAATTACCTTTAAATTCGAAGATATTTGACACAACATATATTTTATCATTTAGGAGCTATAAGATTTGGTATGTCGACGATATTACATATAAATTCGAAGATATTTATTAACTACCTAAACATAACAACATTCTCTTGAAATAATATATCGTAGAATATTTTATTACACCTACATGAAAATCGAAGGATCGTATATATGTAAAACGCGAAGAAATTTATCTATTTCATCTAACCTAGATTTTAAACAAATGAACAATCATAACGAAGATTTAAAATTTAGTATTTCGACGATATTACTAATAAATTTGAAGATATTCATTTACTACCTTTACTTAACAACAATATTTTATTATATAAAGTCGGAGATATCTTTCTTTGACTAACTTTACTTAACCGCATTCTCTTTAAATAATATATCGCAGAATATTTTTTTATACCTACATAAAAGTCGAAGTCTGATATATATAATAACTACTAAAAGATATTGCACTCCTTTATTTAACGTCGATTCAAACCAATTCATAATCATATCGAAGCTTTAAATTTAGTATTTTTCGACGATGTTAGATTACCACAGTACTTTACAATTTTTTAATAACTTGTCGTAGAAATTTTCCTATTTATTAGAAGACACATGATTTATCATTTCGGCGAAAAATCATATAAAATTACCTTTAAATTCGAAGATATTTGACGCAACCTATATTTTGTCATTTAGGAGCTTTAAGATTTGGTATGTCGACGATAGTACTTAAAAATTCGAAGATATTTATTGACTACCTGAACTTAACAACATTCTCTTGAATCATATTATATCTACATAAAATTCGAAGAATGATATATATGTAACACTCGAGATTTTTAACTATTTCATATAACGTCGATTTAAAACAACTACACAATCATATCGAAGCTTTAAAATTTAGTATTTTTCGACGATGTTAGAGTACTTTACAATTTTTTAATAACTTGTCGTAGAAATTTTCCTATTCATTAGAAGACACAGGATTTATCATTTCGGCGATATAATCGTATAAAATTACCTTAAATTAAAAGATATTTGACGCAACCTATATTTTGTCATTTAGGAGCTTTAAGATTTGGTATGTCGACGATAGTACTTCTAAATTCGAAGATATTTATTAACTACCTGAACTTAACAACATTCTCTTGAATCATATTATATCTACATAAAATTCGAAGGATGATATATATGTAACACTCGAGATATTTAACTATTTCATATAACGTCGATTTAAAACAACTACACAATCATATCGAAGCTTTAAAATTTAGTATTTTTCGACGATGTTAGATTACTACAGTAAATTCCAATCTTTAACTAATTTGTTGAGGAAATATTCCTAATAATTAGAAGACATATAATTTATCATTTCGACGATATAAATTCATATATCGTTACTATTAAAGTCGAAGATATTTGACACAACCTATATTTTATCATTTAGGAGCTTTAAGATTTGGTGTGTCGACGATATTACTTATAAATTCGAAGATATTTATTAACTACCTAACATAACAACATTCTCTTGAAATAATATATCGTAAAATATTTTATTACACCTACATGAAAATCGAAGGATGGTATACATATATGTAAAACTCGAAGATATTTAACTATTTCATATAACGTGAATTTTAAACAAATACACAATCATATCGAAGATTTAAAATTTAGTATTTCGACGATATTACTAATAAATTTGAAGATATTCATTTACTACCTTTACTTAACAACAATATTTTATTCTATAAAGTCGGAGATATCTTTCTTTGACTAACTTTACTTAACCGCATTCTCTTTAAATAATATATCGCAAAATATTTTTTTATACCTACATAAAAGTCGAAGTCTGATGTATATAATAACTACTAAAAGATATTGCACTACTTTATTTAACGTCGATTTAAAACAACTACACAATAATATCGAAGCTTTAAAATTTAGTAATTTTCGACGATGTTAGATTACTACAGTAAATTCCAATATTTAACTAATTTGTTGAGGAAATATTCCTAATAATTAGAAGACATATAATTTATCATTTCGACGATATAAATTCATATATCGTTACTATTAAAGTCGAAGATATTTGACACAACCTATATTTTATCATTTAGGAGATTTAAGATTTCGTATGTCGACGATATTACTTATAAATTCGAAGATATATATTAACTACCTAAACATAACAACATTCTCTTGAAATAATAAATCGTAGAATACTTTATTAAGCCTACGATGAAAATCGAAGGATGGTATATATGTAAAACTCGAAGATATTTAACTATTTCATATAACGTAAATTTTAAACAAATACACAATCATATCGAAGATTTAAAATTTAGTATTTTGACGATATTACTAATAAATTTGAAGATATTCATTTACTACCTTTACTTAACAATATTTTATTAAATAAAGTCGGAGATATCTTTCTGTGACTAACTTTACTTAACCGCATCCCCTTTAAATAATATATCCTAGAATATTTTATTAAACCTACATGAAAATCGAAGGATGGTATATATGTAAAACTCGAAGATATTTAACTATTTCATATAACGTAAATTTTAAGCAAATACACAATCATATCGAAGATTTAAAATTTAGTATTTTGACGATATTACTAATAAATTTGAAGATATTCATTTACTACCTTTACTTAACAATATTTTATTAAATAAAGTCGGAGATATCTTTCTTTGACTAACTTTACATAACCGCATCCCCTTTAAATAATATATCGTAGAAAATTATTTAAACCTACATGAAAATCGAAGGATGGTATATATGTAAAACTCGAAGATATTTAACTATTTCATATAACGTAAATTTTAAACAAATACACAATCATATCGAAGATTTAAAATTTTGTATTTACGATATTACTAATAAATTTGAAGATATTCATTTAATACCTTTACTTAACAACAATATTTTATTAAATAAAGTCGGAGATATCTTTCTTTGACTAACTTTACTTAACCGCATTCTCTTTAAATAATATATCGTAGAAAATTTTTTTTATACCTACATAAAAGTCGAAGTCTGATACATATAATAACTACTAAAAGATATTGCACTACTTTATTTAACGTCGATTCAAACAAATTCATAATCATATCGAAGCTTTAAATTTAGTATTATTCGACGATGTTAGATTACCACAGTACTTTACAATTTTTTAATAACTTATCGTAGAAATTTTCCTATTCATTAGAAGACACATGATTTATCATTTCGGCGATATAATCATATAAAATTACCTTTAAATTCAAAGATATTTGACGCAACCTATATTTTGTCATTTAGGAGCTTTAAGATTTGGTATGTCGACGATAGTACTTATAAATTCGAAGATATTTATTAACTACCTGAACTTAACAACTTTCTCTTGAATCATATTATATCTACATAAAATTCGAAGGATGATATATATGTAACACTCGAGATATTTAACTATTTCATATAACGTCGATTTAAAAAAACTACACAATCATATCGAAGCTTTAAAATTAAGTATTTTTCGACGATGTCAGAGTACTTTACAATTTTTTAATAACTTGTCGTAGAAATTTTCCTATTCATTAGAAGACACATGATTTATCATTTCTGCGATATAATCATATAAAATTACCTTTAAATTCGAAGATATTTGACGCAACCTATATTTTGTCATATAGGAGCTTTAAGATTTGGTATGTCGACGATAGTACTTATAAATTCGTACATATTTATTAACTACCTGAACTAAACAACATTCTCTTGAATCATATTATATCTACATAAAATTCGAAGGATGATATCTATGTAACACTCGAGATATTTAACTATTTCATATAACGTCGATTTAAAACAACTACACAATCATATCGAAGCTTTAAAATTAAGTATTTTTCGACGATGTTAGAGTACTTTACAATTTTTTAATAACTTGTCGTCGAAATTTTCCTATTCATTAGAAGACACATGATTTATCATTTCGGCGATATAATCATATAAAATTACCTTTAAATTCAAAGATATTTGACGCAACCTATATTTTGTCATTTAGGAGCTTTAAGATTTGGTATGTCGACGATAGTACTTATAAATTCGAAGATATTTATTAACTACCTGAACTTAACAACTTTCTCTTGAATCATATTATATCTACATAAAATTCGAAGGATGATATATATGTAACACTCGAGATATTTAACTATTTCATATAACGTCGATTTAAAACCACTACACAATCATATCGAAGCTTTAAAATTTAGTATTTTTCGACGATGTTAGAGTACTTTACAATTTTTTAATAACTTGTCGTAGAAATTTTCCTATTCATTAGAAGACACATGATTTATCATTTCGGCGATATAATCATATAAAATTACCTATAAATTCGAAGATATTTGACGCAACCTATATTTTGTCATTTAGGAGCTTTAAGATTTTGTATGTCGACGATAGTACTTCTAAATTCGAAGATATTTATTAACTACCTGAACTTAACAACATTCTCTTAAATCATATTATATCTACATAAAATTCGAAGGATGATATATATGTAACACTCGAGCTATTTAACTATTGCATATAACGTCGATTTAAAACAACTACACAATCATATCGAAGCTTTAAAATTTAGTATTTTTCGACGATGTTAGATTACTACAGTAAATTCCAATCTTTAACTAATTTGTTGAGGAAATATTCCTAATAATTAGAAGACATATAATTTATCATGTCGACGATATAAATTCATATATCGTTACTATTAATGTCGAAGATATTTGACACAACCTATATTTTATCATTTAGGAGCTTTAAGATTTGGTGTGTCGACGATATTACTTATAAATTCGAAGATATTTATTAACTACCTAACATAACAACATTCTCTTGAAATAATATATCGTAGAATATTTTATTACACCTACATGAAAATCGAAGGATGGTATATATGTAAAACTCGAAGATATTTAACTATTTCATATAACGTGAATTTTAAACAAATACACAATCATATCGAAGATTTAAAATTTAGTATTTCGACGATATTACTAATAAATTTGAAGATATTCATTTACTACCTTTACTTAACAACAATATTTTATTATATAAAGTCGGAGATATCTTTCTTTGACTAACTTTACTTAACCGCATTCTCTTTAAATAATAAATCGCAGAATATTTTTTTATACCTACATAAAAGTCGAAGTCTGATATATATAATAACTACTAAAAGATATTGCACTCCTTTATTTAACGTCGATTCAAACCAATTCATAATCATATCGAAGCTTTAAATTTAGTATTTTTCGACGATGTTAGATTACCACAGTACTTTACAATTTTTTAATAACTTGTCGTAGAAATTTTCCTATTTATTAGAAGACACATGATTTATCATTTCGGCGATAAATCATATAAAATTACCTTTAAATTCGAAGATATTTGACGCAACCTATATTTTGTCATTTAGGAGCTTTAAGATTTGGTATGTCGACGATAGTACTTAAAAATTCGAAGATATTTATTAACTACCTGAACTTAACAACATTCTCTTGAATCATATTATATCTACATAAAATTCGAAGAATGATATATATGTAACACTCGAGATTTTTAACTATTTCATATAACGTCGATTTAAAACAACTACACAATCATATCGAAGCTTTAAAATTTAGTATTTTTCGACGATGTTAGAGTACTTTACAATTTTTTAATAACTTGTCGTAGAAATTTTCCTATTCATTAGAAGACACATGATTTATCATTTCGGCGATATAATCGTATAAAATTACCTTAAATTAAAAGATATTTGACGCAACCTATATTTTGTCATTTAGGAGCTTTAAGATTTGGTATGTCGACGATAGTACTTCTAAATTCGAAGATATTTATTAACTACCTGAACTTAACAACATTCTCTTGAATCATATTATATCTACATAAAATTCGAAGGATGATATATGTGTAACACTCGAGCTATTTAACTATTTCATATAACGTCGATTTAAAACAACTACACAATCATATCGAAGCTTTAAAATTTAGTATTTTTCGACGATGTTAGATTACTACAGTAAATTCCAATCTTTAACTAATTTGTTGAGGAAATATTCCTAATAATTAGAAGACATATAATTTATCATTTCGACGATATAAATTCATATATCGTTACTATTAAAGTCGAAGATATTTGACACAACCTATATTTTACCATTTAGGAGCTTTAAGATTTGGTGTGTCGACGATATTACTTATAAATTCGAAGATATTTATTAACTACCTAACATAACAACATTCTCTTGAAATAATATATCGTAAAATATTTTATTACACCTACATGAAAATCGAAGGATGGTATATATGTAAAACTCGAAGATATTTAACTATTTCATATAACGTGAATTTTAAACAAATACACAATCATATCGAAGATTTAAAATTTAGTATTTCGACGATATTACTAATAAATTTGAAGATATTCATTTACTACCTTTACTTAACAACAATATTTTATTATATAAAGTCGGAGATATCTTTCTTTGACTAACTTTACTTAACCGCATTCTCTTTAAATAATATATCGCAAAATATTTTTTTATACCTACATAAAAGTCGAAGTCTGATGTATATAATAACTACTAAAAGATATTGCACTACTTTATTTAACGTCGATTCAAACCAATTCATAATCATATCGAAGCTTTAAATTTAGTATTTTTCGACGATGTTAGATTACCACAGTACTTTACAATTTTTTAATAACTTGTCGTAGAAATTTTCCTATTCATTAGAAGACACATGATTTATCATTTCGGCGATATAATCATATACAATTACCTTTAAATTCGAAGATATTTGACGCAACCTATATTTTGTCATTTAGGAACTTTAAGATTTGGTATGTCGACGATAGTACTTATAAATTCGAAGATATTTATTAACTACCTGAACTTAACAACATTCTCTTGAATCATATTATATCTACATAAAATTCGAAGAATGATATACATGTAACACTCGAGATATTTAACTATTTCATATAACGTCGATTTAAAACAACTACACAATAATATCGAAGCTTTAAAATTTAGTAATTTTCGACGATGTTAGATTACTGCAGTAAATTCCAATCTTTAACTAATTTGTTGAGGAAATATTCCTAATAATTAGAAGACATATAATTTATCATTTCGACGATATAAATTCATATATCGTTACTATTAAAGTCGAAGATATTTGACACAACCTATATTTTATCATTTAGGAGCTTTAAGATTTCGTATGTCGACGATATTACTTATAAATTCGAAGATATATATTAACTACCTAAACATAACAACATTCTCTTGAAATAATAAATCGTAGAATACTTTATTAAACCTACGATGAAAATCGAATGATGGTATATATGTAAAACTCGAAGATATTTAACTATTTCATATAACGTAAATTTTAAACAAATACACAATCATATCGAAGATTTAAAATTTAGTATTTTGACGATATTACTAATAAATTTGAAGATATTCATTTACTACCTTTACTTAACAACAATATTTTATTATATAAAGTCGGAGATATCTTTCTTTGACTAACTTTACTTAACCGCATCCCCTTTAAATAATATATCCTAGAATATTTTATTAAACCTACATGAAAATCGAAGGATGGTATATATGTAAAACTCGAAGATATTTAACTATTTCATATAACGTAAATTTTAAGCAAATACACAATCATATCGAAGATTTAAAATTTAGTATTTTGACGATATTACTAATAAATTTGAAGATATTCATTTACTACCTTTACTTAACAATATTTTGTTAAATAAAGTCGGAGATATCTTTCTTTGACTAACTTTACATAACCGCATCCCCTTTAAATAATATATCGTAGAAAATTATTTAAACCTACATGAAAATCGAAGGATGGTATATATGTAAAACTCGAAGATATTTAACTATTTCATATAACGTAAATTTTAAACAAATACACAATCATATCGAAGATTTAAAATTTAGTATTTTGACGATATTACTAATAAATTTGAAGATATTCATTTACTACCTTTACTTAACAACAATATTTTATTATATAAAGTCGGAGATATCTTTCTTTGACTAACTTTACTTAACCGCATCCCCTTTAAATAATATATCCTAGAATATTTTATTAAACCTACATGAAAATCGAAGGATGGTATATATGTAAAACTCGAAGATATTTAACTATTTCATATAACGTAAATTTTAAGCAAATACACAATCATATCGAAGATTTAAAATTTAGTATTTTGACGATATTACTAATAAATTTGAAGATATTCATTTACTACCTTTACTTAACAATATTTTGTTAAATAAAGTCGGAGATATCTTTCTTTGACTAACTTTACATAACCGCATCCCCTTTAAATAATATATCGTAGAAAATTATTTAAACCTACATGAAAATCGAAGGATGGTATATATGTAAAACTCGAAGATATTTAACTATTTCATATAACGTAAATTTTAAACAAATACACAATCATATCGAAGATTTAAAATTTTGTATTTACGATATTACTAATAAATTTGAAGATATTCATTTAATACCTTTACTTAACAACAATATTTTATTAAATAAAGTCGGAGATATCTTTCTTTGACTAACTTTACTTAACCGCATTCTCTTTAAATAATATATCGTAGAAAATTTTTTTTATACCTACATAAAAGTCGAAGTCTGATACATATAATAACTACTAAAAGATATTGCACTACTTTATTTAACGTCGATTCAAACAAATTCATAATCATATCGAAGCTTTAAATTTAGTATTTTTCGACGATGTTAGATTTCCACAGTACTTTACAATTTTTTAATAACTTGTCGTAGAAATTTTCCTATTCATTAGAAGACACATGATTTATCATTTCGGCGATATAATCATATAAAATTACCTTTAAATTCGAAGATATTTGATGCAACCTATATTTTGTCATTTAGGAGCTTTAAGATTTGGTATGTCGACGATAGTACTTATAAATCCGAAGATATTTATTAACTACCTGAACTTAACAACATTCTCTTGAATTATATTATATATTCATAAAATTCGAAGGATGATATATATGTAACACTCGAGATATTTAACTATTTCATATAACGTCGATTTAAAACAACTACACAATCATATCGAAGCTTTAAAATTTAGTATTTTTCGACGATGTTAGATTACTACAGTAAATTCCAATCTTTAACTAATTTGTTAAGGAAATATTCCTAATAATTAGAAGACATATAATTTATCATTTCGACGATATAAATTCATATATCGTTACTATTAAAGTCGAAGATATTTGACACAACCTATATTTTATCATTTAGGAGCTTTAAGATTTGGTGTGTCGACGATATTACTTATAAATTCGAAGATATTTATTTACTACCTAAACATAACAACATTCTCTTGAAATAATATATCGTAGAATATTTTATTACACCTACATGAAAATCGAATGATGGTATATATGTAAAACTCGAAGATATTTAACTATTTCATATAACGTGAATTTTAAACAAATACACAATCATATCGAAGATTTAAAATTTAGTATTTCGACGATATTACAAATAAATTTGAAGATATTCATTTACTACCTTTACTTAACAACAATATTTTATTATATAAAGTCGGAGATATCTTTCTTTGACTAACTTTACCTAACCGCATTCTCTTTAAATAATATATCGCAGAATATTTTTTTATAACTACATAAAAGTCGAAGTCTGATGTATATAATAACTACTAAAAGATATTGCACTCCTTTATTTAACGTCGATTCAAACCAATTCATAATCATATCGAAGCTTTAAATTTAGTATTTTTCGACGATGTTAGATTACCACAGTACTTTACAATTTTTTAATTACTTGTCGTAGAAATTTTCCTATTCATTAGAAGACACATGATTTATCATTTCGGCGATATAATCGTATAAAATTACCTTAAATTAAAAGATATTTGACGCAACCTATATTTTGTCATTTAGGAGCTTTAAGATTTGGTATGTCGACGATAGTACTTCTAAATTCGAAGATATTTATTAACTACCTGAACTTAACAACATTCTCTTGAATCATATTATATCTACATAAAATTCGAAGGATGATATATATGTAACACTCGAGATATTTAACTATTTCATATAACGTCGATTTAAAACAACTACACAATCATATCGAAGCTTTAAAATTTAGTATTTTTCGACGATGTTAGATTACTACAGTAAATTCCAATCTTTAACTAATTTGTTGAGGAAATATTCCTAATAATTAGAAGACATATAATTTATCATTTCGACGATATAAATTCATATATCGTTACTATTAAAGTCGAAGATATTTGACACAACCTATATTTTATCATTTAGGAGCTTTAAGATTTGGTGTGTCGACGATATTACTTATAAATTCGAAGATATTTATTAACTACCTAACATAACAACATTCTCTTGAAATAATATATCGTAAAATATTTTATTACACCTACATGAAAATCGAAGGATGGTATACATATATGTAAAACTCGAAGATATTTAACTATTTCATATAACGTGAATTTTAAACAAATACACAATCATATCGAAGATTTAAAATTTAGTATTTCGACGATATTACTAATAAATTTGAAGATATTCATTTACTACCTTTACTTAACAACAATATTTTATTCTATAAAGTCGGAGATATCTTTCTTTGACTAACTTTACTTAACCGCATTCTCTTTAAATAATATATCGCAAAATATTTTTTTATACCTACATAAAAGTCGAAGTCTGATGTATATAATAACTACTAAAAGATATTGCACTACTTTATTTAACGTCGATTTAAAACAACTACACAATAATATCGAAGCTTTAAAATTTAGTAATTTTCGACGATGTTAGATTACTACAGTAAATTCCAATATTTAACTAATTTGTTGAGGAAATATTCCTAATAATTAGAAGACATATAATTTATCATTTCGACGATATAAATTCATATATCGTTACTATTAAAGTCGAAGATATTTGACACAACCTATATTTTATCATTTAGGAGATTTAAGATTTCGTATGTCGACGATATTACTTATAAATTCGAAGATATATATTAACTACCTAAACATAACAACATTCTCTTGAAATAATAAATCGTAGAATACTTTATTAAGCCTACGATGAAAATCGAAGGATGGTATATATGTAAAACTCGAAGATATTTAACTATTTCATATAACGTAAATTTTAAACAAATACACAATCATATCGAAGATTTAAAATTTAGTATTTTGACGATATTACTAATAAATTTGAAGATATTCATTTACTACCTTTACTTAACAATATTTTATTAAATAAAGTCGGAGATATCTTTCTGTGACTAACTTTACTTAACCGCATCCCCTTTAAATAATATATCCTAGAATATTTTATTAAACCTACATGAAAATCGAAGGATGGTATATATGTAAAACTCGAAGATATTTAACTATTTCATATAACGTAAATTTTAAGCAAATACACAATCATATCGAAGATTTAAAATTTAGTATTTTGACGATATTACTAATAAATTTGAAGATATTCATTTACTACCTTTACTTAACAATATTTTATTAAATAAAGTCGGAGATATCTTTCTTTGACTAACTTTACATAACCGCATCCCCTTTAAATAATATATCGTAGAAAATTATTTAAACCTACATGAAAATCGAAGGATGGTATATATGTAAAACTCGAAGATATTTAACTATTTCATATAACGTAAATTTTAAACAAATACACAATCATATCGAAGATTTAAAATTTTGTATTTACGATATTACTAATAAATTTGAAGATATTCATTTAATACCTTTACTTAACAACAATATTTTATTAAATAAAGTCGGAGATATCTTTCTTTGACTAACTTTACTTAACCGCATTCTCTTTAAATAATATATCGTAGAAAATTTTTTTTATACCTACATAAAAGTCGAAGTCTGATACATATAATAACTACTAAAAGATATTGCACTACTTTATTTAACGTCGATTCAAACAAATTCATAATCATATCGAAGCTTTAAATTTAGTATTATTCGACGATGTTAGATTTCCACAGTACTTTACAATTTTTTAATAACTTGTCGTAGAAATTTTCCTATTCATTAGAAGACACATGATTTATCATTTCGGCGATATAATCATATAAAATTACCTTTAAATTCGAAGATATTTGACGCAACCTATATTTTGTCATATAGGAGCTTTAAGATTTGGTATGTCGACGATAGTACTTATAAATTCGCACATATTTATTAACTACCTGAACTAAACAACATTCTCTTGAATCATATTATATCTACATAAAATTCGAAGGATGATATATATGTAACACTCGAGATATTTAACTATTTCATATAACGTCGATTTAAAACAACTACACAATCGTTCGAAGCTGTAAATTTAGTATTTTTCGACGATGTTAGATTACCACAGTACTTTACAATTTTTTAATAACTTATCGTAGAAATTTTCCTATTCATTAGAAGACACATGATTTATCATTTCGGCGATATAATCATATAAAATTACCTTTAAATTCAAAGATATTTGACGCAACCTATATTTTGTCATTTAGGAGCTTTAAGATTTGGTATGTCGACGATAGTACTTATAAATTCGAAGATATTTATTAACTACCTGAACTTAACAACTTTCTCTTGAATCATATTATATCTACATAAAATTCGAAGGATGATATATATGTAACACTCGAGATATTTAACTATTTCATATAACGTCGATTTAAAAAAACTACACAATCATATCGAAGCTTTAAAATTAAGTATTTTTCGACGATGTCAGAGTACTTTACAATTTTTTAATAACTTGTCGTAGAAATTTTCCTATTCATTAGAAGACACATGATTTATCATTTCTGCGATATAATCATATAAAATTACCTTTAAATTCGAAGATATTTGACGCAACCTATATTTTGTCATATAGGAGCTTTAAGATTTGGTATGTCGACGATAGTACTTATAAATTCGTACATATTTATTAACTACCTGAACTAAACAACATTCTCTTGAATCATATTATATCTACATAAAATTCGAAGGATGATATCTATGTAACACTCGAGATATTTAACTATTTCATATAACGTCGATTTAAAACAACTACACAATCATATCGAAGCTTTAAAATTAAGTATTTTTCGACGATGTTAGAGTACTTTACAATTTTTTAATAACTTGTCGTCGAAATTTTCCTATTCATTAGAAGACACATGATTTATCATTTCGGCGATATAATCATATAAAATTACCTTTAAATTCAAAGATATTTGACGCAACCTATATTTTGTCATTTAGGAGCTTTAAGATTTGGTATGTCGACGATAGTACTTATAAATTCGAAGATATTTATTAACTACCTGAACTTAACAACTTTCTCTTGAATCATATTATATCTACATAAAATTCGAAGGATGATATATATGTAACACTCGAGATATTTAACTATTTCATATAACGTCGATTTAAAACCACTACACAATCATATCGAAGCTTTAAAATTTAGTATTTTTCGACGATGTTAGAGTACTTTACAATTTTTTAATAACTTGTCGTAGAAATTTTCCTATTCATTAGAAGACACATGATTTATCATTTCGGCGATATAATCATATAAAATTACCTATAAATTCGAAGATATTTGACGCAACCTATATTTTGTCATTTAGGAGCTTTAAGATTTTGTATGTCGACGATAGTACTTCTAAATTCGAAGATATTTATTAACTACCTGAACTTAACAACATTCTCTTGAATCATATTATATCTACATAAAATTCGAAGGATGATATATATGTAACACTCGAGCTATTTAACTATTGCATATAACGTCGATTTAAAACAACTACACAATCATATCGAAGCTTTAAAATTTAGTATTTTTCGACGATGTTAGATTACTACAGTAAATTCCAATCTTTAACTAATTTGTTGAGGAAATATTCCTAATAATTAGAAGACATATAATTTATCATTTCGACGATATAAATTCATATATCGTTACTATTAATGTCGAAGATATTTGACACAACCTATATTTTATCATTTAGGAGCTTTAAGATTTGGTGTGTCGACGATATTACTTATAAATTCGAAGATATTTATTAACTACCTAACATAACAACATTCTCTTGAAATAATATATCGTAGAATATTTTATTACACCTACATGAAAATCGAAGGATGGTATATATGTAAAACTCGAAGATATTTAACTATTTCATATAACGTGAATTTTAAACAAATACACAATCATATCGAAGATTTAAAATTTAGTATTTCGACGATATTACTAATAAATTTGAAGATATTCATTTACTACCTTTACTTAACAACAATATTTTATTATATAAAGTCGGAGATATCTTTCTTTGACTAACTTTACTTAACCGCATTCTCTTTAAATAATAAATCGCAGAATATTTTTTTATACCTACATAAAAGTCGAAGTCTGATATATATAATAACTACTAAAAGATATTGCACTCCTTTATTTAACGTCGATTCAAACCAATTCATAATCATATCGAAGCTTTAAATTTAGTATTTTTCGACGATGTTAGATTACCACAGTACTTTACAATTTTTTAATAACTTGTCGTAGAAATTTTCCTATTTATTAGAAGACACATGATTTATCATTTCGGCGATAAATCATATAAAATTACCTTTAAATTCGAAGATATTTGACGCAACCTATATTTTGTCATTTAGGAGCTTTAAGATTTGGTATGTCGACGATAGTACTTAAAAATTCGAAGATATTTATTAACTACCTGAACTTAACAACATTCTCTTGAATCATATTATATCTACATAAAATTCGAAGAATGATATATATGTAACACTCGAGATTTTTAACTATTTCATATAACGTCGATTTAAAACAACTACACAATCATATCGAAGCTTTAAAATTTAGTATTTTTCGACGATGTTAGAGTACTTTACAATTTTTTAATAACTTGTCGTAGAAATTTTCCTATTCATTAGAAGACACATGATTTATCATTTCGGCGATATAATCGTATAAAATTACCTTAAATTAAAAGATATTTGACGCAACCTATATTTTGTCATTTAGGAGCTTTAAGATTTGGTATGTCGACGATAGTACTTCTAAATTCGAAGATATTTATTAACTACCTGAACTTAACAACATTCTCTTGAATCATATTATATCTACATAAAATTCGAAGGATGATATATATGTAACACTCGAGCTATTTAACTATTTCATATAACGTCGATTTAAAACAACTACACAATCATATCGAAGCTTTAAAATTTAGTATTTTTCGACGATGTTAGATTACTACAGTAAATTCCAATCTTTAACTAATTTGTTGAGGAAATATTCCTAATAATTAGAAGACATATAATTTATCATTTCGACGATATAAATTCATATATCGTTACTATTAAAGTCGAAGATATTTGACACAACCTATATTTTACCATTTAGGAGCTTTAAGATTTGGTGTGTCGACGATATTACTTATAAATTCGAAGATATTTATTAACTACCTAACATAACAACATTCTCTTGAAATAATATATCGTAAAATATTTTATTACACCTACATGAAAATCGAAGGATGGTATATATGTAAAACTCGAAGATATTTAACTATTTCATATAACGTGAATTTTAAACAAATACACAATCATATCGAAGATTTAAAATTTAGTATTTCGACGATATTACTAATAAATTTGAAGATATTCATTTACTACCTTTACTTAACAACAATATTTTATTATATAAAGTCGGAGATATCTTTCTTTGACTAACTTTACTTAACCGCATTCTCTTTAAATAATATATCGCAAAATATTTTTTTATACCTACATAAAAGTCGAAGTCTGATGTATATAATAACTACTAAAAGATATTGCACTACTTTATTTAACGTCGATTCAAACCAATTCATAATCATATCGAAGCTTTAAATTTAGTATTTTTCGACGATGTTAGATTACCACAGTACTTTACAATTTTTTAATAACTTGTCGTAGAAATTTTCCTATTCATTAGAAGACACATGATTTATCATTTCGGCGATATAATCATATACAATTACCTTTAAATTCGAAGATATTTGACGCAACCTATATTTTGTCATTTAGGAGCTTTAAGATTTGGTATGTCGACGATAGTACTTATAAATTCGAAGATATTTATTAACTACCTGAACTTAACAACATTCTCTTGAATCATATTATATCTACATAAAATTCGAAGAATGATATACATGTAACACTCGAGATATTTAACTATTTCATATAACGTCGATTTAAAACAACTACACAATAATATCGAAGCTTTAAAATTTAGTAATTTTCGACGATGTTAGATTACTACAGTAAATTCCAATCTTTAACTAATTTGTTGAGGAAATATTCCTAATAATTAGAAGACATATAATTTATCATTTCGACGATATAAATTCATATATCGTTACTATTAAAGTCGAAGATATTTGACACAACCTATATTTTATCATTTAGGAGCTTTAAGATTTCGTATGTCGACGATATTACTTATAAATTCGAAGATATATATTAACTACCTAAACATAACAACATTCTCTTGAAATAATAAATCGTAGAATACTTTATTAAACCTACGATGAAAATCGAATGATGGTATATATGTAAAACTCGAAGATATTTAACTATTTCATATAACGTAAATTTTAAACAAATACACAATCATATCGAAGATTTAAAATTTAGTATTTTGACGATATTACTAATAAATTTGAAGATATTCATTTACTACCTTTACTTAACAACAATATTTTATTATATAAAGTCGGAGATATCTTTCTTTGACTAACTTTACTTAACCGCATCCCCTTTAAATAATATATCCTAGAATATTTTATTAAACCTACATGAAAATCGAAGGATGGTATATATGTAAAACTCGAAGATATTTAACTATTTCATATAACGTAAATTTTAAGCAAATACACAATCATATCGAAGATTTAAAATTTAGTATTTTGACGATATTACTAATAAATTTGAAGATATTCATTTACTACCTTTACTTAACAATATTTTGTTAAATAAAGTCGGAGATATCTTTCTTTGACTAACTTTACATAACCGCATCCCCTTTAAATAATATATCGTAGAAAATTATTTAAACCTACATGAAAATCGAAGGATGGTATATATGTAAAACTCGAAGATATTTAACTATTTCATATAACGTAAATTTTAAACAAATACACAATCATATCGAAGATTTAAAATTTTGTATTTACGATATTACTAATAAATTTGAAGATATTCATTTAATACCTTTACTTAACAACAATATTTTATTAAATAAAGTCGGAGATATCTTTCTTTGACTAACTTTACTTAACCGCATTCTCTTTAAATAATATATCGTAGAAAATTTTTTTTATACCTACATAAAAGTCGAAGTCTGATACATATAATAACTACTAAAAGATATTGCACTACTTTATTTAACGTCGATTCAAACAAATTCATAATCATATCGAAGCTTTAAATTTAGTATTTTTCGACGATGTTAGATTTCCACAGTACTTTACAATTTTTTAATAACTTGTCGTAGAAATTTTCCTATTCATTAGAAGACACATGATTTATCATTTCGGCGATATAATCATATAAAATTACCTTTAAATTCGAAGATATTTGATGCAACCTATATTTTGTCATTTAGGAGCTTTAAGATTTGGTATGTCGACGATAGTACTTATAAATCCGAAGATATTTATTAACTACCTGAACTTAACAACATTCTCTTGAATTATATTATATATTCATAAAATTCGAAGGATGATATATATGTAACACTCGAGATATTTAACTATTTCATATAACGTCGATTTAAAACAACTACACAATCATATCGAAGCTTTAAAATTTAGTATTTTTCGACGATGTTAGATTACTACAGTAAATTCCAATCTTTAACTAATTTGTTAAGGAAATATTCCTAATAATTAGAAGACATATAATTTATCATTTCGACGATATAAATTCATATATCGTTACTATTAAAGTCGAAGATATTTGACACAACCTATATTTTATCATTTAGGAGCTTTAAGATTTGGTGTGTCGACGATATTACTTATAAATTCGAAGATATTTATTTACTACCTAAACATAACAACATTCTCTTGAAATAATATATCGTAGAATATTTTATTACACCTACATGAAAATCGAATGATGGTATATATGTAAAACTCGAAGATATTTAACTATTTCATATAACGTGAATTTTAAACAAATACACAATCATATCGAAGATTTAAAATTTAGTATTTTGACGATATTACAAATAAATTTGAAGATATTCATTTACTACCTTTACTTAACAACAATATTTTATTATATAAAGTCGGAGATATCTTTCTTTGACTAACTTTACCTAACCGCATTCTCTTTAAATAATATATCGCAGAATATTTTTTTATAACTACATAAAAGTCGAAGTCTGATGTATATAATAACTACTAAAAGATATTGCACTCCTTTATTTAACGTCGATTCAAACCAATTCATAATCATATCGAAGCTTTAAATTTAGTATTTTTCGACGATATTAGGTTACCACAGTACTTTACAATTTTTTAATAACTTGTCGCGAAAATTTTCCTATTCATTAGAAGACACATGATTTATCATTTCGGCGATATAATCATATAAAATTACCTTTAAATTCGAAGATATTTGACGCAACCTATATTTTGTCATATAGGAGCTTTAAGATTTGGTATGTCGACGATAGTACTTATAAATTCGCACATATTTATTAACTACCTGAACTAAACAACATTCTCTTGAATCATATTATATCTACATAAAATTCGAAGGATGATATATATGTAACACTCGAGATATTTAACTATTTCATATAACGTCGATTTAAAACAACTACACAATCGTTCGAAGCTGTAAATTTAGTATTTTTCGACGATGTTAGATTACCACAGTACTTTACAATTTTTTAATAACTTGTCGTAGAAATTTTCCTATTTATTAGAAGACACATGATTTATCATTTCGGCGATATAATCATATAAAATTACCTTTAAATTCAAAGATATTTGACGCAACCTATATTTTGTCATTTAGGAGCTTTAAGATTTGGTATGTCGACGATAGTACTTATAAATTCGAAGATATTTATTAACTACCTGAACTTAACAACTTTCTCTTGAATCATATTATATCTACATAAAATTCGAAGGATGATATATATGTAACACTCGAGATATTTAACTATTTCATATAACGTCGATTTAAAAAAAGTACACAATCATATCGAAGCTTTAAAATTAAGTATTTTTCGACGATGTCAGAGTACTTTACAATTTTTTAATAACTTGTCGTAGAAATTTTCCTATTCATTAGAAGACACATGATTTATCATTTCGGCGATATAATCATATAAAATTACCTTTAAATTCGAAGATATTTGACGCAACCTATATTTTGTCATATAGGAGCTTTAAGATTTGGTATGTCGACGATAGTACTTATAAATTCGTACATATTTATTAACTACCTGAACTAAACAACATTCTCTTGAATCATATTATATCTACATAAAATTCGAAGGATGATATCTATGTAACACTCGAGATATTTAACTATTTCATATAACGTCGATTTAAAACAACTACACAATCATATCGAAGCTTTAAAATTAAGTATTTTTCGACGATGTTAGAGTACTTTACAATTTTTTAATAACTTGTCGTCGAAATTTTCCTATTCATTAGAAGACACATGATTTATCATTTCGGCGATATAATCATATAAAATTACCTTTAAATTCAAAGATATTTGACGCAACCTATATTTTGTCATTTAGGAGCTTTAAGATTTGGTATGTCGACGATAGTACTTATAAATTCGAAGATATTTATTAACTACCTGAACTTAACAACTTTCTCTTGAATCATATTATATCTACATAAAATTCGAAGGATGATATATATGTAACACTCGAGATATTTAACTATTTCATATAACGTCGATTTAAAACCACTACACAATCATATCGAAGCTTTAAAATTTAGTATTTTTCGACGATGTTAGAGTACTTTACAATTTTTTAATAACTTGTCGTAGAAATTTTCCTATTCATTAGAAGACACATGATTTATCATTTCGGCGATATAATCATATAAAATTACCTTTAAATTCGAAGATATTTGACGCAACCTATATTTTGTCATTTAGGAGCTTTAAGATTTTGTATGTCGACGATAGTACTTCTAAATTCGAAGATATTTATTAACTACCTGAACTTAACAACATTCTCTTAAATCATATTATATCTACATAAAATTCGAAGGATGATATATATGTAACACTCGAGCTATTTAACTATTGCATATAACGTCGATTTAAAACAACTACACAATCATATCGAAGCTTTAAAATTTAGTATTTTTCGACGATGTTAGATTACTACAGTAAATTCCAATCTTTAACTAATTTGTTGAGGAAATATTCCTAATAATTAGAAGACATATAATTTATCATTTCGACGATATAAATTCATATATCGTTACTATTAATGTCGAAGATATTTGACACAACCTATATTTTATCATTTAGGAGCTTTAAGATTTGGTGTGTCGACGATATTACTTATAAATTCGAAGATATTTATTAACTACCTAACATAACAACATTCTCTTGAAATAATATATCGTAGAATATTTTATTACACCTACATGAAAATCGAAGGATGGTATATATGTAAAACTCGAAGATATTTAACTATTTCATATAACGTGAATTTTAAACAAATACACAATCATATCGAAGATTTAAAATTTAGTATTTCGACGATATTACTAATAAATTTGAAGATATTCATTTACTACCTTTACTTAACAACAATATTTTATTATATAAAGTCGGAGATATCTTTCTTTGACTAACTTTACTTAACCGCATTCTCTTTAAATAATATATCGCAGAATATTTTTTTATACCTACATAAAAGTCGAAGTCTGATATATATAATAACTACTAAAAGATATTGCACTCCTTTATTTAACGTAGATTCAAACCAATTCATAATCATATCGAAGCTTTAAATTTAGTATTTTTCGACGATATTAGGTTACCACAGTACTTTACAATTTTTTAATAACTTGTCGCGGAAATTTTCCTATTCATTAGAAGACACATGATTTATCATTTCGGCGATATAATCATATAAAATTACCTTTAAATTCGAAGATATTTGACGCAACCTATATTTTGTCATATAGGAGCTTTAAGATTTGGTATGTCGACGATAGTACTTATAAATTCGCACATATTTATTAACTACCTGAACTAAACAACATTCTCTTGAATCATATTATATCTACATAAAATTCGAAGGATGATATATATGTAACACTCGAGATATTTAACTATTTCATATAACGTCGATTTAAAACAACTACACAATCGTTCGAAGCTGTAAATTGAGTATTTTTCGACGATGTTAGATTACCACAGTACTTTACAATTTTTTAATAACTTGTCGTAGAAATTTTCCTATTCATTAGAAGACACATGATTTATCATTTCGGCGATATAATCATATAAAATTACCTTTAAATTCAAAGATATTTGACGCAACCTATATATTGTCAATTAGGAGCTTTAAGATTTGGTATGTCGACGATAGTACTTATAAATTCGAAGATATTTATTAACTACCTGAATTTAACAACTTTCTCTTGAATCATATTATATCTACATAAAATTCGAAGGATGATATATATGTAACACTCGAGATATTTAACTATTTCATATAACGTCGATTTAAAAAAACTACACAATCATATCGAAGCTTTAAAATTAAGTATTTTTCGACGATGTTAGAGTACTTTACAATTTTTTAATAACTTGTCGTAGAAATTTTCCTATTCATTTGAAGACACATGATTTATCATTTCGGCGATATAATCATATAAAATTACCTTTAAATTCGAATATATTTGACGCAACCTATATTTTGTCATTTAGGAGCTTTAAGATTTGGTATGTCGACGATAGTACTCCTAAATTCGAAGATATTTATTAACTACCTGAACTTAACAAGTTATATTTACTTAATATGTAACACTCGAGCTATTTAACTATTTCATATAACGTCGATTTAAAACAACTACACAATCATATCGAAGCTTTAAAATTTAGTATTTTTCGACGATGTTAGATTACTACAGTAAATTCCAATCTTTAACTAATTTGTTGAGGAAATATTCCTAATAATTAGAAGACATATAATTTATCATTTCGACGATATAAATTCATATATCGTTACTATTAAAGTCGAAGATATTTGACACAACCTATATTTTATCATTTAGGAGCTTTAAGATTTGGTGTGTCGACGATATTACTTATAAATTCGAAGATATTTATTAACTACCTAACATAACAACATTCTCTTGAAATAATATATCGTAGAATATTTTATTACACCTACATGAAAATCGAAGGATGGTATATATGTAAAACTCGAAGATATTTAACTATTTCATATAACGTGAATTTTAAACAAATACACAATCATATCGAACATTTAAAATTTAGTATTTCGACGATATTACTAGTAAATTTGAAGATATTCATTTACTACCTTTACTTAACAACAATATTTTATTATATAAAGTCGGAGATATCTTTCTTTGACTAACTTTACTTAACCGCATTCTCTTTAAATAATATATCGCAGAATATTTTTTTATACCTACATAAAAGTCGAAGTCTGATACATATAATAACTACTAAAAGATATTGCACTACTTTATTTAACGTCGATTTAAACGAATTCATAATCATATCGAAGCTTTAAATTTAGTATTTTTCGACGATGTTAGATTACCACAGTACTTTACAATTTTTTAATAACTTGTCGTAGAAATTTTCCTATTCATTAGAAGACACATGATTTATCATTTCGGCGATATAATCGTCTAAAATTACCTTAAATTAAAAGATAATTGACGCAACCTATATTTTGTCATTTAGGAGCTTTAAGATTTGGTATGTCGACGATAGTACTTCTAAATTCGAAGATATTTATTAACTACCTGAACTTAACAACATTCTCTTGAATCATATTATATCTACATAAAATTCGAAGGATGATATATATGTAACACTCGAGATATTTAACTATTTCATATAATGTCGATTTAAAACAACTACACAATCATATCGAAGCTTTAAAATTTAGTAATTTTCGACGATGTTAGATTACTACAGTAAATTCCAATCTTTAACTAATTTGTTGAGGAAATATTCCTAATAATTAGAAGACATATAATTTATCATTTCGACGATATAAATTCATATATCGTTACTATTAAAGTCGAAGATATTTGACACAACCTATATTTTATCATTTAGGAGCTTTAAGATTTCGTATGTCGACGATATTACTTATAAATTCGAAGATATATATTAACTACCTAAACATAACAACATTCTCTTGAAATAATATATCGTAGAATATTTTATTACACCTACATGAAAATCGAAGGATGGTATATATGTAAAACTCGAAGATAGTTAACTATTTCATATAACGTGAATTTTAAACAAATACACAATCATATTGAAGATTTAAAATTAAGTATTTCGACGATATTACTAATAAATTTGAAGATATTCATTTACTACCTTTACTTAACAACAATATTTTATTATATAAAGTCGGAGATATCTTTCTTTGACTAACTTTACTTAACCGCATTCTCTTTAAATAATATATCGCAGTATATTTTTTTATACCTACATAAAAGTCGAAGTCTGATATATATAATAACTACTAAAAGATATTGCACTCCTTTATTTAACGTCGATTCAAACCAATTCATAATCATATCGAAGCTTTAAATTTAGTATTTTTCGACGATGTTAGATTACCACAGTACTTTACAATTTTTTAATAACTTGTCGTAGAAATTTTCCTATTTATTAGAAGACACATGATTTATCATTTTGGCGATAAATCATATAAAATTACCTTTAAATTCGAAGATATTTGACGCAACCTATATTTTGTCATTTAGGAGCTTTAAGATTTGGTATGTCGACGATAGTACTTAAAAATTCGAAGATATTTATTAACTACCTGAACTTAACAACATTCTCTTGAATCATATTATATCTACATAAAATTCGAAGGATGATATCTATGTAACACTCGAGATATTTAACTATTTCATATAACGTCGATTTAAAACAACTACACAATCATATCGAAGCTTTAAAATTAAGTATTTTTCGACGATGTTAGAGTACTTTACAATTTTTTAATAACTTGTCGTCGAAATTTTCCTATTCATTAGAAGACACATGATTTATCATTTCGGCGATATAATCATATAAAATTACCTTTAAATTCGAAGATATTTGACGCAACCTATATTTTGTCATATAGGAGCTTTAAGATTTGGTATGTCGACGATAGTACTTATAAATTCGCACATATTTATTAACTACCTGAACTAAACAACATTCTCTTGAATCATATTATATCTACATAAAATTCGAAGGATGATATCTATGTAACACTCGAGATATTTAACTATTTCATATAACGTCGATTTAAAACAACTACACAATCGTTCGAAGCTGTAAATTGAGTATTTTTCGACGATGTTAGATTACCACAGTACTTTACAATTTTTTAATAACTTGTCGTAGAAATTTTCCTATTCATTAGAAGACACATGATTTATCATTTCGGCGATATAATCATATAAAATTACCTTTAAATTCAAAGATATTTGACGCAACCTATATATTGTCATTTAGGAGCTTTAAGATTTGGTATGTCGACGATAGTACTTATAAATTCGAAGATATTTATTAACTACCTGAATTTAACAACTTTCTCTTGAATCATATTATATCTACATAAAATTCGAAGGATGATATATATGTAACACTCGAGATATTTAACTATTTCATATAACGTCGATTTAAAAAAACTACACAATCATATCGAAGCTTTAAAATTAAGTATTTTTCGACGATGTTAGAGTACTTTACAATTTTTTAATAACTTGTCGTAGAAATTTTCCTATTCATTTGAAGACACATGATTTATCATTTCGGCGATATAATCATATAAAATTACCTTTAAATTCGAATATATTTGACGCAACCTATATTTTGTCATTTAGGAGCTTTAAGATTTGGTATGTCGACGATAGTACTCCTAAATTCGAAGATATTTATTAACTACCTGAACTTAACAAGTTATATTTACTTAATATGTAACACTCGAGCTATTTAACTATTTCATATAACGTCGATTTAAAACAACTACACAATCATATCGAAGCTTTAAAATTTAGTATTTTTCGACGATGTTAGATTACTACAGTAAATTCCAATCTTTAACTAATTTGTTGAGGAAATATTCCTAATAATTAGAAGACATATAATTTATCATTTCGACGATATAAATTCATATATCGTTACTATTAAAGTCGAAGATATTTGACACAACCTATATTTTATCATTTAGGAGCTTTAAGACTTGGTGTGTCGACGATATTACTTATAAATTCGAAGATATTTATTAACTACCTAACATAACAACATTCTCTTGAAATAATATATCGTAGAATATTTTATTACACCTACATGAAAATCGAAGGATGGTATATATGTAAAACTCGAAGATATTTAACTATTTCATATAACGTGAATTTTAAACAAATACACAATCATATCGAACATTTAAAATTTAGTATTTCGACGATATTACTAGTAAATTTGAAGATATTCATTTACTACCTTTACTTAACAACAATATTTTATTATATAAAGTCGGAGATATCTTTCTTTGACTAACTTTACTTAACCGCATTCTCTTTAAATAATATATCGCAGAATATTTTTTTATACCTACATAAAAGTCGAAGTCTGATACATATAATAACTACTAAAAGATATTGCACTACTTTATTTAACGTCGATTTAAACGAATTCATAATCATATCGAAGCTTTAAATTTAGTATTTTTCGACGATGTTAGATTACCACAGTACTTTACAATTTTTTAATAACTTGTCGTAGAAATTTTCCTATTCATTAGAAGACACATGATTTATCATTTCGGCGATATAATCGTCTAAAATTACCTTAAATTAAAAGATAATTGACGCAACCTATATTTTGTCATTTAGGAGCTTTAAGATTTGGTATGTCGACGATAGTACTTCTAAATTCGAAGATATTTATTAACTACCTGAACTTAACAACATTCTCTTGAATCATATTATATCTACATAAAATTCGAAGGATGATATATATGTAACACTCGAGATATTTAACTATTTCATATAATGTCGATTTAAAACAACTACACAATCATATCGAAGCTTTAAAATTTAGTAATTTTCGACGATGTTAGATTACTACAGTAAATTCCAATCTTTAACTAATTTGTTGAGAAAATATTCCTAATAATTAGAAGACATATAATTTATCATTTCGACGATATAAATTCATATATCGTTACTATTAAAGTCGAAGATATTTGACACAACCTATATTTTATCATTTAGGAGCTTTAAGATTTCGTATGTCGACGATATTACTTATAAATTCGAAGATATATATTAACTACCTAAACATAACAACATTCTCTTGAAATAATATATCGTAGAATATTTTATTACACCTACATGAAAATCGAAGGATGGTATATATGTAAAACTCGAAGATAGTTAACTATTTCATATAACGTGAATTTTAAACAAATACACAATCATATTGAAGATTTAAAATTAAGTATTTCGACGATATTACTAATAAATTTGAAGATATTCATTTACTACCTTTACTTAACAACAATATTTTATTATATAAAGTCGGAGATATCTTTCTTTGACTAACTTTACTTAACCGCATTCTCTTTAAATAATATATCGCAGAATATTTTTTTATACCTACATAAAAGTCGAAGTCTGATATATATAATAACTACTAAAAGATATTGCACTCCTTTATTTAACGTCGATTCAAACCAATTCATAATCATATCGAAGCTTTAAATTTAGTATTTTTCGACGATGTTAGATTACCACAGTACTTTACAATTTTTTAATAACTTGTCGTAGAAATTTTCCTATTTATTAGAAGACACATGATTTATCATTTCGGCGATAAATCATATAAAATTACCTTTAAATTCGAAGATAGTTGACGCAACCTATATTTTGTCATTTAGGAGCTTTAAGATTTGGTATGTCGACGATAGTACTTAAAAATTCGAAGATATTTATTAACTACCTGAACTTAACAACATTCTCTTGAATCATATTATATCTACATAAAATTCGAAGAATGATATATATGTAACACTCGAGATTTTTAACTTATCATATAACGTCGATTTAAAACAACTACACAATCATATCGAAGCTTTAAAATTTAGTATTTTTCGACGATGTTAGATTACTACAGTAAATTCCAATCTTTAACTAATTTGTTAAGGAAATATTCCTAATAATTAGAAGACATATAATTTATCATTTCGACGATATAAATTCATATATCGTTACTATTAAAGTCGAAGATATTTGACACAACCTATATTTTATCATTTAGGAGCTTTAAGATTTGGTGTGTCGACGATATTACTTATAAATTCGAAGATATTTATTAACTACCTAACATAACAACATTCTCTTGAAATAATATATCGTAAAATATTTTATTACACCTACATGAAAATCGAAGGATGGTATATATGTAAAACTCGAAGATATTTAACTATTTCATATAACGTGAATTTTAAACAAATACACAATCATATCGAAGATTTAAAATTTAGTATTTCGACGATATTACTAATAAATTTGAAGATATTCATTTACTACCTTTACTTAACAACAATATTTTATTATATAAAGTCGGAGATATCTTTCTTTGACTAACTTTACTTAACCGCATTCTCTTTAAATAATATATCGCAAAATATTTTTTTATACCTACGTAAAGTCGAAGTCTGATGTATATAATAACTACTAAAAGATATTGCACTACTTTATTTAACGTCGATTCAAACCAATTCATAATCATATCGAAGCTTTAAATTTAGTATTTTTCGACGATGTTAGATTACCACAGTACTTTACAATTTTTTAATAACTTGTCGTAGAAATTTTCCTATTCATTAGAAGACACATGATTTATCATTTCGGCGATATAATCATATAAAATTACCTTTAAATTCGAAGATATTTGACGCAACCTATATTTTGTCATTTAGGAGCTTTAAGATTTGGTATGTCGACGATAGTACTTATAAATTCGAAGATATTTATTAACTACCTGAACTTAACAACATTCTCTTGAATCATATTATATCTACATAAAATTCGAAGGATGATATACATGTAACACTCGAGATATTTAACTATTTCATATAACGTCGATTTAAAACAACTACACAATAATATCGAAGCTTTAAAATTTAGTAATTTTCGACGATGTTAGATTACTACAGTAAATTCCAATCTTTAACTAATTTGTTGAGGAAATATTCCTAATAATTAGAAGACATATAATTTATCATTTCGACGATATAAATTCATATATCGTTACTATTAAAGTCAAAGATATTTGACACAACCTATATTTTATCATTTAGGAGCTTTAAGATTTCGTATGTCGACGATATTACTTATAAATTCGAATATATATATTAACTACCTAAACATAACAACATTCTCTTGAAATAATAAATCGTAGAATACTTTATTAAACCTACGATGAAAATCGAAGGATGGTATATATGTAAAACTCGAAGATATTTAACTATTTCATATAACGTAAATTTTAAACAAATACACAATCATATCGAAGATTTAAAATTTAGTATTTTGACGATATTACTAATAAATTTGAAGATATTCATTTACTACCTTTACTTAACAATATTTTATTAAATAAAGTCGGAGATATCTTTCTGTGACTAACTTTACTTAACCGCATCCCCTTTAAATAATATATCCTAGAATATTTTATTAAACCTACATGAAAATCGAAGGATGGTATATATGTAAAACTCGAAGATATTTAACTATTTCATATAACGTAAATTTTAAGCAAATACACAATCATATCGAAGATTTAAAATTTAGTATTTTGACGATATTACTAATAAATTTGAAGATATTCATTTACTACCTTTACTTAACAATATTTTATTAAATAAAGTCGGAGATATCTTTCTTTGACTAACTTTACATAACCGCATCCCCTTTAAATAATATATCGTAGAAAATTATTTAAACCTACATGAAAATCGAAGGATGGTATATATGTAAAACTCGAAGATATTTAACTATTTCATATAACGTAAATTTTAAACAAATACACAATCATATCGAAGATTTAAAATTTTGTATTTACGATATTACTAATAAATTTGAAGATATTCATTTAATACCTTTACTTAACAACAATATTTTATTAAATAAAGTCGGAGATATCTTTCTTTGACTAACTTTACTTAACCGCATTCTCTTTAAATAATATATCGTAGAAAATTTTTTTTATACCTACATAAAAGTCGAAGTCTGATGTATATAATAACTACTAAAAGATATTGCACTACTTTATTTAACGTCGATTCAAACCAATTCATAATCATATCGAAGCTTTAAATTTAGTATTTTTCGACGATGTTAGATTACCACAGTACTTTACAATTTTTTAATAACTTGTCGTAGAAATTTTCCTATTCATTAGAAGACACATGATTTATCATTTCGGCGATATAATCATATACAATTACCTTTAAATTCGAAGATATTTGACGCAACCTATATTTTGTCATTTAGGAGCTTTAAGATTTGGTATGTCGACGATAGTACTTATAAATTCGAAGATATTTATTAACTACCTGAACTTAACAACATTCTCTTGAATCATATTATATCTACATAAAATTCGAAGAATGATATACATGTAACACTCGAGATATTTAACTATTTCATATAACGTCGATTTAAAACAACTACACAATAATATCGAAGCTTTAAAATTTAGTAATTTTCGACGATGTTAGATTACTACAGTAAATTCCAATCTTTAACTAATTTGTTGAGGAAATATTCCTAATAATTAGAAGACATATAATTTATCATTTCGACGATATAAATTCATATATCGTTACTATTAAAGTCGAAGATATTTGACACAACCTATATTTTATTATTTAGGAGCTTTAAGATTTCGTATGTCGACGATATTACTTATAAATTCGAAGATATATATTAACTACCTAAACATAACAACATTCTCTTGAAATAATAAATCGTAGAATACTTTATTAAACCTACGATGAAATTTGAAGGATGGTATATATGTAAAACTCGAAGATATTTAACTATTTCATATAACGTAAATTTTAAACAAATACACAATCATATCGAAGATTTAAAATTTAGTATTTTGACGATATTACTAATAAATTTGAAGATATTCATTTACTACCTTTACTTAACAATATTTTATTAAATAAAGTCGGAGATATCTTTCTGTGACTAACTTTACTTAACCGCATCCCCTTTAAATAATATATCCTAGAATATTTTATTAAACCTACATGAAAATCGAAGGATGGTATATATGTAAAACTCGAAGATATTTAACTATTTCATATAACGTAAATTTTAAGCAAATACACAATCATATCGAAGATTTAAAATTTAGTATTTTGACGATATTACTAATAAATTTGAAGATATTCATTTACTACCTTTACTTAACAATATTTTATTAAATAAAGTCGGAGATATCTTTCTTTGACTAACTTTACATAACCGCATCCCCTTTAAATAATATATCGTAGAAAATTATTTAAACCTACATGAAAATCGAAGGATGGTATATATGTAAAACTCGAAGATATTTAACTATTTCATATAACGTAAATTTTAAACAAATACACAATCATATCGAAGATTTAAAATTTTGTATTTACGATATTACTAATAAATTTGAAGATATTCATTTAATACCTTTACTTAACAACAATATTTTATTAAATAAAGTCGGAGATATCTTTCTTTGACTAACTTTACTTAACCGCATTCTCTTTAAATAATATATCGTAGAAAATTTTTTTTATACCTACATAAAAGTCGAAGTCTGATGTATATAATAACTACTAAAAGATATTGCACTACTTTATTTAACGTCGATTCAAACCAATTCATAATCATATCGAAGCTTTAAATTTAGTATTTTTCGACGATGTTAGATTACCACAGTACTTTACAATTTTTTAATAACTTGTCGTAGAAATTTTCCTATTCATTAGAAGACACATGATTTATCATTTCGGCGATATAATCATATACAATTACCTTTAAATTCGAAGATATTTGACGCAACCTATATTTTGTCATTTAGGAGCTTTAAGATTTGGTATGTCGACGATAGTACTTATAAATTCGAAGATATTTATTAACTACCTGAACTTAACAACATTCTCTTGAATCATATTATATCTACATAAAATTCGAAGGATGATATATATGTAACACTCGAGATATTTAACTATTTCATATAACGTCGATTCAAACCAATTCATAATCATATCGAAGCTTTAAATTTAGTATTTTTCGACGATATTAGGTTACCACAGTACTTTACAATTTTTTAATAACTTGTCGCGGGAATTTTCCTATTCATTAGAAGACACATGATTTATCATTTCGGCGATATAATCGTATAAAATTACCTTAAATTGAAAGATATTTGACGCAACCTATATTTTGTCATTTAGGAGCTTTAAGATTTGGTATGTCGACGATAGTACTTCTAAATTCGAAGATATTTATTAACTACCTGAACTTAACAACATTCTCTTGAATCATATTATATCTACATAAAATTCGAAGGATGATATATATGTAACACTCGAGCTATTTAACTATTTCATATAACGTCGATTTAAAACAACTACACAATCATATCGAAGCTTTAAAATTTAGTATTTTTCGACGATGTTAGATTACTACAGTAAATTCCAATCTTTAACTAATTTGTTGAGGAAATATTCCTAATAATTAGAAGACATATAATTTATCATTTCGACGATATAAATTCATATATCGTTACTATTAAAGTCGAAGATATTTGACACAACCTATATTTTATCATTTAGGAGCTTTAAGATTTGGTGTGTCGACGATATTACTTATAAATTCGAAGATATTTATTAACTACCTAACATAAAAACATTCTCTTGAAATAATATATCGTAGAATATTTTATTACACCTACATGAAAATCGAAGGATGGTATATATGTAAAACTCGAAGATATTTAACTATTTCATATAACGTGAATTTTAAACAAATACACAATCATATCGAAGATTTAAAATTTAGTATTTCGACGATATTACTAATAAATTTGAAGATATTCATTTACTACCTTTACTTAACAACAATATTTTATTATATAAAGTCGGAGATATCTTTCTTTGACTAACTTTACTTAACCGCATTCTCTTTAAATAATAAATCGCAGAATATTTTTTTATACCTACATAAAAGTCGAAGTCTGATATATATAATAACTACTAAAAGATATTGCACTCCTTTATTTAACGTAGATTCAAACCAATTCATAATCATATCGAAGCTTTAAATTTAGTATTTTTCGACGATATTAGGTTACCACAGTACTTTACAATTTTTTAATAACTTGTCGCGGAAATTTTCCTATTCATTAGAAGACACATGATTTATCATTTCGGCGATATAATCATATAAAATTACCTTTAAATTCGAAGATATTTGACGCAACCTATATTTTGTCATATAGGAGCTTTAAGATTTGGTATGTCGACGATAGTACTTATAAATTCGCACATATTTATTAACTACCTGAACTAAACAACATTCTCTTGAATCATATTATATCTACATAAAATTCGAAGGATGATATATATGTAACACTCGAGATATTTAACTATTTCATATAACGTCGATTTAAAACAACTACACAATCGTTCGAAGCTGTAAATTTAGTATTTTTCGACGATGTTAGATTACCACAGTACTTTACAATTTTTTAATAACTTGTCGTAGAGATTTTCCTATTCATTAGAAGACACATGATTTATCATTTCGGCGATATAATCATATAAAATTACCTTTAAATTCAAAGATATTTGACGCAACCTATATATTGTCATTTAGGAGCTTTAAGATTTGGTATGTCGACGATACTACTTATAAATTCGAAGATATTTATTAACTACCTGAACTTAACAACTTTCTCTTGAATCATATTATATCTACATAAAATTCGAAGGATGATATATATGTAACACTCGAGATATTTAACTATTTCATATAACGTCGATTTAAAAAAACTACACAATCATATCGAAGCTTTAAAATTAAGTATTTTTCGACGATGTTAGAGTACTTTACAATTTTTTAATAACTTGTCGTAGAAATTTTCCTATTCATTAGAAGACACATGATTTATTATTTCGGCGATATAATCATATAAAATTACCTTTAAATTCGAATATATTTGACGCAACCTATATTTTGTCATTTAGGAGCTTTAAGATTTGGTATGTCGACGATAGTACTTCTAAATTCGAAGATATTTATTAACTACCTGAACTTAACAAGTTATATTTACTTAATATGTAACACTCGAGATATTTAACTATCTCATATAACGTCGATTTAAAACAACTACACAATCGTTCGAAGCTTTAAAATTTAGTATTTTTCGACGATGTTAGATTACTACAGTAAATTCCAATCTTTAACTAATTTGTTGAGGAAATATTCCTAATAATTAGAAGACATATAATTTATCATTTCGACGATATAAATTCATATATCGTTACTATTAAAGTCGAAGATATTTGACACAACCTATATTTTATCATTTAGGAGCTTTAAGATTTGGTGTGTCGACGATATTACTTATAAATTCGAAGATATTTATTAACTACCTAAACATAACAACATTCTCTTGAAATAATATATCGTAGAATATTTTATTACACCTACATGAAAATCGAAGGATGGTATATATGTAAAACTCGAAGATATTTAACTATTTCATATAACGTGAATTTTAAACAAATACACAATCATATCGAAGATTTAAAATTTAGTATTTTGACGATATTACTAAATAATTTGAAGATATTCATTTACTACCTTTACTTAACAACAATATTTTATTATATAAAGTCGGAGATATCTTTCTTTGACTAACTTTACTTAACCGCATTCTCTTTAAATAATATATCGCAGAATATTTTTTTATACCTACATAAAAGTCGAAGTCTGATATATATAATAACTACTAAAAGATATTGCACTCCTTTATTTAACGTCGATTCAAACCAATTCATAATCATATCGAAGCTTTAAATTTAGTATTTTTCGACTATGTTAGATGACTAAAGTAAATTCCAATCTTTAACTAATTTGTTGACGAAATATTCCTAATAATTAAAAGACATATAATTTATCATTTCGACGATATAAATTGATATATCGTTACTATTAAAGACGAAGATATTTGACACAACCTATATTTTATCATTTAGGAGCTTTAAGATTTGGTGTGTCGACGATATTACTTATAAATTCGAAGATATTTATTAACTACCTAACATAACAACATTCTCTTGAAATAATATATCGTAGAATATTTTATTTAATCATATCGAAGCTTTAAATTTAGTATTTTTCGACGATGTTAGATTACTACAGTACTTTACAATTGTTTAATATATTAAGGCGATATATTCATAAAACATTACTATTTAAGTCGAAGATATTTGACACAACCTATATTTTATCATTTAGGAGCTTTAAGATTTGTTGTGTCAACGATATTACTTATAAATTCGAAGATATTTATTAACTACCTAAACATAACAACATTATCTTGAAATAATATATCGTAGAATATTTTATTACACCTACATGAAAATCGAAGGTTGGTATATATGTAACACTCGAAGATACTTAACTATTTCATATAACGTAAATTTTAAACAAATACACAATCATATCGAAGAATTAAAATTTATTATTTCGACGTTATTACTAATAAATTTGAAGATATTCATTTACTACCTTTACTTAACAACAATATTTTATTATATAAAGTCGGAGATATCTTTCTTTGACTAATTTTACTTAATCGCATTCTCTTTAAATAATATATCGTAGAATATTTTTTTATACCTACATAAAAGTCGAAGTCTGATATATATAATAACTACTAAAAGATATTGCACTACTTTATTTAACGTCGATTCAAACCAATTCATAATCATATCGAAGCTTTAAATTTAGTATTTTTCGACGATGTTAGATTACTACAGTACTTTATAATTGTTTAATATATTAAGGCGATATATATTCATATAACATTACTATTAAATTCGAAGATATTTGACGCAACCTATATTTTGTCATTTAGGAGCTTTAAGATTTGGTATGTTGACGATATTATTTATAAATTCGAAGATATTTATTAACTACCTAAACATAACAACATTCTCTTGAAATAATATATCGTAGAATATTTTATTATACCTACATGAAAATCGAAGGACGGTATATATGTAAAACTCGAAGATATTTACCTATTTCATATAACATGAATTTTAAACAAATACACAATCATATCGAACATTTAAAATTTAGTATTTCGTCGATATTACTAATAAATTTGAAGATATTCATTTACTAAATTTACTTAACAACAATATTTTATTATATAAAGTTGGAGATATCTTTCATTGACTAACTTTAATTAACCGCATTTCCTTTAAATAATATATCGCAGAATATTTTTTTATACCTACATAACAGTCGAAGTCTGATATATATAACAACTACTAAAAGATATTGCACTCTTTTTTTTAACGTCGATTCAAACCAATTCATAATCATATCGAAGCTTTAAATTTAGTATTTTTCGACGATATTAGGTTACCACAGTACTTTACAATTTTTTAATAACTTGTCGCGGGAATTTTCCTATTCATTAGAAGACACATGATTTATCATTTCGGCGATATAATCGTATAAAATTACCTTAAATTGAAAGATATTTGACGCAACCTATATTTTGTCATTTAAGAGCTTTAAGATTTGGTATGTCGACGATAGTACTTCTAAATTCGAAGATATTTATTAACTACCTGAACTTAACAACATTCTCTTGAATCATATTATATCTACATAAAATTCGACGGATGATATATATGTAACACTCGAGCTATTTAACTATCTCATATAACGTCGATTTAAAACAACTACACAATCGTTCGAAGCTTTAAAATTTAGTATTTTTCGACGATGTTAGATTACTACAGTAAATTCCAATCTTTAACTAATTTGTTGAGGAAATATTCCTAATAATTAGAAGACATATAATTTATCATTTCGACGATATAAATTCATATATCGTTACTATTAAAGTCGAAGATATTTGACACAACCTATATTTTATCATTTAGGAGCTTTAAGATTTGGTGTGTCGACGATATTACTTATAAATTCGAAGATATTTATTAACTACCTAAACATAACAACATTCTCTTGAAATAATATATCGTAGAATATTTTATTACACCTACATGAAAATCGAAGGATGGTATATATGTAAAACTCGAAGATATTTAACTATTTCATATAACGTGAATTTTAAACAAATACACAATCATATCGAAGATTTAAAATTTAGTATTTTGACGATATTACTAATAAATTTGAAGATATTCATTTACTACCTTTACTTAACAACAATATTTTATTATATAAAGTCGGAGATATCTTTCTTTGACTAATTTTACTTAATCGCATTCTCTTTAAATAATATATCGTAGAATATTTTTTTATACCTACATAAAAGTCGAAGTCTGATATATATAATAACTACTAAAAGATATTGCACTACTTTATTTAACGTCGATTCAAACCAATTCATAATCATATCGAAGCTTTAAATTTAGTATTTTTCGACGATGTTAGATTACTACAGTACTTTATAATTGTTTAATATATTAAGGCGATATATATTCATATAACATTACTATTAAATTCGAAGATATTTGACGCAACCTATATTTTGTCATTTAGGAGCTTTAAGATTTGGTATGTCGACGATATTATTTATAAATTCGAAGATATTTATTAACTACCTAAACATAACAACATTCTCTTGAAATAATATATCGTAGAATATTTTATTACGCCTACATGAAAATCGAAGGACGGTATATATGTAAAACTCGAAGATATTTACCTATTTCATATAACATGAATTTTAAACAAATACACAATCATATCGAACATTTAAAATTTAGTATTTCGACGATATTACTAATAAATTTGAAGATATTCATTTACTAAATTTACTTAACAACAATATTTTATTATATAAAGTTGGAGATATCTTTCATTGACTAACTTTAATTAACCGCATTTCCTTTAAATAATATATCGCAGAATATTTTTTTATACCTACATAACAGTCGAAGTCTGATATATATAACAACTACTAAAAGATATTGCACTCTTTTTTTTAACGTCGATTCAAACCAATTCATAATCATATCGAAGCTTTAAATTTAGTAATTTTCGACGATATTAGGTTACCACAGTACTTTAGAATTTTTTAATAACTTGTCGCGGGAATTTTCCTATTCATTAGAAGACACATGATTTATCATTTCGGCGATATAATCGTATAAAATTACCTTAAATTGAAAGATATTTGACGCAACCTATATTTTGTCATTTAAGAGCTTTAAGATTTGGTATGTCGACGATAGTACTTCTAAATTCGAAGATATTTATTAACTACCTGAACTTAACAACATTCTCTCGAATCATATTATATCTACATAAAATTCGACGGATGATATATATGTAACACTCGAGATATTTAACTATCTCATATAACGTCGATTTAAAACAACTACACAATCGTTCGAAGCTTTAAAATTTAGTATTTTTCGACGATGTTAGATTACTACAGTAAATTCCAATCTTTAACTAATTTGTTGAGGAAATATTCCTAATAATTAGAAGACATATAATTTATCATTTCGACGATATAAATTCATATATCGTTACTATTAAAGTCGAAGATATTTGACACAACCTATATTTTATCATTTAGGAGCTATAAGATTTGGTGTGTCGACGATATTACTTATAAATTCGAAGATATTTATTAACTACCTAAACATAACAACATTCTCTTGAAATAATATATCGTAGAATATTTTATTACACCTACATGAAAATCGAAGGATGGTATATATGTAACACTCGAAGATATTTAACTATTTCATATACCGTGAATTTTAAACAAATACACAATCATATCGAAGATTTAAAATTTAGTATTTTGACGATATTACTAATAAATTTGAAGATATTCATTTACTACCTTTACTTAACAACAATATTTTATTATATAAAGTCGGAGATATCTTTCTTTGACTAAATTTACTTAACCGCATTCTCTTTAAATAATATATCGCAGAATATTTTTTTATACCTACATAAAAGTCGAAGTCTGATGTATATAATAACTACTAAAAGATATTGCACTACTTTATTTAACGTCGATTCAAACCAATTCATAATCATATCGAAGCTTTAAATTTAGTATTTTCGACGATGTTAGATTACCACAGTACTTTACAATTTTTTAATAACTTGTCGTAGAAATTTTCCTATTCATTAGAAGACACATGATTTATCATTTCGGCGATATAATCATATAAAATTACCTTTAAATTCGAAGATATTTGACGCAACCTATATTTTGTCATTTAGGAGCTTTAAGATTTGGTATGTCGACGATAGTACTTCTAAATTCGAAGATAATTATTAACTACCTGAACTTAACAACATTCTCTTGAATCATATTATATCTACATAAAATTCGAAGAATGATATATATGTAACACTCGAGATATTTAACTATTTCATATAACGTGAATTTTAAACAAATACACAATCATATCGAAGATTTAAAATTTATTATTTCGACGATATTACTAATAAATTTGAAGATATTCATTTACTACCTTTACTTAACAACAATATTTTATTATATAAAGTCGGAGATATCTTTCTTTGACTAACTTTACTTAACCGCATTCTCTTTAAATAATATATCGTAGAATATTTTTATATAGCTACATAAATGTCGAAGTCTGATATATATAATAACTACTAAAAGATATTGCACTACTTTATTTAACGTCGATTCAAACCAATTCATAATCATATCGAAGCTTTAAATTTAGTATTTTTCGACGATGTTAGATTACCACAGTACTTTACAATTTTTTAATAACTTGTCGTAGAAATTTTCCTATTCATTAGAAGACACATGATTTATCATTTCGGCGATATAATCGTATAAAATTACCTTAAATTAAAAGATATTTGACGCAACCTATATTTTGTCATTTAGGAGCTTTAAGATTTGGTATGTCGACGATAGTACTTCTAAATTCGAAGATATTTATTAACTACCTGAACTTAACAACATTCTCTTGAATCATATTATATCTACATAAAATTCGAAGAATGATATATATGTAACACTCGAGATATTTAACTATTTCATATAACGTCGATTTAAAACAACTACACAATCATATCGAAGCATTAAAATTTAGTATTTTTCGACTATGTTAGATTACTACAGTAAATTCCAATCTTTAACTAATTTGTTGACGAAATATTCCTAATAATTAAAAGACATATAATTTATCATTTCGACGATATAAATTCATATATCGTTACTATTAAAGACAAAGATATTTGACACAACCTATATTTTATCATTTAGGAGCTTTAAGATTTGGTGTGTCGACGATATTACTTATAAATTCGAAGATATTTATTAACTACCTAACATAACAACATTCTCTTGAAATAATATATCGTAGAATATTTTATTTAATCATATCGAAGCTTTAAAATTTAGTATTTTTCGACTATGTTAGATTACTACAGTAAATTCCAAACTTTAACTAATTTGTTGACGAAATATTCCCAATAATTAAAAGACATATAATTTATCATTTCGACGATATAAATTCATATATCGTTACTATTAAAGACGAAGATATTTGACACAACCTATATTTTATCATTTAGGAGCTTTAAGATTTGGTGTGTCGACGATATTACTTATAAATTCGAAGATATTTATTAACTACCTAACATAACAACATTCTCTTGAAATAATATATCGTAGAATATTTTATTTAATCATATCGAAGCTTTAAATTTAGTATTTTTCGACGATATTAGATTACTACAGTACTTTACAATTGTTTAATATATTAAGGCGATATATTCATATAACATTACTATTAAATTCGAAGATATTTGACACAACCTATATTTTATCATTTAGGAGCTATAAGATTTGGTATGTCGACGATATTACTTATAAATTTTAAGATAATTATTAACTACCTAATCATAACAACATTCTCTTGAAATAATATATCGTAGAATATTTTATTACACCTACATGAAAATCGAAGGATGGTATATATGTAAGACTCGAAGATATTTAACTATTTCATATAACGTGAATTTTAAACAAATACACAATCATATCGAAGATTTAAAATTTATTATTTCGACGATATTACTAATAAATTTGAAGATATTCATTTACTACCTTTACTTAACAACAATATTTTATTATATAAAGTCGGAGATATCTTTCTTTGACTAACTTTACTTAACCGCATTCTCTTTAAATAATATATCGTAGAATATTTTTATATAGCTACATAAATGTCGAAGTCTGATATATATAATAACTACTAAAAGATATTGCACTACTTTATTTAACGTCGATTCAAACCAATTCATAATCATATCGAAGCTTTAAATTTAGTATTTTTCGACGATGTTAGATTACCACAGTACTTTACAATTTTTTAATAACTTGTCGTAGAAATTTTCCTATTCATTAGAAGACACATGATTTATCATTTCGGCGATATAATCGTATAAAATTACCTTAAATTAAAAGATATTTGACGCAACCTATATTTTGTCATTTAGGAGCTTTAAGATTTGGTATGTCGACGATAGTACTTCTAAATTCGAAGATATTTATTAACTACCTGAACTTAACAACATTCTCTTGAATCATATTATATCTACATAAAATTCGAAGAATGATATATATGTAACACTCGAGATATTTAACTATTTCATATAACGTCGATTTAAAACAACTACACAATCATATCGAAGCTTTAAAATTTAGTATTTTTCGACTATGTTAGATTACTACAGTAAATTCCAATCTTTAACTAATTTGTTGACGAAATATTCCTAATAATTAAAAGACATATAATTTATCATTTCGACGATATAAATTCATATATCGTTACTATTAAAGACAAAGATATTTGACACAACCTATATTTTATCATTTAGGAGCTTTAAGATTTGGTGTGTCGACGATATTACTTATAAATTCGAAGATATTTATTAACTACCTAACATAACAACATTCTCTTGAAATAATATATCGTAGAATATTTTATTTAATCATATCGAAGCTTTAAAATTTAGTATTTTTCGACTATGTTAGATTACTACAGTAAATTCCAAACTTTAACTAATTTGTTGACGAAATATTCCCAATAATTAAAAGACATATAATTTATCATTTCGACGATATAAATTCATATATCGTTACTATTAAAGACGAAGATATTTGACACAACCTATATTTTATCATTTAGGAGCTTTAAGATTTGGTGTGTCGACGATATTACTTATAAATTCGAAGATATTTATTAACTACCTAACATAACAACATTCTCTTGAAATAATATATCGTAGAATATTTTATTTAATCATATCGAAGCTTTAAATTTAGTATTTTTCGACGATATTAGATTACTACAGTACTTTACAATTGTTTAATATATTAAGGCGATATATTCATATAACATTACTATTAAATTCGAAGATATTTGACACAACCTATATTTTATCATTTAGGAGCTATAAGATTTGGTATGTCGACGATATTACTTATAAATTCGAAGATAATTATTAACTACCTACTCATAACAACATCCTCTTGAAATAATATATCTTAGAATATTTTATTACACCTACATGAAAATCGAAGGTTGGTATATATGTAACACTCGAAGATATTTAACTATTTCATATAACGTAAATTTTAAACAAATACACAATCATATCGAAGATTTAAAATTTATTATTTCGACGATATTACTAATAAATTTGAAGATATTCATTTACTACCTTTACTTAACAACAATATTTTATTATATAAAGTCGGAGATATCTTTCTTTGACTAAATTTACTTAACCGCATTCTCTTTAAATAATATATCGCAGAATATTTTTTTATACCTACATAAAAGTCGAAGTCTGATATATATATATAATAACTACTAAAGGATATTGCACTACTTTATTTAACGTCGATTCAAACCAATTCATAATCATATCGAAGCTTTAAATTTAGTATTTTTCGACGATGTTAGATTACCACAGTACTTTACAATTTTTTAATAACTTGTCGTAGAAATTTTCCTATTCATTAGAAGACACATGATTTATCATTTCGGCGATATAATCATATAAAATTACCATTAAATTCGAAGATATTTGACGCAACCTATATTTTGTCATTAAGGAGCTTTAAGATTTGGTATGTCGACGATAGTACTTAAAAATTCGAAGATATTTATTAACTACCTGAACTTAACAACATTCTCTCGAATCATATTATATCTACATAAAATTCGAAGAATGATATATATGTAACACTCGAGATATTTAACTATTTCATATAACGTCGATTTAAAACAACTACACAATCATATCGAACCTTTAAAATTTAGTATTTTTCGACTATGTTAGATTACTACAGTAAATTCCAATCTTTAACTAATTTGTTGAGGAAATATTCCTAATAATTAAAAGACATATAATTTATCATTTCGACGATATAAATTCATATATCGTTACTATTAAAGTCGAAGATATTTGACACAACCTATATTTTATCATTTAGGAGTTTTAAGATTTGGTGTGTCGACGATATTACTTATAAATTCGAAGATATTTATTAACTACCTAACATAACAACATTCTCTTGAAATAATATATCGTAGAATATTTTATTACACCTACATGAAAATCGAAGGATGGTATATATGTAAGACTCGAAGATATTTAACTATTTCATATAACGTGAATTTTAAACAAATACACAATCATATCGAAGATTTAAAATTTATTATTTCGACGATATTACTAATAAATTTGAAGATATTCATTTACTACCTTTACTTAACAACAATATTTTATTATATAAAGTCGGAGATATCTTTCTTTGACTAAATTTACTTAACCGCATTCTCTTTAAATAATATATCGCAGAATATTTTTTTATACCTACATAAAAGTCGAAGTCTGTTGTATATAATAACTACTAAAAGATATTGCACTACTTTATTTAACGTCGATTCAAACCAATTCATAATCATATCGAAGCTTTAAATTTAGTATTTTTCGACGATGTTAGATTACCACAGTACTTTACAATTTTTTAATAACTTGTCGTAGAAATTTTCCTATTCATTAGAAGACACATGATTTATCATTTCGGCGATATAATCATATAAAATTACCTTTAAATTCGAAGATATTTGACGCAACCTATATTTTGTCATTTAGGAGCTTTAAGATTTGGTATGTCGACGATAGTACTTCTAAATTCGAAGATATTTATTAACTACCTGAACTTAACAACATTCTCTTGAATCATATTATATCTACATAAAATTCGAAGAATGATATATATGTAACATTCGAGATATTTAACTATTTCATATAACGTCGATTTAAAACAACTACACAATCATATCGAAGCTTTAAAATTTAGTATTTTTCGACTATGTTAGATTACTACAGTAAATTCCAATCTTTAACTAATTTGTTGAGGAAATATTCCTAATAATTAAAAGACATATAATTTATCATTTCGACGATATAAATTCATATATCGTTACTATTAAAGTCGAAGATATTTGACACAACCTATATTTTATCATTTAGGAGCTTTAAGATTTGGTGTGTCGACGATATTACTTATAAATTCGAAGATATTTATTAACTACCTAACATAACAACATTCTCTTGAAATAATATATCGTAGAATATTTTATTACACCTACATGAAAATCGAAGGATGGTATATATGTAAAACTCGAAGATCTTTAACTATTTCATATAACGTGAATTTTAAACAAGTACACAATCATATCGAAGATTTAAAATTTAGTATTTCGACGATATTACTAATAAATTTGAAGATATTCATTTACTACCTTTACGTAACAACAATATTTTATTATATAAAGTCGGAGATATCTTTCTTTGACTAACTTTACTTAACCGCATTCTCTTTAAATAATATATCGTAGAATATTTTTATATAGCTACATAAAAGTCGAAGTCTGATATATATAATAACTACTAAAAGATATTGCACTACTTTATTTAACGTCGATTCAAACCAATTCATAATCATATCGAAGCTTTAAATTTAGTATTTTTCGACGATGTTAGATTACCACAGTACTTTACAATTTTTTAATAACTTGTCGTAGAAATTTTCCTATTCATTAGAAGACACATGATTTATCATTTCGGCGATATAATCATATAAAATTACCTTTAAATTCAAAGATATTTGACGCAACCTATATTTTGTCATTTAGGAGCTTTAAGATTTGGTATGTCGACGATAGTACTTCTAAATTCGAAGATATTTATTAACTACCTGAACTTAACAACATTCTCTTGAATCATATTATATCTACATAAAATTCGAAGAATGATATATATGTAACACTCGAGATATTTAACTATTTCATATAACGTGAATTTTAAACAAATACACAATCATATCGAAGATTTAAAATTTATTATTTCGACGATATTACTAATAAATTTGAAGATATTCATTTACTACCTTTACTTAACAACAATATTTTATTATATAAAGTCGGAGATATCTTTCTTTGACTAATTTTACTTAATCGCATTCTCTTTAAATAATATATCGTAGAATATTTTTTTATACCTACATAAAAGTCGAAGTCTGATATATATAATAACTACTAAAAGATATTGCACTACTTTATTTAACGTCGATTCAAACCAATTCATAATCATATCGAAGCTTTAAATTTAGTATTTTTCGACGATGTTAGATTACTACAGTACTTTATAATTGTTTAATATATTAAGGCGATATATATTCATATAACATTACTATTAAATTCGAAGATATTTGACGCAACCTATATTTTGTCATTTAGGAGCTTTAAGATTTGGTATGTTGACGATATTATTTATAAATTCGAAGATATTTATTAACTACCTAAACATAACAACATTCTCTTGAAATAATATATCGTAGAATATTTTATTATACCTACATGAAAATCGAAGGACGGTATATATGTAAAACTCGAAGATATTTACCTATTTCATATAACATGAATTTTAAACAAATACACAATCATATCGAACATTTAAAATTTAGTATTTCGTCGATATTACTAATAAATTTGAAGATATTCATTTACTAAATTTACTTAACAACAATATTTTATTATATAAAGTTGGAGATATCTTTCATTGACTAACTTTAATTAACCGCATTTCCTTTAAATAATATATCGCAGAATATTTTTTTATACCTACATAACAGTCGAAGTCTGATATATATAACAACTACTAAAAGATATTGCACTCTTTTTTTTAACGTCGATTCAAACCAATTCATAATCATATCGAAGCTTTAAATTTAGTATTTTTCGACGATATTAGGTTACCACAGTACTTTACAATTTTTTAATAACTTGTCGCGGGAATTTTCCTATTCATTAGAAGACACATGATTTATCATTTCGGCGATATAATCGTATAAAATTACCTTAAATTGAAAGATATTTGACGCAACCTATATTTTGTCATTTAAGAGCTTTAAGATTTGGTATGTCGACGATAGTACTTCTAAATTCGAAGATATTTATTAACTACCTGAACTTAACAACATTCTCTTGAATCATATTATATCTACATAAAATTCGACGGATGATATATATGTAACACTCGAGCTATTTAACTATCTCATATAACGTCGATTTAAAACAACTACACAATCGTTCGAAGCTTTAAAATTTAGTATTTTTCGACGATGTTAGATTACTACAGTAAATTCCAATCTTTAACTAATTTGTTGAGGAAATATTCCTAATAATTAGAAGACATATAATTTATCATTTCGACGATATAAATTCATATATCGTTACTATTAAAGTCGAAGATATTTGACACAACCTATATTTTATCATTTAGGAGCTTTAAGATTTGGTGTGTCGACGATATTACTTATAAATTCGAAGATATTTATTAACTACCTAAACATAACAACATTCTCTTGAAATAATATATCGTAGAATATTTTATTACACCTACATGAAAATCGAAGGATGGTATATATGTAAAACTCGAAGATATTTAACTATTTCATATAACGTGAATTTTAAACAAATACACAATCATATCGAAGATTTAAAATTTAGTATTTTGACGATATTACTAATAAATTTGAAGATATTCATTTACTACCTTTACTTAACAACAATATTTTATTATATAAAGTCGGAGATATCTTTCTTTGACTAATTTTACTTAATCGCATTCTCTTTAAATAATATATCGTAGAATATTTTTTTATACCTACATAAAAGTCGAAGTCTGATATATATAATAACTACTAAAAGATATTGCACTACTTTATTTAACGTCGATTCAAACCAATTCATAATCATATCGAAGCTTTAAATTTAGTATTTTTCGACGATGTTAGATTACTACAGTACTTTATAATTGTTTAATATATTAAGGCGATATATATTCATATAACATTACTATTAAATTCGAAGATATTTGACGCAACCTATATTTTGTCATTTAGGAGCTTTAAGATTTGGTATGTCGACGATATTATTTATAAATTCGAAGATATTTATTAACTACCTAAACATAACAACATTCTCTTGAAATAATATATCGTAGAATATTTTATTACGCCTACATGAAAATCGAAGGACGGTATATATGTAAAACTCGAAGATATTTACCTATTTCATATAACATGAATTTTAAACAAATACACAATCATATCGAACATTTAAAATTTAGTATTTCGACGATATTACTAATAAATTTGAAGATATTCATTTACTAAATTTACTTAACAACAATATTTTATTATATAAAGTTGGAGATATCTTTCATTGACTAACTTTAATTAACCGCATTTCCTTTAAATAATATATCGCAGAATATTTTTTTATACCTACATAACAGTCGAAGTCTGATATATATAACAACTACTAAAAGATATTGCACTCTTTTTTTTAACGTCGATTCAAACCAATTCATAATCATATCGAAGCTTTAAATTTAGTAATTTTCGACGATATTAGGTTACCACAGTACTTTAGAATTTTTTAATAACTTGTCGCGGGAATTTTCCTATTCATTAGAAGACACATGATTTATCATTTCGGCGATATAATCGTATAAAATTACCTTAAATTGAAAGATATTTGACGCAACCTATATTTTGTCATTTAAGAGCTTTAAGATTTGGTATGTCGACGATAGTACTTCTAAATTCGAAGATATTTATTAACTACCTGAACTTAACAACATTCTCTCGAATCATATTATATCTACATAAAATTCGACGGATGATATATATGTAACACTCGAGATATTTAACTATCTCATATAACGTCGATTTAAAACAACTACACAATCGTTCGAAGCTTTAAAATTTAGTATTTTTCGACGATGTTAGATTACTACAGTAAATTCCAATCTTTAACTAATTTGTTGAGGAAATATTCCTAATAATTAGAAGACATATAATTTATCATTTCGACGATATAAATTCATATATCGTTACTATTAAAGTCGAAGATATTTGACACAACCTATATTTTATCATTTAGGAGCTTTAAGATTTGGTGTGTCGACGATATTACTTATAAATTCGAAGATATTTATTAACTACCTAAACATAACAACATTCTCTTGAAATAATATATCGTAGAATATTTTATTACACCTACATGAAAATCGAAGGATGGTATATATGTAACACTCGAAGATATTTAACTATTTCATATACCGTGAATTTTAAACAAATACACAATCATATCGAAGATTTAAAATTTAGTATTTTGACGATATTACTAATAAATTTGAAGATATTCATTTACTACCTTTACTTAACAACAATATTTTATTATATAAAGTCGGAGATATCTTTCTTTGACTAAATTTACTTAACCGCATTCTCTTTAAATAATATATCGCAGAATATTTTTTTATACCTACATAAAAGTCGAAGTCTGATGTATATAATAACTACTAAAAGATATTGCACTACTTTATTTAACGTCGATTCAAACCAATTCATAATCATATCGAAGCTTTAAATTTAGTATTTTCGACGATGTTAGATTACCACAGTACTTTACAATTTTTTAATAACTTGTCGTAGAAATTTTCCTATTCATTAGAAGACACATGATTTATCATTTCGGCGATATAATCATATAAAATTACCTTTAAATTCGAAGATATTTGACGCAACCTATATTTTGTCATTAAGGAGCTTTAAGATTTGGTATGTCGACGATAGTACTTCTAAATTCGAAGATAATTATTAACTACCTGAACTTAACAACATTCTCTTGAATCATATTATATCTACATAAAATTCGAAGAATGATATATATGTAACACTCGAGATATTTAACTATTTCATATAACGTGAATTTTAAACAAATACACAATCATATCGAAGATTTAAAATTTATTATTTCGACGATATTACTAATAAATTTGAAGATATTCATTTACTACCTTTACTTAACAACAATATTTTATTATATAAAGTCGGAGATATCTTTCTTTGACTAACTTTACTTAACCGCATTCTCTTTAAATAATATATCGTAGAATATTTTTATATAGCTACATAAATGTCGAAGTCTGATATATATAATAACTACTAAAAGATATTGCACTACTTTATTTAACGTCGATTCAAACCAATTCATAATCATATCGAAGCTTTAAATTTAGTATTTTTCGACGATGTTAGATTACCACAGTACTTTACAATTTTTTAATAACTTGTCGTAGAAATTTTCCTATTCATTAGAAGACACATGATTTATCATTTCGGCGATATAATCGTATAAAATTACCTTAAATTAAAAGATATTTGACGCAACCTATATTTTGTCATTTAGGAGCTTTAAGATTTGGTATGTCGACGATAGTACTTCTAAATTCGAAGATATTTATTAACTACCTGAACTTAACAACATTCTCTTGAATCATATTATATCTACATAAAATTCGAAGAATGATATATATGTAACACTCGAGATATTTAACTATTTCATATAACGTCGATTTAAAACAACTACACAATCATATCGAAGCATTAAAATTTAGTATTTTTCGACTATGTTAGATTACTACAGTAAATTCCAATCTTTAACTAATTTGTTGACGAAATATTCCTAATAATTAAAAGACATATAATTTATCATTTCGACGATATAAATTCATATATCGTTACTATTAAAGACAAAGATATTTGACACAACCTATATTTTATCATTTAGGAGCTTTAAGATTTGGTGTGTCGACGATATTACTTATAAATTCGAAGATATTTATTAACTACCTAACATAACAACATTCTCTTGAAATAATATATCGTAGAATATTTTATTTAATCATATCGAAGCTTTAAAATTTAGTATTTTTCGACTATGTTAGATTACTACAGTAAATTCCAAACTTTAACTAATTTGTTGACGAAATATTCCCAATAATTAAAAGACATATAATTTATCATTTCGACGATATAAATTCATATATCGTTACTATTAAAGACGAAGATATTTGACACAACCTATATTTTATCATTTAGGAGCTTTAAGATTTGGTGTGTCGACGATATTACTTATAAATTCGAAGATATTTATTAACTACCTAACATAACAACATTCTCTTGAAATAATATATCGTAGAATATTTTATTTAATCATATCGAAGCTTTAAATTTAGTATTTTTCGACGATATTAGATTACTACAGTACTTTACAATTGTTTAATATATTAAGGCGATATATTCATATAACATTACTATTAAATTCGAAGATATTTGACACAACCTATATTTTATCATTTAGGAGCTATAAGATTTGGTATGTCGACGATATTACTTATAAATTTTAAGATAATTATTAACTACCTAATCATAACAACATTCTCTTGAAATAATATATCGTAGAATATTTTATTACACCTACATGAAAATCGAAGGATGGTATATATGTAAGACTCGAAGATATTTAACTATTTCATATAACGTGAATTTTAAACAAATACACAATCATATCGAAGATTTAAAATTTATTATTTCGACGATATTACTAATAAATTTGAAGATATTCATTTACTACCTTTACTTAACAACAATATTTTATTATATAAAGTCGGAGATATCTTTCTTTGACTAACTTTACTTAACCGCATTCTCTTTAAATAATATATCGTAGAATATTTTTATATAGCTACATAAATGTCGAAGTCTGATATATATAATAACTACTAAAAGATATTGCACTACTTTATTTAACGTCGATTCAAACCAATTCATAATCATATCGAAGCTTTAAATTTAGTATTTTTCGACGATGTTAGATTACCACAGTACTTTACAATTTTTTAATAACTTGTCGTAGAAATTTTCCTATTCATTAGAAGACACATGATTTATCATTTCGGCGATATAATCGTATAAAATTACCTTAAATTAAAAGATATTTGACGCAACCTATATTTTGTCATTTAGGAGCTTTAAGATTTGGTATGTCGACGATAGTACTTCTAAATTCGAAGATATTTATTAACTACCTGAACTTAACAACATTCTCTTGAATCATATTATATCTACATAAAATTCGAAGAAATATATCATTCTTCGAATTTTATGTAGATATAATATGATTCAAGAGAATGTTGTTAAGTTCAGGTAGTTAATAAATATCTTCGAATTTAGAAGTACTATCGTCGACATACCAAATCTTAAAGCTCCTAAATGACAAAATATAGGTTGCGTCAAATATCTTTTAATTTAAGGTAATTTTATACGATTATATCGCCGAAATGATAAATCATGTGTCTTCTAATGAATAGGAAAATTTCTACGACAAGTTATTAAAAAATTGTAAAGTACTGTGGTAATCTAACATCGTCGAAAAATACTAAATTTAAAGCTTCGATATGATTATGAATTGGTTTGAATCGACGTTAAATAAAGTAGTGCAATATCTTTTAGTAGTTATTATATATATCAGACTTCGACATTTATGTAGCTATATAAAAATATTCTACGATATATTATTTAAAGAGAATGCGGTTAAGTAAAGTTAGTCAAAGAAAGATATCTCCGACTTTATATAATAAAATATTGTTGTTAAGTAAAGGTAGTAAATGAATATCTTCAAATTTATTAGTAATATCGTCGAAATAATAAATTTTAAATCTTCGATATGATTGTGTATTTGTTTAAAATTCACGTTATATGAAATAGTTAAATATCTTCGAGTCTTACATATATACCATCCTTCGATTTTCATGTAGGTGTAATAAAATATTCTACGATATATTATTTCAAGAGAATGTTGTTATGATTAGGTAGTTAATAATTATCTTAAAATTTATAAGTAATATCGTCGACATACCAAATCTTATAGCTCCTAAATGATAAAATATAGGTTGTGTCAAATATCTTCGAATTTAATAGTAATGTTATATGAATATATCGCCTTAATATATTAAACAATTGTAAAGTACTGTAGTAATCTAATATCGTCGAAAAATACTAAATTTAAAGCTTCGATATGATTAAATAAAATATTCTACGATATATTATTTCAAGAGAATGTTGTTATGTTAGGTAGTTAATAAATATCTTCGAATTTATAAGTAATATCGTCGACACACCAAATCTTAAAGCTCCTAAATGATAAAATATAGGTTGTGTCAAATATCTTCGTCTTTAATAGTAACGATATATGAATTTATATCGTCGAAATGATAAATTATATGTCTTTTAATTATTGGGAATATTTCGTCAACAAATTAGTTAAAGTTTGGAATTTACTGTAGTAATCTAACATAGTCGAAAAATACTAAATTTTAAAGCTTCGATATGATTAAATAAAATATTCTACGATATATTATTTCAAGAGAATGTTGTTATGTTAGGTAGTTAATAAATATCTTCGAATTTATAAGTAATATCGTCGACACACCAAATCTTAAAGCTCCTAAATGATAAAATATAGGTTGTGTCAAATATCTTTGTCTTTAATAGTAACGATATATGAATTTATATCGTCGAAATGATAAATTATATGTCTTTTAATTATTAGGAATATTTCGTCAACAAATTAGTTAAAGATTGGAATTTACTGTAGTAATCTAACATAGTCGAAAAATACTAAATTTTAAAGCTTCGATATGATTGTGTAGTTGTTTTAAATCGACGTTATATGAAATAGTTAAATATCTCGAGTGTTACATATATATCATTCTTCGAATTTTATGTAGATATAATATGATTCAAGAGAATGTTGTTAAGTTCAGGTAGTTAATAAATATCTTCGAATTTAGAAGTACTATCGTCGACATACCAAATCTTAAAGCTCCTAAATGACAAAATATAGGTTGCGTCAAATATCTTTTAATTTAAGGTAATTTTATACGATTATATCGCCGAAATGATAAATCATGTGTCTTCTAATGAATAGGAAAATTTCTACGACAAGTTATTAAAAAATTGTAAAGTACTGTGGTAATCTAACATCGTCGAAAAATACTAAATTTAAAGCTTCGATATGATTATGAATTGGTTTGAATCGACGTTAAATAAAGTAGTGCAATATCTTTTAGTAGTTATTATATATATCAGACTTCGACATTTATGTAGCTATATAAAAATATTCTACGATATATTATTTAAAGAGAATGCGGTTAAGTAAAGTTAGTCAAAGAAAGATATCTCCGACTTTATATAATAAAATATTGTTGTTAAGTAAAGGTAGTAAATGAATATCTTCAAATTTATTAGTAATATCGTCGAAATAATAAATTTTAAATCTTCGATATGATTGTGTATTTGTTTAAAATTCACGTTATATGAAATAGTTAAATATCTTCGAGTCTTACATATATACCATCCTTCGATTTTCATGTAGGTGTAATAAAATATTCTACGATATATTATTTCAAGAGAATGTTGTTATGATTAGGTAGTTAATAATTATCTTAAAATTTATAAGTAATATCGTCGACATACCAAATCTTATAGCTCCTAAATGATAAAATATAGGTTGTGTCAAATATCTTCGAATTTAATAGTAATGTTATATGAATATATCGATGTTAGATTACCACAGTACTTTACAATTTTTTAATAACTTATCGTAGAAATTTTCCTATTCATTAGAAGACACATGATTTATCATTTCGGCGATATAATCATATAAAATTACCTTTAAATTCAAAGATATTTGACGCAACCTATATTTTGTCATTTAGGAGCTTTAAGATTTGGTATGTCGACGATAGTACTTATAAATTCGAAGATATTTATTAACTACCTGAACTTAACAACTTTCTCTTGAATCATATTATATCTACATAAAATTCGAAGGATGATATATATGTAACACTCGAGATATTTAACTATTTCATATAACGTCGATTTAAAAAAACTACACAATCATATCGAAGCTTTAAAATTAAGTATTTTTCGACGATGTCAGAGTACTTTACAATTTTTTAATAACTTGTCGTAGAAATTTTCCTATTCATTAGAAGACACATGATTTATCATTTCTGCGATATAATCATATAAAATTACCTTTAAATTCGAAGATATTTGACGCAACCTATATTTTGTCATATAGGAGCTTTAAGATTTGGTATGTCGACGATAGTACTTATAAATTCGTACATATTTATTAACTACCTGAACTAAACAACATTCTCTTGAATCATATTATATCTACATAAAATTCGAAGGATGATATCTATGTAACACTCGAGATATTTAACTATTTCATATAACGTCGATTTAAAACAACTACACAATCATATCGAAGCTTTAAAATTAAGTATTTTTCGACGATGTTAGAGTACTTTACAATTTTTTAATAACTTGTCGTCGAAATTTTCCTATTCATTAGAAGACACATGATTTATCATTTCGGCGATATAATCATATAAAATTACCTTTAAATTCAAAGATATTTGACGCAACCTATATTTTGTCATTTAGGAGCTTTAAGATTTGGTATGTCGACGATAGTACTTATAAATTCGAAGATATTTATTAACTACCTGAACTTAACAACTTTCTCTTGAATCATATTATATCTACATAAAATTCGAAGGATGATATATATGTAACACTCGAGATATTTAACTATTTCATATAACGTCGATTTAAAACCACTACACAATCATATCGAAGCTTTAAAATTTAGTATTTTTCGACGATGTTAGAGTACTTTACAATTTTTTAATAACTTGTCGTAGAAATTTTCCTATTCATTAGAAGACACATGATTTATCATTTCGGCGATATAATCATATAAAATTACCTATAAATTCGAAGATATTTGACGCAACCTATATTTTGTCATTTAGGAGCTTTAAGATTTTGTATGTCGACGATAGTACTTCTAAATTCGAAGATATTTATTAACTACCTGAACTTAACAACATTCTCTTGAATCATATTATATCTACATAAAATTCGAAGGATGATATATATGTAACACTCGAGCTATTTAACTATTGCATATAACGTCGATTTAAAACAACTACACAATCATATCGAAGCTTTAAAATTTAGTATTTTTCGACGATGTTAGATTACTACAGTAAATTCCAATCTTTAACTAATTTGTTGAGGAAATATTCCTAATAATTAGAAGACATATAATTTATCATTTCGACGATATAAATTCATATATCGTTACTATTAATGTCGAAGATATTTGACACAACCTATATTTTATCATTTAGGAGCTTTAAGATTTGGTGTGTCGACGATATTACTTATAAATTCGAAGATATTTATTAACTACCTAACATAACAACATTCTCTTGAAATAATATATCGTAGAATATTTTATTACACCTACATGAAAATCGAAGGATGGTATATATGTAAAACTCGAAGATATTTAACTATTTCATATAACGTGAATTTTAAACAAATACACAATCATATCGAAGATTTAAAATTTAGTATTTCGACGATATTACTAATAAATTTGAAGATATTCATTTACTACCTTTACTTAACAACAATATTTTATTATATAAAGTCGGAGATATCTTTCTTTGACTAACTTTACTTAACCGCATTCTCTTTAAATAATAAATCGCAGAATATTTTTTTATACCTACATAAAAGTCGAAGTCTGATATATATAATAACTACTAAAAGATATTGCACTCCTTTATTTAACGTCGATTCAAACCAATTCATAATCATATCGAAGCTTTAAATTTAGTATTTTTCGACGATGTTAGATTACCACAGTACTTTACAATTTTTTAATAACTTGTCGTAGAAATTTTCCTATTTATTAGAAGACACATGATTTATCATTTCGGCGATAAATCATATAAAATTACCTTTAAATTCGAAGATATTTGACGCAACCTATATTTTGTCATTTAGGAGCTTTAAGATTTGGTATGTCGACGATAGTACTTAAAAATTCGAAGATATTTATTAACTACCTGAACTTAACAACATTCTCTTGAATCATATTATATCTACATAAAATTCGAAGAATGATATATATGTAACACTCGAGATTTTTAACTATTTCATATAACGTCGATTTAAAACAACTACACAATCATATCGAAGCTTTAAAATTTAGTATTTTTCGACGATGTTAGAGTACTTTACAATTTTTTAATAACTTGTCGTAGAAATTTTCCTATTCATTAGAAGACACATGATTTATCATTTCGGCGATATAATCGTATAAAATTACCTTAAATTAAAAGATATTTGACGCAACCTATATTTTGTCATTTAGGAGCTTTAAGATTTGGTATGTCGACGATAGTACTTCTAAATTCGAAGATATTTATTAACTACCTGAACTTAACAACATTCTCTTGAATCATATTATATCTACATAAAATTCGAAGGATGATATATATGTAACACTCGAGCTATTTAACTATTTCATATAACGTCGATTTAAAACAACTACACAATCATATCGAAGCTTTAAAATTTAGTATTTTTCGACGATGTTAGATTACTACAGTAAATTCCAATCTTTAACTAATTTGTTGAGGAAATATTCCTAATAATTAGAAGACATATAATTTATCATTTCGACGATATAAATTCATATATCGTTACTATTAAAGTCGAAGATATTTGACACAACCTATATTTTACCATTTAGGAGCTTTAAGATTTGGTGTGTCGACGATATTACTTATAAATTCGAAGATATTTATTAACTACCTAACATAACAACATTCTCTTGAAATAATATATCGTAAAATATTTTATTACACCTACATGAAAATCGAAGGATGGTATATATGTAAAACTCGAAGATATTTAACTATTTCATATAACGTGAATTTTAAACAAATACACAATCATATCGAAGATTTAAAATTTAGTATTTCGACGATATTACTAATAAATTTGAAGATATTCATTTACTACCTTTACTTAACAACAATATTTTATTATATAAAGTCGGAGATATCTTTCTTTGACTAACTTTACTTAACCGCATTCTCTTTAAATAATATATCGCAAAATATTTTTTTATACCTACATAAAAGTCGAAGTCTGATGTATATAATAACTACTAAAAGATATTGCACTACTTTATTTAACGTCGATTCAAACCAATTCATAATCATATCGAAGCTTTAAATTTAGTATTTTTCGACGATGTTAGATTACCACAGTACTTTACAATTTTTTAATAACTTGTCGTAGAAATTTTCCTATTCATTAGAAGACACATGATTTATCATTTCGGCGATATAATCATATACAATTACCTTTAAATTCGAAGATATTTGACGCAACCTATATTTTGTCATTTAGGAGCTTTAAGATTTGGTATGTCGACGATAGTACTTATAAATTCGAAGATATTTATTAACTACCTGAACTTAACAACATTCTCTTGAATCATATTATATCTACATAAAATTCGAAGAATGATATACATGTAACACTCGAGATATTTAACTATTTCATATAACGTCGATTTAAAACAACTACACAATAATATCGAAGCTTTAAAATTTAGTAATTTTCGACGATGTTAGATTACTACAGTAAATTCCAATCTTTAACTAATTTGTTGAGGAAATATTCCTAATAATTAGAAGACATATAATTTATCATTTCGACGATATAAATTCATATATCGTTACTATTAAAGTCGAAGATATTTGACACAACCTATATTTTATCATTTAGGAGCTTTAAGATTTCGTATGTCGACGATATTACTTATAAATTCGAAGATATATATTAACTACCTAAACATAACAACATTCTCTTGAAATAATAAATCGTAGAATACTTTATTAAACCTACGATGAAAATCGAATGATGGTATATATGTAAAACTCGAAGATATTTAACTATTTCATATAACGTAAATTTTAAACAAATACACAATCATATCGAAGATTTAAAATTTAGTATTTTGACGATATTACTAATAAATTTGAAGATATTCATTTACTACCTTTACTTAACAACAATATTTTATTATATAAAGTCGGAGATATCTTTCTTTGACTAACTTTACTTAACCGCATCCCCTTTAAATAATATATCCTAGAATATTTTATTAAACCTACATGAAAATCGAAGGATGGTATATATGTAAAACTCGAAGATATTTAACTATTTCATATAACGTAAATTTTAAGCAAATACACAATCATATCGAAGATTTAAAATTTAGTATTTTGACGATATTACTAATAAATTTGAAGATATTCATTTACTACCTTTACTTAACAATATTTTGTTAAATAAAGTCGGAGATATCTTTCTTTGACTAACTTTACATAACCGCATCCCCTTTAAATAATATATCGTAGAAAATTATTTAAACCTACATGAAAATCGAAGGATGGTATATATGTAAAACTCGAAGATATTTAACTATTTCATATAACGTAAATTTTAAACAAATACACAATCATATCGAAGATTTAAAATTTTGTATTTACGATATTACTAATAAATTTGAAGATATTCATTTAATACCTTTACTTAACAACAATATTTTATTAAATAAAGTCGGAGATATCTTTCTTTGACTAACTTTACTTAACCGCATTCTCTTTAAATAATATATCGTAGAAAATTTTTTTTATACCTACATAAAAGTCGAAGTCTGATACATATAATAACTACTAAAAGATATTGCACTACTTTATTTAACGTCGATTCAAACAAATTCATAATCATATCGAAGCTTTAAATTTAGTATTTTTCGACGATGTTAGATTTCCACAGTACTTTACAATTTTTTAATAACTTGTCGTAGAAATTTTCCTATTCATTAGAAGACACATGATTTATCATTTCGGCGATATAATCATATAAAATTACCTTTAAATTCGAAGATATTTGATGCAACCTATATTTTGTCATTTAGGAGCTTTAAGATTTGGTATGTCGACGATAGTACTTATAAATCCGAAGATATTTATTAACTACCTGAACTTAACAACATTCTCTTGAATTATATTATATATTCATAAAATTCGAAGGATGATATATATGTAACACTCGAGATATTTAACTATTTCATATAACGTCGATTTAAAACAACTACACAATCATATCGAAGCTTTAAAATTTAGTATTTTTCGACGATGTTAGATTACTACAGTAAATTCCAATCTTTAACTAATTTGTTAAGGAAATATTCCTAATAATTAGAAGACATATAATTTATCATTTCGACGATATAAATTCATATATCGTTACTATTAAAGTCGAAGATATTTGACACAACCTATATTTTATCATTTAGGAGCTTTAAGATTTGGTGTGTCGACGATATTACTTATAAATTCGAAGATATTTATTTACTACCTAAACATAACAACATTCTCTTGAAATAATATATCGTAGAATATTTTATTACACCTACATGAAAATCGAATGATGGTATATATGTAAAACTCGAAGATATTTAACTATTTCATATAACGTGAATTTTAAACAAATACACAATCATATCGAAGATTTAAAATTTAGTATTTTGACGATATTACAAATAAATTTGAAGATATTCATTTACTACCTTTACTTAACAACAATATTTTATTATATAAAGTCGGAGATATCTTTCTTTGACTAACTTTACCTAACCGCATTCTCTTTAAATAATATATCGCAGAATATTTTTTTATAACTACATAAAAGTCGAAGTCTGATGTATATAATAACTACTAAAAGATATTGCACTCCTTTATTTAACGTCGATTCAAACCAATTCATAATCATATCGAAGCTTTAAATTTAGTATTTTTCGACGATATTAGGTTACCACAGTACTTTACAATTTTTTAATAACTTGTCGCGAAAATTTTCCTATTCATTAGAAGACACATGATTTATCATTTCGGCGATATAATCATATAAAATTACCTTTAAATTCGAAGATATTTGACGCAACCTATATTTTGTCATATAGGAGCTTTAAGATTTGGTATGTCGACGATAGTACTTATAAATTCGCACATATTTATTAACTACCTGAACTAAACAACATTCTCTTGAATCATATTATATCTACATAAAATTCGAAGGATGATATATATGTAACACTCGAGATATTTAACTATTTCATATAACGTCGATTTAAAACAACTACACAATCGTTCGAAGCTGTAAATTTAGTATTTTTCGACGATGTTAGATTACCACAGTACTTTACAATTTTTTAATAACTTGTCGTAGAAATTTTCCTATTTATTAGAAGACACATGATTTATCATTTCGGCGATATAATCATATAAAATTACCTTTAAATTCAAAGATATTTGACGCAACCTATATTTTGTCATTTAGGAGCTTTAAGATTTGGTATGTCGACGATAGTACTTATAAATTCGAAGATATTTATTAACTACCTGAACTTAACAACTTTCTCTTGAATCATATTATATCTACATAAAATTCGAAGGATGATATATATGTAACACTCGAGATATTTAACTATTTCATATAACGTCGATTTAAAAAAAGTACACAATCATATCGAAGCTTTAAAATTAAGTATTTTTCGACGATGTCAGAGTACTTTACAATTTTTTAATAACTTGTCGTAGAAATTTTCCTATTCATTAGAAGACACATGATTTATCATTTCGGCGATATAATCATATAAAATTACCTTTAAATTCGAAGATATTTGACGCAACCTATATTTTGTCATATAGGAGCTTTAAGATTTGGTATGTCGACGATAGTACTTATAAATTCGTACATATTTATTAACTACCTGAACTAAACAACATTCTCTTGAATCATATTATATCTACATAAAATTCGAAGGATGATATCTATGTAACACTCGAGATATTTAACTATTTCATATAACGTCGATTTAAAACAACTACACAATCATATCGAAGCTTTAAAATTAAGTATTTTTCGACGATGTTAGAGTACTTTACAATTTTTTAATAACTTGTCGTCGAAATTTTCCTATTCATTAGAAGACACATGATTTATCATTTCGGCGATATAATCATATAAAATTACCTTTAAATTCAAAGATATTTGACGCAACCTATATTTTGTCATTTAGGAGCTTTAAGATTTGGTATGTCGACGATAGTACTTATAAATTCGAAGATATTTATTAACTACCTGAACTTAACAACTTTCTCTTGAATCATATTATATCTACATAAAATTCGAAGGATGATATATATGTAACACTCGAGATATTTAACTATTTCATATAACGTCGATTTAAAACCACTACACAATCATATCGAAGCTTTAAAATTTAGTATTTTTCGACGATGTTAGAGTACTTTACAATTTTTTAATAACTTGTCGTAGAAATTTTCCTATTCATTAGAAGACACATGATTTATCATTTCGGCGATATAATCATATAAAATTACCTTTAAATTCGAAGATATTTGACGCAACCTATATTTTGTCATTTAGGAGCTTTAAGATTTTGTATGTCGACGATAGTACTTCTAAATTCGAAGATATTTATTAACTACCTGAACTTAACAACATTCTCTTAAATCATATTATATCTACATAAAATTCGAAGGATGATATATATGTAACACTCGAGCTATTTAACTATTGCATATAACGTCGATTTAAAACAACTACACAATCATATCGAAGCTTTAAAATTTAGTATTTTTCGACGATGTTAGATTACTACAGTAAATTCCAATCTTTAACTAATTTGTTGAGGAAATATTCCTAATAATTAGAAGACATATAATTTATCATTTCGACGATATAAATTCATATATCGTTACTATTAATGTCGAAGATATTTGACACAACCTATATTTTATCATTTAGGAGCTTTAAGATTTGGTGTGTCGACGATATTACTTATAAATTCGAAGATATTTATTAACTACCTAACATAACAACATTCTCTTGAAATAATATATCGTAGAATATTTTATTACACCTACATGAAAATCGAAGGATGGTATATATGTAAAACTCGAAGATATTTAACTATTTCATATAACGTGAATTTTAAACAAATACACAATCATATCGAAGATTTAAAATTTAGTATTTCGACGATATTACTAATAAATTTGAAGATATTCATTTACTACCTTTACTTAACAACAATATTTTATTATATAAAGTCGGAGATATCTTTCTTTGACTAACTTTACTTAACCGCATTCTCTTTAAATAATATATCGCAGAATATTTTTTTATACCTACATAAAAGTCGAAGTCTGATATATATAATAACTACTAAAAGATATTGCACTCCTTTATTTAACGTAGATTCAAACCAATTCATAATCATATCGAAGCTTTAAATTTAGTATTTTTCGACGATATTAGGTTACCACAGTACTTTACAATTTTTTAATAACTTGTCGCGGAAATTTTCCTATTCATTAGAAGACACATGATTTATCATTTCGGCGATATAATCATATAAAATTACCTTTAAATTCGAAGATATTTGACGCAACCTATATTTTGTCATATAGGAGCTTTAAGATTTGGTATGTCGACGATAGTACTTATAAATTCGCACATATTTATTAACTACCTGAACTAAACAACATTCTCTTGAATCATATTATATCTACATAAAATTCGAAGGATGATATATATGTAACACTCGAGATATTTAACTATTTCATATAACGTCGATTTAAAACAACTACACAATCGTTCGAAGCTGTAAATTGAGTATTTTTCGACGATGTTAGATTACCACAGTACTTTACAATTTTTTAATAACTTGTCGTAGAAATTTTCCTATTCATTAGAAGACACATGATTTATCATTTCGGCGATATAATCATATAAAATTACCTTTAAATTCAAAGATATTTGACGCAACCTATATATTGTCAATTAGGAGCTTTAAGATTTGGTATGTCGACGATAGTACTTATAAATTCGAAGATATTTATTAACTACCTGAATTTAACAACTTTCTCTTGAATCATATTATATCTACATAAAATTCGAAGGATGATATATATGTAACACTCGAGATATTTAACTATTTCATATAACGTCGATTTAAAAAAACTACACAATCATATCGAAGCTTTAAAATTAAGTATTTTTCGACGATGTTAGAGTACTTTACAATTTTTTAATAACTTGTCGTAGAAATTTTCCTATTCATTTGAAGACACATGATTTATCATTTCGGCGATATAATCATATAAAATTACCTTTAAATTCGAATATATTTGACGCAACCTATATTTTGTCATTTAGGAGCTTTAAGATTTGGTATGTCGACGATAGTACTCCTAAATTCGAAGATATTTATTAACTACCTGAACTTAACAAGTTATATTTACTTAATATGTAACACTCGAGCTATTTAACTATTTCATATAACGTCGATTTAAAACAACTACACAATCATATCGAAGCTTTAAAATTTAGTATTTTTCGACGATGTTAGATTACTACAGTAAATTCCAATCTTTAACTAATTTGTTGAGGAAATATTCCTAATAATTAGAAGACATATAATTTATCATTTCGACGATATAAATTCATATATCGTTACTATTAAAGTCGAAGATATTTGACACAACCTATATTTTATCATTTAGGAGCTTTAAGATTTGGTGTGTCGACGATATTACTTATAAATTCGAAGATATTTATTAACTACCTAACATAACAACATTCTCTTGAAATAATATATCGTAGAATATTTTATTACACCTACATGAAAATCGAAGGATGGTATATATGTAAAACTCGAAGATATTTAACTATTTCATATAACGTGAATTTTAAACAAATACACAATCATATCGAACATTTAAAATTTAGTATTTCGACGATATTACTAGTAAATTTGAAGATATTCATTTACTACCTTTACTTAACAACAATATTTTATTATATAAAGTCGGAGATATCTTTCTTTGACTAACTTTACTTAACCGCATTCTCTTTAAATAATATATCGCAGAATATTTTTTTATACCTACATAAAAGTCGAAGTCTGATACATATAATAACTACTAAAAGATATTGCACTACTTTATTTAACGTCGATTTAAACGAATTCATAATCATATCGAAGCTTTAAATTTAGTATTTTTCGACGATGTTAGATTACCACAGTACTTTACAATTTTTTAATAACTTGTCGTAGAAATTTTCCTATTCATTAGAAGACACATGATTTATCATTTCGGCGATATAATCGTCTAAAATTACCTTAAATTAAAAGATAATTGACGCAACCTATATTTTGTCATTTAGGAGCTTTAAGATTTGGTATGTCGACGATAGTACTTCTAAATTCGAAGATATTTATTAACTACCTGAACTTAACAACATTCTCTTGAATCATATTATATCTACATAAAATTCGAAGGATGATATATATGTAACACTCGAGATATTTAACTATTTCATATAATGTCGATTTAAAACAACTACACAATCATATCGAAGCTTTAAAATTTAGTAATTTTCGACGATGTTAGATTACTACAGTAAATTCCAATCTTTAACTAATTTGTTGAGGAAATATTCCTAATAATTAGAAGACATATAATTTATCATTTCGACGATATAAATTCATATATCGTTACTATTAAAGTCGAAGATATTTGACACAACCTATATTTTATCATTTAGGAGCTTTAAGATTTCGTATGTCGACGATATTACTTATAAATTCGAAGATATATATTAACTACCTAAACATAACAACATTCTCTTGAAATAATATATCGTAGAATATTTTATTACACCTACATGAAAATCGAAGGATGGTATATATGTAAAACTCGAAGATAGTTAACTATTTCATATAACGTGAATTTTAAACAAATACACAATCATATTGAAGATTTAAAATTAAGTATTTCGACGATATTACTAATAAATTTGAAGATATTCATTTACTACCTTTACTTAACAACAATATTTTATTATATAAAGTCGGAGATATCTTTCTTTGACTAACTTTACTTAACCGCATTCTCTTTAAATAATATATCGCAGTATATTTTTTTATACCTACATAAAAGTCGAAGTCTGATATATATAATAACTACTAAAAGATATTGCACTCCTTTATTTAACGTCGATTCAAACCAATTCATAATCATATCGAAGCTTTAAATTTAGTATTTTTCGACGATGTTAGATTACCACAGTACTTTACAATTTTTTAATAACTTGTCGTAGAAATTTTCCTATTTATTAGAAGACACATGATTTATCATTTTGGCGATAAATCATATAAAATTACCTTTAAATTCGAAGATATTTGACGCAACCTATATTTTGTCATTTAGGAGCTTTAAGATTTGGTATGTCGACGATAGTACTTAAAAATTCGAAGATATTTATTAACTACCTGAACTTAACAACATTCTCTTGAATCATATTATATCTACATAAAATTCGAAGGATGATATCTATGTAACACTCGAGATATTTAACTATTTCATATAACGTCGATTTAAAACAACTACACAATCATATCGAAGCTTTAAAATTAAGTATTTTTCGACGATGTTAGAGTACTTTACAATTTTTTAATAACTTGTCGTCGAAATTTTCCTATTCATTAGAAGACACATGATTTATCATTTCGGCGATATAATCATATAAAATTACCTTTAAATTCGAAGATATTTGACGCAACCTATATTTTGTCATATAGGAGCTTTAAGATTTGGTATGTCGACGATAGTACTTATAAATTCGCACATATTTATTAACTACCTGAACTAAACAACATTCTCTTGAATCATATTATATCTACATAAAATTCGAAGGATGATATATATGTAACACTCGAGATATTTAACTATTTCATATAACGTCGATTTAAAACAACTACACAATCGTTCGAAGCTGTAAATTGAGTATTTTTCGACGATGTTAGATTACCACAGTACTTTACAATTTTTTAATAACTTGTCGTAGAAATTTTCCTATTCATTAGAAGACACATGATTTATCATTTCGGCGATATAATCATATAAAATTACCTTTAAATTCAAAGATATTTGACGCAACCTATATATTGTCATTTAGGAGCTTTAAGATTTGGTATGTCGACGATAGTACTTATAAATTCGAAGATATTTATTAACTACCTGAATTTAACAACTTTCTCTTGAATCATATTATATCTACATAAAATTCGAAGGATGATATATATGTAACACTCGAGATATTTAACTATTTCATATAACGTCGATTTAAAAAAACTACACAATCATATCGAAGCTTTAAAATTAAGTATTTTTCGACGATGTTAGAGTACTTTACAATTTTTTAATAACTTGTCGTAGAAATTTTCCTATTCATTTGAAGACACATGATTTATCATTTCGGCGATATAATCATATAAAATTACCTTTAAATTCGAATATATTTGACGCAACCTATATTTTGTCATTTAGGAGCTTTAAGATTTGGTATGTCGACGATAGTACTCCTAAATTCGAAGATATTTATTAACTACCTGAACTTAACAAGTTATATTTACTTAATATGTAACACTCGAGCTATTTAACTATTTCATATAACGTCGATTTAAAACAACTACACAATCATATCGAAGCTTTAAAATTTAGTATTTTTCGACGATGTTAGATTACTACAGTAAATTCCAATCTTTAACTAATTTGTTGAGGAAATATTCCTAATAATTAGAAGACATATAATTTATCATTTCGACGATATAAATTCATATATCGTTACTATTAAAGTCGAAGATATTTGACACAACCTATATTTTATCATTTAGGAGCTTTAAGACTTGGTGTGTCGACGATATTACTTATAAATTCGAAGATATTTATTAACTACCTAACATAACAACATTCTCTTGAAATAATATATCGTAGAATATTTTATTACACCTACATGAAAATCGAAGGATGGTATATATGTAAAACTCGAAGATATTTAACTATTTCATATAACGTGAATTTTAAACAAATACACAATCATATCGAACATTTAAAATTTAGTATTTCGACGATATTACTAGTAAATTTGAAGATATTCATTTACTACCTTTACTTAACAACAATATTTTATTATATAAAGTCGGAGATATCTTTCTTTGACTAACTTTACTTAACCGCATTCTCTTTAAATAATATATCGCAGAATATTTTTTTATACCTACATAAAAGTCGAAGTCTGATACATATAATAACTACTAAAAGATATTGCACTACTTTATTTAACGTCGATTTAAACGAATTCATAATCATATCGAAGCTTTAAATTTAGTATTTTTCGACGATGTTAGATTACCACAGTACTTTACAATTTTTTAATAACTTGTCGTAGAAATTTTCCTATTCATTAGAAGACACATGATTTATCATTTCGGCGATATAATCGTCTAAAATTACCTTAAATTAAAAGATAATTGACGCAACCTATATTTTGTCATTTAGGAGCTTTAAGATTTGGTATGTCGACGATAGTACTTCTAAATTCGAAGATATTTATTAACTACCTGAACTTAACAACATTCTCTTGAATCATATTATATCTACATAAAATTCGAAGGATGATATATATGTAACACTCGAGATATTTAACTATTTCATATAATGTCGATTTAAAACAACTACACAATCATATCGAAGCTTTAAAATTTAGTAATTTTCGACGATGTTAGATTACTACAGTAAATTCCAATCTTTAACTAATTTGTTGAGAAAATATTCCTAATAATTAGAAGACATATAATTTATCATTTCGACGATATAAATTCATATATCGTTACTATTAAAGTCGAAGATATTTGACACAACCTATATTTTATCATTTAGGAGCTTTAAGATTTCGTATGTCGACGATATTACTTATAAATTCGAAGATATATATTAACTACCTAAACATAACAACATTCTCTTGAAATAATATATCGTAGAATATTTTATTACACCTACATGAAAATCGAAGGATGGTATATATGTAAAACTCGAAGATAGTTAACTATTTCATATAACGTGAATTTTAAACAAATACACAATCATATTGAAGATTTAAAATTAAGTATTTCGACGATATTACTAATAAATTTGAAGATATTCATTTACTACCTTTACTTAACAACAATATTTTATTATATAAAGTCGGAGATATCTTTCTTTGACTAACTTTACTTAACCGCATTCTCTTTAAATAATATATCGCAGAATATTTTTTTATACCTACATAAAAGTCGAAGTCTGATATATATAATAACTACTAAAAGATATTGCACTCCTTTATTTAACGTCGATTCAAACCAATTCATAATCATATCGAAGCTTTAAATTTAGTATTTTTCGACGATGTTAGATTACCACAGTACTTTACAATTTTTTAATAACTTGTCGTAGAAATTTTCCTATTTATTAGAAGACACATGATTTATCATTTCGGCGATAAATCATATAAAATTACCTTTAAATTCGAAGATAGTTGACGCAACCTATATTTTGTCATTTAGGAGCTTTAAGATTTGGTATGTCGACGATAGTACTTAAAAATTCGAAGATATTTATTAACTACCTGAACTTAACAACATTCTCTTGAATCATATTATATCTACATAAAATTCGAAGAATGATATATATGTAACACTCGAGATTTTTAACTTATCATATAACGTCGATTTAAAACAACTACACAATCATATCGAAGCTTTAAAATTTAGTATTTTTCGACGATGTTAGATTACTACAGTAAATTCCAATCTTTAACTAATTTGTTAAGGAAATATTCCTAATAATTAGAAGACATATAATTTATCATTTCGACGATATAAATTCATATATCGTTACTATTAAAGTCGAAGATATTTGACACAACCTATATTTTATCATTTAGGAGCTTTAAGATTTGGTGTGTCGACGATATTACTTATAAATTCGAAGATATTTATTAACTACCTAACATAACAACATTCTCTTGAAATAATATATCGTAAAATATTTTATTACACCTACATGAAAATCGAAGGATGGTATATATGTAAAACTCGAAGATATTTAACTATTTCATATAACGTGAATTTTAAACAAATACACAATCATATCGAAGATTTAAAATTTAGTATTTCGACGATATTACTAATAAATTTGAAGATATTCATTTACTACCTTTACTTAACAACAATATTTTATTATATAAAGTCGGAGATATCTTTCTTTGACTAACTTTACTTAACCGCATTCTCTTTAAATAATATATCGCAAAATATTTTTTTATACCTACGTAAAGTCGAAGTCTGATGTATATAATAACTACTAAAAGATATTGCACTACTTTATTTAACGTCGATTCAAACCAATTCATAATCATATCGAAGCTTTAAATTTAGTATTTTTCGACGATGTTAGATTACCACAGTACTTTACAATTTTTTAATAACTTGTCGTAGAAATTTTCCTATTCATTAGAAGACACATGATTTATCATTTCGGCGATATAATCATATAAAATTACCTTTAAATTCGAAGATATTTGACGCAACCTATATTTTGTCATTTAGGAGCTTTAAGATTTGGTATGTCGACGATAGTACTTATAAATTCGAAGATATTTATTAACTACCTGAACTTAACAACATTCTCTTGAATCATATTATATCTACATAAAATTCGAAGGATGATATACATGTAACACTCGAGATATTTAACTATTTCATATAACGTCGATTTAAAACAACTACACAATAATATCGAAGCTTTAAAATTTAGTAATTTTCGACGATGTTAGATTACTACAGTAAATTCCAATCTTTAACTAATTTGTTGAGGAAATATTCCTAATAATTAGAAGACATATAATTTATCATTTCGACGATATAAATTCATATATCGTTACTATTAAAGTCAAAGATATTTGACACAACCTATATTTTATCATTTAGGAGCTTTAAGATTTCGTATGTCGACGATATTACTTATAAATTCGAATATATATATTAACTACCTAAACATAACAACATTCTCTTGAAATAATAAATCGTAGAATACTTTATTAAACCTACGATGAAAATCGAAGGATGGTATATATGTAAAACTCGAAGATATTTAACTATTTCATATAACGTAAATTTTAAACAAATACACAATCATATCGAAGATTTAAAATTTAGTATTTTGACGATATTACTAATAAATTTGAAGATATTCATTTACTACCTTTACTTAACAATATTTTATTAAATAAAGTCGGAGATATCTTTCTGTGACTAACTTTACTTAACCGCATCCCCTTTAAATAATATATCCTAGAATATTTTATTAAACCTACATGAAAATCGAAGGATGGTATATATGTAAAACTCGAAGATATTTAACTATTTCATATAACGTAAATTTTAAGCAAATACACAATCATATCGAAGATTTAAAATTTAGTATTTTGACGATATTACTAATAAATTTGAAGATATTCATTTACTACCTTTACTTAACAATATTTTATTAAATAAAGTCGGAGATATCTTTCTTTGACTAACTTTACATAACCGCATCCCCTTTAAATAATATATCGTAGAAAATTATTTAAACCTACATGAAAATCGAAGGATGGTATATATGTAAAACTCGAAGATATTTAACTATTTCATATAACGTAAATTTTAAACAAATACACAATCATATCGAAGATTTAAAATTTTGTATTTACGATATTACTAATAAATTTGAAGATATTCATTTAATACCTTTACTTAACAACAATATTTTATTAAATAAAGTCGGAGATATCTTTCTTTGACTAACTTTACTTAACCGCATTCTCTTTAAATAATATATCGTAGAAAATTTTTTTTATACCTACATAAAAGTCGAAGTCTGATGTATATAATAACTACTAAAAGATATTGCACTACTTTATTTAACGTCGATTCAAACCAATTCATAATCATATCGAAGCTTTAAATTTAGTATTTTTCGACGATGTTAGATTACCACAGTACTTTACAATTTTTTAATAACTTGTCGTAGAAATTTTCCTATTCATTAGAAGACACATGATTTATCATTTCGGCGATATAATCATATACAATTACCTTTAAATTCGAAGATATTTGACGCAACCTATATTTTGTCATTTAGGAGCTTTAAGATTTGGTATGTCGACGATAGTACTTATAAATTCGAAGATATTTATTAACTACCTGAACTTAACAACATTCTCTTGAATCATATTATATCTACATAAAATTCGAAGAATGATATACATGTAACACTCGAGATATTTAACTATTTCATATAACGTCGATTTAAAACAACTACACAATAATATCGAAGCTTTAAAATTTAGTAATTTTCGACGATGTTAGATTACTACAGTAAATTCCAATCTTTAACTAATTTGTTGAGGAAATATTCCTAATAATTAGAAGACATATAATTTATCATTTCGACGATATAAATTCATATATCGTTACTATTAAAGTCGAAGATATTTGACACAACCTATATTTTATTATTTAGGAGCTTTAAGATTTCGTATGTCGACGATATTACTTATAAATTCGAAGATATATATTAACTACCTAAACATAACAACATTCTCTTGAAATAATAAATCGTAGAATACTTTATTAAACCTACGATGAAATTTGAAGGATGGTATATATGTAAAACTCGAAGATATTTAACTATTTCATATAACGTAAATTTTAAACAAATACACAATCATATCGAAGATTTAAAATTTAGTATTTTGACGATATTACTAATAAATTTGAAGATATTCATTTACTACCTTTACTTAACAATATTTTATTAAATAAAGTCGGAGATATCTTTCTGTGACTAACTTTACTTAACCGCATCCCCTTTAAATAATATATCCTAGAATATTTTATTAAACCTACATGAAAATCGAAGGATGGTATATATGTAAAACTCGAAGATATTTAACTATTTCATATAACGTAAATTTTAAGCAAATACACAATCATATCGAAGATTTAAAATTTAGTATTTTGACGATATTACTAATAAATTTGAAGATATTCATTTACTACCTTTACTTAACAATATTTTATTAAATAAAGTCGGAGATATCTTTCTTTGACTAACTTTACATAACCGCATCCCCTTTAAATAATATATCGTAGAAAATTATTTAAACCTACATGAAAATCGAAGGATGGTATATATGTAAAACTCGAAGATATTTAACTATTTCATATAACGTAAATTTTAAACAAATACACAATCATATCGAAGATTTAAAATTTTGTATTTACGATATTACTAATAAATTTGAAGATATTCATTTAATACCTTTACTTAACAACAATATTTTATTAAATAAAGTCGGAGATATCTTTCTTTGACTAACTTTACTTAACCGCATTCTCTTTAAATAATATATCGTAGAAAATTTTTTTTATACCTACATAAAAGTCGAAGTCTGATGTATATAATAACTACTAAAAGATATTGCACTACTTTATTTAACGTCGATTCAAACCAATTCATAATCATATCGAAGCTTTAAATTTAGTATTTTTCGACGATGTTAGATTACCACAGTACTTTACAATTTTTTAATAACTTGTCGTAGAAATTTTCCTATTCATTAGAAGACACATGATTTATCATTTCGGCGATATAATCATATACAATTACCTTTAAATTCGAAGATATTTGACGCAACCTATATTTTGTCATTTAGGAGCTTTAAGATTTGGTATGTCGACGATAGTACTTATAAATTCGAAGATATTTATTAACTACCTGAACTTAACAACATTCTCTTGAATCATATTATATCTACATAAAATTCGAAGGATGATATATATGTAACACTCGAGATATTTAACTATTTCATATAACGTCGATTCAAACCAATTCATAATCATATCGAAGCTTTAAATTTAGTATTTTTCGACGATATTAGGTTACCACAGTACTTTACAATTTTTTAATAACTTGTCGCGGGAATTTTCCTATTCATTAGAAGACACATGATTTATCATTTCGGCGATATAATCGTATAAAATTACCTTAAATTGAAAGATATTTGACGCAACCTATATTTTGTCATTTAGGAGCTTTAAGATTTGGTATGTCGACGATAGTACTTCTAAATTCGAAGATATTTATTAACTACCTGAACTTAACAACATTCTCTTGAATCATATTATATCTACATAAAATTCGAAGGATGATATATATGTAACACTCGAGCTATTTAACTATTTCATATAACGTCGATTTAAAACAACTACACAATCATATCGAAGCTTTAAAATTTAGTATTTTTCGACGATGTTAGATTACTACAGTAAATTCCAATCTTTAACTAATTTGTTGAGGAAATATTCCTAATAATTAGAAGACATATAATTTATCATTTCGACGATATAAATTCATATATCGTTACTATTAAAGTCGAAGATATTTGACACAACCTATATTTTATCATTTAGGAGCTTTAAGATTTGGTGTGTCGACGATATTACTTATAAATTCGAAGATATTTATTAACTACCTAACATAAAAACATTCTCTTGAAATAATATATCGTAGAATATTTTATTACACCTACATGAAAATCGAAGGATGGTATATATGTAAAACTCGAAGATATTTAACTATTTCATATAACGTGAATTTTAAACAAATACACAATCATATCGAAGATTTAAAATTTAGTATTTCGACGATATTACTAATAAATTTGAAGATATTCATTTACTACCTTTACTTAACAACAATATTTTATTATATAAAGTCGGAGATATCTTTCTTTGACTAACTTTACTTAACCGCATTCTCTTTAAATAATAAATCGCAGAATATTTTTTTATACCTACATAAAAGTCGAAGTCTGATATATATAATAACTACTAAAAGATATTGCACTCCTTTATTTAACGTAGATTCAAACCAATTCATAATCATATCGAAGCTTTAAATTTAGTATTTTTCGACGATATTAGGTTACCACAGTACTTTACAATTTTTTAATAACTTGTCGCGGAAATTTTCCTATTCATTAGAAGACACATGATTTATCATTTCGGCGATATAATCATATAAAATTACCTTTAAATTCGAAGATATTTGACGCAACCTATATTTTGTCATATAGGAGCTTTAAGATTTGGTATGTCGACGATAGTACTTATAAATTCGCACATATTTATTAACTACCTGAACTAAACAACATTCTCTTGAATCATATTATATCTACATAAAATTCGAAGGATGATATATATGTAACACTCGAGATATTTAACTATTTCATATAACGTCGATTTAAAACAACTACACAATCGTTCGAAGCTGTAAATTTAGTATTTTTCGACGATGTTAGATTACCACAGTACTTTACAATTTTTTAATAACTTGTCGTAGAGATTTTCCTATTCATTAGAAGACACATGATTTATCATTTCGGCGATATAATCATATAAAATTACCTTTAAATTCAAAGATATTTGACGCAACCTATATATTGTCATTTAGGAGCTTTAAGATTTGGTATGTCGACGATACTACTTATAAATTCGAAGATATTTATTAACTACCTGAACTTAACAACTTTCTCTTGAATCATATTATATCTACATAAAATTCGAAGGATGATATATATGTAACACTCGAGATATTTAACTATTTCATATAACGTCGATTTAAAAAAACTACACAATCATATCGAAGCTTTAAAATTAAGTATTTTTCGACGATGTTAGAGTACTTTACAATTTTTTAATAACTTGTCGTAGAAATTTTCCTATTCATTAGAAGACACATGATTTATTATTTCGGCGATATAATCATATAAAATTACCTTTAAATTCGAATATATTTGACGCAACCTATATTTTGTCATTTAGGAGCTTTAAGATTTGGTATGTCGACGATAGTACTTCTAAATTCGAAGATATTTATTAACTACCTGAACTTAACAAGTTATATTTACTTAATATGTAACACTCGAGATATTTAACTATCTCATATAACGTCGATTTAAAACAACTACACAATCGTTCGAAGCTTTAAAATTTAGTATTTTTCGACGATGTTAGATTACTACAGTAAATTCCAATCTTTAACTAATTTGTTGAGGAAATATTCCTAATAATTAGAAGACATATAATTTATCATTTCGACGATATAAATTCATATATCGTTACTATTAAAGTCGAAGATATTTGACACAACCTATATTTTATCATTTAGGAGCTTTAAGATTTGGTGTGTCGACGATATTACTTATAAATTCGAAGATATTTATTAACTACCTAAACATAACAACATTCTCTTGAAATAATATATCGTAGAATATTTTATTACACCTACATGAAAATCGAAGGATGGTATATATGTAAAACTCGAAGATATTTAACTATTTCATATAACGTGAATTTTAAACAAATACACAATCATATCGAAGATTTAAAATTTAGTATTTTGACGATATTACTAAATAATTTGAAGATATTCATTTACTACCTTTACTTAACAACAATATTTTATTATATAAAGTCGGAGATATCTTTCTTTGACTAACTTTACTTAACCGCATTCTCTTTAAATAATATATCGCAGAATATTTTTTTATACCTACATAAAAGTCGAAGTCTGATATATATAATAACTACTAAAAGATATTGCACTCCTTTATTTAACGTCGATTCAAACCAATTCATAATCATATCGAAGCTTTAAATTTAGTATTTTTCGACTATGTTAGATGACTAAAGTAAATTCCAATCTTTAACTAATTTGTTGACGAAATATTCCTAATAATTAAAAGACATATAATTTATCATTTCGACGATATAAATTGATATATCGTTACTATTAAAGACGAAGATATTTGACACAACCTATATTTTATCATTTAGGAGCTTTAAGATTTGGTGTGTCGACGATATTACTTATAAATTCGAAGATATTTATTAACTACCTAACATAACAACATTCTCTTGAAATAATATATCGTAGAATATTTTATTTAATCATATCGAAGCTTTAAATTTAGTATTTTTCGACGATGTTAGATTACTACAGTACTTTACAATTGTTTAATATATTAAGGCGATATATTCATAAAACATTACTATTTAAGTCGAAGATATTTGACACAACCTATATTTTATCATTTAGGAGCTTTAAGATTTGTTGTGTCAACGATATTACTTATAAATTCGAAGATATTTATTAACTACCTAAACATAACAACATTATCTTGAAATAATATATCGTAGAATATTTTATTACACCTACATGAAAATCGAAGGTTGGTATATATGTAACACTCGAAGATACTTAACTATTTCATATAACGTAAATTTTAAACAAATACACAATCATATCGAAGAATTAAAATTTATTATTTCGACGTTATTACTAATAAATTTGAAGATATTCATTTACTACCTTTACTTAACAACAATATTTTATTATATAAAGTCGGAGATATCTTTCTTTGACTAATTTTACTTAATCGCATTCTCTTTAAATAATATATCGTAGAATATTTTTTTATACCTACATAAAAGTCGAAGTCTGATATATATAATAACTACTAAAAGATATTGCACTACTTTATTTAACGTCGATTCAAACCAATTCATAATCATATCGAAGCTTTAAATTTAGTATTTTTCGACGATGTTAGATTACTACAGTACTTTATAATTGTTTAATATATTAAGGCGATATATATTCATATAACATTACTATTAAATTCGAAGATATTTGACGCAACCTATATTTTGTCATTTAGGAGCTTTAAGATTTGGTATGTTGACGATATTATTTATAAATTCGAAGATATTTATTAACTACCTAAACATAACAACATTCTCTTGAAATAATATATCGTAGAATATTTTATTATACCTACATGAAAATCGAAGGACGGTATATATGTAAAACTCGAAGATATTTACCTATTTCATATAACATGAATTTTAAACAAATACACAATCATATCGAACATTTAAAATTTAGTATTTCGTCGATATTACTAATAAATTTGAAGATATTCATTTACTAAATTTACTTAACAACAATATTTTATTATATAAAGTTGGAGATATCTTTCATTGACTAACTTTAATTAACCGCATTTCCTTTAAATAATATATCGCAGAATATTTTTTTATACCTACATAACAGTCGAAGTCTGATATATATAACAACTACTAAAAGATATTGCACTCTTTTTTTTAACGTCGATTCAAACCAATTCATAATCATATCGAAGCTTTAAATTTAGTATTTTTCGACGATATTAGGTTACCACAGTACTTTACAATTTTTTAATAACTTGTCGCGGGAATTTTCCTATTCATTAGAAGACACATGATTTATCATTTCGGCGATATAATCGTATAAAATTACCTTAAATTGAAAGATATTTGACGCAACCTATATTTTGTCATTTAAGAGCTTTAAGATTTGGTATGTCGACGATAGTACTTCTAAATTCGAAGATATTTATTAACTACCTGAACTTAACAACATTCTCTTGAATCATATTATATCTACATAAAATTCGACGGATGATATATATGTAACACTCGAGCTATTTAACTATCTCATATAACGTCGATTTAAAACAACTACACAATCGTTCGAAGCTTTAAAATTTAGTATTTTTCGACGATGTTAGATTACTACAGTAAATTCCAATCTTTAACTAATTTGTTGAGGAAATATTCCTAATAATTAGAAGACATATAATTTATCATTTCGACGATATAAATTCATATATCGTTACTATTAAAGTCGAAGATATTTGACACAACCTATATTTTATCATTTAGGAGCTTTAAGATTTGGTGTGTCGACGATATTACTTATAAATTCGAAGATATTTATTAACTACCTAAACATAACAACATTCTCTTGAAATAATATATCGTAGAATATTTTATTACACCTACATGAAAATCGAAGGATGGTATATATGTAAAACTCGAAGATATTTAACTATTTCATATAACGTGAATTTTAAACAAATACACAATCATATCGAAGATTTAAAATTTAGTATTTTGACGATATTACTAATAAATTTGAAGATATTCATTTACTAC